>CM043697.1:24737500-25262500 GCA_023935145.1 Bretschneidera sinensis | reverse complement strand
GTTGGGCATGTACGATATCCACGCACCAACTTGAGGGGGGGGGGGGATGTAGGAAACAGTTAACCTCAATCTCGTGTAAATAGGAAAGGGTGTTGCTGTTATCGTAACCTCTTCCTATATAACCTCCTCTAATATTTGATCTCATGTAATCAAGGAGAATCAGCTATTAGATCTCCTATAATTATGGGGAACACTTTTGTATAAATATACCTCCTTGTAATCTTAATAAAATACAGAAAAATATTTTATATTCAGAACATGTGATTTCCCTCCAGTCCCTTAATCTTTTCAACCTCCCAAGGCTCTTCTAGCTCCAGCAGGTACGTACCTTGAATTTTCAAGCAGTGATAACTTATACAACTGTTAATTTCTAGATTAACCAAGTGTTTTGATGGAGTAATACGAAGGGACATGAAAAGAATTGGTACATATACCATTTGTTTGGCAAGTTCTTTTAATGAGAGGGTACATATATCTGTTCATTTCCCTTTAAATCTTCGTATTTTTAATTTCAAAATTGTGAGAATTTGGAACAAGAGTGTACTTCTTTTATAATTTTTTTTAATGTACTCACCATTATGTCCTTAACTTTATAATGATTAATGAAAATAAAATAGTTAAGTGTGTTAAATATTTTCTTTTCTTTATTTTTAAATATCCAAATAAAAGGTATCGCAATTTCCTCCCATTTCATTTCCATAGCCAACTCCCTCGTGGACCACACAAGAAACTAAATTAAACATCTAAAACAAGGAACACTAGAAGAGTTAGCATGATAGAAGAGGAACAATATATAATGATACAAATAGAAGTGAAATTAGAGAGCATATTAATTGAACAAGAGATTAATTAGTTTGTTAAAAGTTGGCTAGTAGTTGGTTAAGTAGTTAGTTAGTTAGGATTAGTAGTTGGTTAATTATTATAATCATTTAATAGGATAAGACATTGTACACTCATTTGTAGAATCAATGAAAAATAAAGAAACCGTTTAGTATGTAATTTTTCTTCTTTCTCTCTATCTTTCTTAGGGGTTTGGTCACTAACCATTGATTAATGTCAATTATTTTCATCTTCCTTACAATTTACTATCAAATTCGTCTTCATCTTCCCTACCACCAAGAATCATCATCACACTCAAATCTTGTCCATAACATTTGGTGCTTTCATTGTACCCGATTCTTGAACTTCTATCGTTCTTGAATCAATTTACTCATCTCCCTTAATTCCTCCTATTCTTCAATTTTTCTCAATTCAAATCCATAGAGTGGTTATTCCACAAATACAACTGACTGGTTTTCCACCTATATGCAATGCAACAACAAAATTTAAATGATCTAGTGATCCCAAAAATTGAAGAAGAAATTTCCAAGGAGATGGAAAAGATCCAAAGTATTGATTTGGATACTTTTGATTTTTGATAATCATGATCCTACACTACTACAACAACAAAAAGAAATGGTGCGGCTTAGTTTGGGTGTTGCTAGTATTGAGGAAATTCAAGATTTTCTCTCTACGCTTTATTTGTCATCTTAACAAAACAAAGATTATGCATATATTCAAGAGATGGAAGAACAAGATTTTGCCCATATTCAAGAAAATTTGCAAGTTCAAATCGAAGTACAAGATCAAGAGATAGAGCAAGACATGTGATGAGTGAAAAATATTGCATATTTTGGCCACTTAATTTACATTTGTTAGCTTAGGAATTTGTTACTTTAAGTTGTTTTCGTTGTTTTTCAGGTTTACAAGCACAAAGGAAGGAGTTTCACTAAATTGCCAGAATTTCTTATACAGATCAATCATCTTTGAAAATTAAACTGTATTGATGCAAGAAGAACCAGGAGATGAGCCATATATTCTTAGAAAGATCCGGAAGTCTATTTTCTGGAGAATTTTATGGCTCGTAAAAATGATTTTTCTAGAGAAAGTTATGGCCGTTTTAGTAGACAAAGGTCAGGCTGTGCGGGATTTCAGCGTGAACAGAAGTTTTGAAGGGCATATGAAGGCTTAAATCCCACATCTCACATCGGTTGGAAACACATTTCTATATCCCACATCCCACATCGGATTGGTAACACATTACACTCATGGTATTTGCCTATATAAGACCCACTCCACCTCATCATTCAGTGTACAATTCCTGAGCCACTTTGGTGTTTACCGGTAGACGTCCGCTAGCATTCTGTTGGATCCCGAAGGCCTTGCTACCACGAGGGGAAGCACCGCCCGTCAGCGAGTGAAATTTCTCCCATATAAAGTTGTTTATTTATTTCTTTATATTCAGTTGTTTTAGTTTAAATGTTTAGCACTTTTTATTATAGTTTTATAGTTATGAGTGGCTAGATTCTTCAGCTAAGGTTGAAGATGAAGCCCCGCAGTTGTTTGGCGTAGTAGTTCAGATTTGCTTGTACAAATCTGACAATTTTTAGTATAAATGTTCTGTCAATTATTTGAGTTAATCTTATAATTGATTGAGTTTAAATTGTCTGTTGGATATTCCTTGTGTTTCATCTGATGGATACATTGAATGCTTTTCGATTAAATTGGATTTCCTTTGTGATTTGTTGAGAGCGGATACATTTGATGTTTTTGGTTTAGTTGGGATATTCTTTGTTTTTTGTCTTATAGTTGGATTCATGGAATGTTTTGATAGGCTATATTTTTAGAACATATATGCTTAACTTTGGTGGGGTGGATTCGGAAACCTTAGTGTTTTTATTATTAGTTTTAAAAATCAATTTAATTTAGTTTTAATTTGTTTTCCAAAATATCATTCACAATTCGGAACTAGGTTAAGATAAAGTTAGTTTAGATTAAAAATATATTTTCACAACGCAATTCCCTGTGGATTCGACCTCGCACTTGCACAACACTATATTGCAAACGACTCGTGCGCTTGCGAGTAAATTAAAACTCACAACAAGTTTTTGGTGCCGTTGCCGGGGAATTGTTTGGTTTGTGAAAATTTTTGGTCTGAATTGATTTTATTTTTCTACTAGTTAGTTATCAAAAAAAAAAAACGTGGATGAATCCAGTGCCGGTTTCACAGTCTTTAGAGGACACCATTAAGGAGTACATGAAAATGATCGGCCCGTCCATCAATGCTCCCAACACATTCAATGTTGATAGCTGTTCCATCTGTGCTAGTCCTATGCATTTAGGACAGAATTGTCCATCAATGCCGGCTTTTGCCGAGTATCCCATGGAACAAATGAATGCTTTCAATGACTGTTGTTGGCAATCAAATGGATCTTACTCCGAAACGTACAATCCAGGGTGGTGGGACCACTTTAATTTTTCATGGACGCAGAACCAACTGAGGAATCAGGGAGGAGCCCCTTATCAAGCTCACAATCAATACCCTCCCGAATTTTCTCCGCCAGTTCCAAGTTATAGTCACTCAGCCTATCCAGCATCATTACCTGCTTACCAAGCTCCCATTCAAACACCAGTGCCAGTTTCACAGTCACTTGAGGACACCCTTAAGGAGTACATAAAAATGACTAGCCAATCCATGAGCGAAGTAATGAGTGCAACAATAGAAAACACCCAAGTGATTGCCAAGCTAGAGAGTCAAATTGATCATATGGCAAGTTACGTGGGTGAAGGAGAGGAAGGAAAGTTCCCCAGTCAACCTCAGCCTAACCCAAAGGAACAGTTTATGGTGGGAAATTCATCAACTCCTATGCATTGGCAGGCACAAGTGCAATCAACTGTTCCATACTTATCTGGGAGACAAGTGGACAATCAAGTGGAGGAAAACCCTGCTATGCAACAAGGGCAAGAAAGTGGCAACAAGGAAAAGAGAGATGCTGAGCCATCTACAGCCACACCTATTATTAAGGATCTCCCTAGGTCGTTTTTACCTAAAGCACCTTACCCTGAGAGATTACAAGTGCCCAAGAAAGAAGGGAATTCTGAGGACCCCCTGGAGGCATGCTTTGCTCAATTTGAAGAGAATTTGGATTTGGATAAGTTGTTTGAGCAAGCAAATGCTACTTTGGAGTCTGCTCCTCAAAAGATCAGTGAGACGGAGGAAACCACAACACTTGAACCCCCCAAGAAGGAACTTAAGCCTTTACCGGACAATCTTAAGTATAAGTTCCTAAGTCTAGCAGATTCTTTGCCTGTGACTACAGCTTCAGATTTGGTTGATGCTCAGTAGGATAAATTATGGGACGTTTTAAGAGAGCACAATGAAGCTATCGGCTGGACTATTGAGGATATCAAGGGGATAAGCCCCTCGGTGGTGATGCACAAGTTACATTTTGAGGAGAATGTCAAACCATCGAAGGAGCCACAAAGAGGGCTCAACCCAGCTATACAAGAGGTTCTGATCCTTTATCCAATCTTTGATAGTGAGTGGGTGAGTGCGATTCATGTCGTGCCAAAACAGGCTAGATTGACGGTAGTAAATAAAGACGACGAGTTGGTTCTAACTCGAGTTCAATCAAGGTGGAGAGTGTGTATCAACTACCGTAAATTGAATGCTCCCACTGGGCCTAATCATTTTCCATTCCCATTTATTGATCAGATAGTGGAGCGCTTAGTTGGGCATGTTTACTAATGTTGGGTCTGGCTGAAGACGTTAAACTTAGCGCTAATGGGAGGCACCCCACAGCTTATCCTTTCTGTTTATTTATTATTTCACATATTTATGATTAATGTTTGTTTCCAGTATTTTTTGTTTTCTAGTTTTTATTTTTTAGGGACAATGCGTACTTTAGTTCAAGTTTGGGGGTATGCTATGAGCTTTACCAGTTCAGATAGTTCTCCATATCTCAGGTCAGCTCTTTCCATATTAACCACACATTGGGGTCAATGTGTAATTTAAGTTTGGGGGTATAGGAGACACATCACACACTTTGTCCTAATTTATTGTCTTTTCATCGTAAAGATAAATGCATGTTCATCTTCATCTAAAAAATTTGGTTAATCTGAAAATTTTTGATGTGATTTCATTGGTAAGCTTAAAACTTTGAACACATGATCTGATGATAGAGTTTAAACTTTAGTTACTTACTTTAGGCATTTTCGAGAATTCACATGTTTGATCTAATCTCACACGAGCACATTAGCACATATTTGTGTGAGGTATAACATGTGAGTTGAATGTATGCGTTTCCTTATCTTAACTGAAACCGGATGACTTGTTGGATAAACACTTGGACATATAAAAAAAAAAACTACTAATATTTATAATGATCATCATCAATAAACTTTCCACTGAGTAACTGGACCTCTTGCCTTAGTAAGCAGTGAGTGTTCACGTCAAAAGGTGGGTATTTTATTCATAATGATCATTGCGAAAATTTCTGCTGAGTAACTGGACCTCTTGCCTCAGTAAGCAGTGAGTGTTCACGTCAAAAGGTGGAAATTTTGCTTGGTAGTATTAAGACCAGTTTAATTTTGTAGCCATTTTTACTCGAGTTAGTAAGTCCTTAGGGGTGTCTTTACACCTAATGCCCTAAAACCATCTGGTTTGGGAGTCATTAACTCAACACTCGCTACATTGGTCAATTAGAAAGCTTAAGGGAATTAAACATAGCAGAGCCTTATATATGTTAAAAAAAAAAAAAAAACCTGTACCTTCGTTGTTCTTTCCGATGAAAAATTCTGTGGATCTTGAGACTTGAATTACCTTGTACATTGAAGTTATTTGGAAACCTCATATGTATATGCCAATTCACTTTACACTGATTCAAGCTTGTGATGTCTTACCATGCCTCTTGTAAGTAATTAGGTTTTAAATTCTTATTCATTATGGACTTATTTAAGCTTGCTCATGAATGAATATCATGATTTTGAATGCTCCTTAAATTTTTGGATACCATGAATACTGAACTTATCTTTATAATCTTTGTTGTTCATTTAGTTTTTTATTTTGTTTTGCTAAGGGACTAGCAAAATGTAAGTTTGGGGGTATTTGATGAGTGAAAATATTGCATATTTTGGCCACTTAATTTACATTTGTTAGCTTAGGAATTTGTTACTTTAAGTTGTTTTCGTTGTTTTCGTTGTTTTTCAGGTTTACAAGCACCAAGGAAGGAGTTTCACTAAATTGCCAAAATTTCTCATACAGATCAATCATCTTTGAAAATTAAACTGTATTGATGCAAGAAGAACCAGGAGATGAGCCATATATGCTTAGAAATATCCGGAAGTCTATTTTCTGGAGAATTTTACGGCTCGTAAAAATGATTTTTCTAGAGAAAG
This sequence comes from Bretschneidera sinensis, assembly GCA_023935145.1. Lineage (NCBI taxonomy): Eukaryota > Viridiplantae > Streptophyta > Magnoliopsida > Brassicales > Akaniaceae > Bretschneidera > Bretschneidera sinensis. The sequence goes on along the minus strand of CM043697.1, from coordinate 25,256,284 downwards.
TTATGGCCGTTTTAGTAGACAAAGGTCAGGCTGTGTGGGCTGTGCGGGATTTCAGCGTGAACAGAAGTTTTGAAGGGCATATGAAGGCTTAAATCCCACATCTCACATCGGTTGGAAACACATTTCTATATCCCACATCCCACATCTCACATCCCACATCGGATTGGTAACATATTGCACTCATGGTATTTACCTATATAATACCCACTCCACCTCATCATTCAGTGTACAATTCCTGAGCCACTTTGGTGTTTACCGGTGGACGTCCGCTAGCATTCTGGTGGATCCCGAAGGCATTGCTACCACGAGGGGAAGCGCCGCCCGTCAGCGAGTGAAATTTCTCCCATGTAAAGTTGTTTATTTATTTCTTTATATTCAGTTGTTTTAGTTTAAATGTTTAGCACTTTTTATTATAGTTTTATAGTTATGATTGGCTAAATTCTTCAGCTAAGGTTGAAGATGAAGCCTCGCCGTTGTTTGACGTCGTAGTTCAAATTTGCTTGTACAAATCTGACAATTTTTAGTATGAATGTTCTGTCAATTATTTGAGTTAATCTTATAATTGATTGAGTTTAAATTGTCTGTTGGATATTCCTTGTGTTTCATCTGATGGATACATTGAATGCTTTTCGATAAAATTGGATTTCCTTTGTGATTTGTTGAGAGCGGATACATTTGATGCTTTTGGTTTAGTTGGGATATTCTTTGTTTTTTGTCTTATAGTTGGATTCATGAAATATTTTGATAGGCTATATTTTTAGAACATATATGCTTAACTTTGGTGGGGTGGATTCGGAAACCTTAGTGTTTTTATTATTAGTTTTAAAAATCAATTTAATTTAGTTTTAATTTGTTTTCCAAAATATCATTCACAATTCAGAACTAGGTTAAGATAAAGTTAGTTTAGATTAAAAATATATTTTCACAACGCAATTCCCTGTGGATTCGACCTCGCACTTGCACAACACTATATTGCAAATAACTCGTGTGCTTGCGAGTAAATTAAAACTCACAACAACATGCAAGAAAGCACAAAAAGTTGCTACAATATGTTGCAAAAAGGCATTCGATGATATTGAAAACAAGGCTGCAAAAATTTTAGAATTTCCCATGGAATTGTTTAGGAAATGTATGGAGTATGTGACGAAGATTGAAAAAAATCAGTTTCAAAATCCGTCTCTTGTTGGTTGGCCAACAAGGATGCCCAAAATTCTACAATTTTTGCTTGACTATTTCAATGGGAAAGATCTTTGCAAGATTATTAACATGGATGAAGTTTTCGCCTATGATGTGATCTTGATTGAGGCTCGTGGTGTCTTTCTTCTTGGTAATGATCCAATTGGATACTTGGCTTTGGTGATATTTTCACACATGTATGAGGTCGATTCGTTCACAGTTCATAGTGAAATTGATTATTGGAATGAGGGCATTACTTGAACCTTAGAGGAAAACGTTTATTTGATGGGCATAAGAATGATACAAATAGAAGTGGAATTAGAGAGCATGTTAGTTGACCAAGGGCGTAATTAGTTTGTTAGAAGTTGGTTAGTAGTTGGTGAAGTAGTTAGTTAGTTAAGATTGATCTTTATAATCATTTCATAGCCTATATAACACATTGTACACAGGTTCCGATTATCTCAATTTTGAGAAGAAACTTTAAACTCATGTTAAGCTCATCTTAACCATTCAATTATTTTTGGGTGGATAGGATTTTGCCACCAAATAAAAACAATGTCATATCATCTTTTAAGAATCCAATAAAATATATTGTTGATATGGAATTATTTTTATTTAGTAGAAAAATCGTGTTCATTCAAAAACAATTGAAGGGTTAAGATGAGTTTAACTTGATTTTAAAGCTCCTCTCAAAATTAAGAGAACCAAAATCCCATTGTACACTCATTTGTAAAATCAACGAAGAATAAAAAAACTTTTTAGCTTATAATCTATTTATTTTCTCCATACTTTTATTAGGTGTTTGGTGGTCACGGACCATTAATTAGTGTCAATTAACTTCATATTTCATACAATTCACCATCAAATTAGTCTTCATCTTTCCTACCACCAAAAATCATCATCCCACCCATATATTGTCCCTAACATATAATATCATCTTCACCTAATACTCACATCACAAATTGATCTTTTTTAAGGTAGAATCCGTAACCAGCCCCTTCTACTATCATCATCTTTGTTTCAGCTCTCAAAAAATTCTTCTAGTGATGGAGATGAAAAACTAAAGTTACTTTTAATTGTGAAAAGTATTTTTTATTTTTCATTTTCATTTTCATTTTACTTAACATTTCCTTTAAGAATATGTATATTTTTAACTTTAGCTCGGAAACATCACTTCTCTTCTTCAAGAATTTGTAAATTCTTAAATGCTTTCTTGCATCTGTTGTGGCTTGTGTTCTGTGCTTAGGTTAATATTTTTTTTTTTTGCATTGCTGACATCTACTAGACATTTCCTTGAACACCTCAATTACAACTCCACTATTTGCATAGAAGTGCGTAAAAACAATTCCTTATGTAGATTATTTTCTCATTTTGATTTTAAGTTCATATATTGGGTAGTGGAATTAATTTTTGTTGCATTAGCTAGTGGGGCAACTGCTAATTAAGTATTTTATATTCCATATGATCTGCATCTACTATTAAATAAATAGATTTTTTTCCATATGAAGATTAGTGGAAATACCTTCAGCTATTTAATTCTAGCTGACAACATTTCTTGCACGAGTTGAATGATGATTGCCTTTTATTCTTTACCAAAGCAAAAAAGGTGCAAGTCATTCTACCTAGTGACTGTAGCCTTTTAAAATTGGTATAATTTTCAATCGAAAAATTGTGTTCATCAAAGCATGTGTCCTTCTTATAAGTGACAACACTCTTAGACCCTTTGATCACTAGGAAGTGAAAGGGGACACGGTCAATAATTAATTAAGTATTATAATTTTAATTAAAATTTATAAATTAAATATAATAATCATTAAGTTTTATGTAGAAATAAAATAACAAACACGAAATAAAATAATAAATCAATAATACAAAAATTTATGTGAAAAACTCTCAAGTGTAGAGAGAAAAAAATCATGAGGTAAAAATAACTCAACTATGTAAATATTTATTACCAAATTTATATCTTAAATCTATACTCAAACTTGAGGCCCACAATAATTTGATAACAATACAAATTATTTCTAGGGGAAAACCACTGTTAAACTACTAACTGTTAAAATCTAAAATTTTTTTGCACTTCACCAAAATCAAACATTGTAGTAAAATCTACAAACTTTGAATAACTTAATTCTCTATAACTAAACACTTTAAATAACACTTTAAAAAAAAACTCCAAATTATTATAAGCTTTTCTCACAATAACTCTCTACTGTTACAATTGACAAAATTATATTTTCTTCTGTTGCACTGCCTTTGATCTATAACTCATACAATATCTAATTTTATATAGCCACTGATTTGAACAGAAATCATATTCTAATAGGAATTGGATTACATGTCCGATAATATGTAAACTAGCCACCACACGTGTTCTACTAATTCTATTATAAAACAAGTTTCTTTTACTGACCACGTGGCCCGCTAGTATCCAAAACAAATTAATGATGCTGCAAGCTTTTTATTTCCTTTTATATATTTCCTTCTTTTCTTTTTAAGCCTCATGGACGATGGATTGGAGTCTGGACTATGGCCAAAAGCTCATCAATCTCCTCCTCTTGCCAATCGAGAGAAAGAACTACCATACAATTTATTTGAAGTCCATTCCAATCATTGCCGAGCAAAAGTTTTTTTTTTTAGAACAACTTTTATCATCATGTCAACGATATTTTTATCTGTGTGAATCTTTTTCAACATCATTAAATGTTTTTTAATCACCCCACGTATCCAATAGTATCTCACCTTAATGTGTTTCGTACATGAATGACACATGGTATTTTTGCTTAGGTCTATAACACTCTGACTGTCACAAAAAACCATATACTCTTGTTGCTTCAAACCAAATTCTTGAAAAAATCTCTTCATCCAAAGCCTCTCTTTCTCTGCTTTGTTTACTCCAGTACTCAACCTTAGTAGTTGATCAGGTAACACACTTTTATAGTCTTGACTGCAATGAAACTGCTCTCCCTACAAAAGTGAACAAAAATCTTGATGTAGACTTTCTGGCATCAAGATCATCTGTCATATCTGAATCTGTGTAACCCTCAAAAACTAGTTTTGAAATCCCAAAACTCAAACACAACTTGGAGGTACCTTTGAGATATCTCAAGATCCACTTTATGGCTTTCCAATGACTTTTACCTGGATTAGACAAAAACCTGCTAACCAAACTAGCAACATGAGCATTGTTTGGTTATATGCAAACTATAGCATACATCAAGCTACCGACTACAAATGAGTAGGGAATTGCTGACATCTTTTCCTTTTTTCTTCTTTTGTTGATGGACATGATTTCTTGCTCAACTTAAAGTGGTTGGCAAGAGGAGTACTTACTGATTTTGAATGCTTCATGTTGAACTTTTGCACTCGCTCTACATAAATTTCTTGTTATAACCAAAACTTTCTGGCTTTTCTATCACGAACAATCTGCATTCCCAAAATCTTTCTTTCTAGTCCCAAGTGATAAGTGCTTAAATATTCATATTTAAGCCCCTTAATTTACAGTTGTTAGGTGTTGTGCGATTATCTACCTAAATAAATAAGTAAATAATCGTACTTCTTTTACTTGCAAGTGCACAAGGTCTACAGTAGCATAGTGTGCGAATGCAAGATCATCTCCACAGGGATTGGTAGATTTCGATTTAGAATTAGTTTCGGATTAATGAAATAAAAACAAGAGAAATAAATATTGAGTTTGAAATAATAAAGATAAAGGCGTAGGGACTTGATATCCACCACTAATTATGATACCACAACAAAACAGTATGCCAATGCTTTACTCATGTCATGAATACCTAATGTTTGTCAACCTAAGGGTATGATATCTACTCCTTAAGCTATTGATCTCCCTAAGCAACGAGTTAGGCATGATATCTACTCTAACTCTTTTCTGTCTTAAGGGATTCAATATGGTGTATACTAAGTTGTTCCTTAAGAGAGCATAGGATCTGTGGAAATCGACAACCACATGAGACCTAGAGCATGGTATCTACTCCTGGTTTTCCATGTTGATTAACCCAAGAATCCGGTGTGGATATCTTTTGTTACTAATGTCAGACCCAGGACTTGATCATCCAAATTGATCTAACTAACAAGTCCATACCACATGCATATATTGATCAGACATATACATATGAGAAATTTAAATAAAAGTAAGTATTAATCAAGTTAAGCAACACAACATAAATATTGCAAAGGCGCCAATACTAAATTTATTGAGTAAACATAATTAGGGCTTCAATCAAGCCATACTAAGAATTTAATTACACATAATAAAATAAAAAGGAAAGAAGAAACCCGAAAACATTATGGAGAAGAGTCGTCAATTCGTCTCCACAATCTCTTCCTTCAGGCTCGTCTAGCCTTCGGCCTCCCGACCTAAAACTAAACTAAAATTAAAAGAAGATTGAAAGATAAAAGAAAGTATGTCTAATTTGTGTTTTTACAAGTGTATTTATAGGGGTTGAATAATCCTAGAAGGCTCAGGAAACCCTAAATTTCCTAAAACATAAAAACTCCTTTATTTCCAAAACTGGTTCTGCCGCTTTGCTGTTCACGCCCGTACATGTGCGCTCGATCTCCAGTCTGCACTCGATCGCACAAAGGAGTGCACTCGATCACAAGTCTGCACTCGATCGCACAGAGGAGTGCGCTCGATCGCACTCCAGCCAGCAGCTGCTCCAGGATTTCCAGATTTCTTCCTTTAATTGCCGAAAATGCTTCTTTTTCTCCAAGACCCTATAAAAACGTGTAAAACACACAAGTGAAGTAAAATAGACTAAAACATATAGACAAAGAACTTAACAAATGTAAATTAAGGGGCTTAAATATGAATATTTAAGCACCTATCATTAGGCTCTTTTGTTGGTGTTTGTCTAAGGTTTAAAAAAGGTTTAAATGAGGAAAGATTAGCATCAAGTGCACACCAGTGTGCGTCGCGGCCTAGCTCATTCCAAGGTGCGACACCCAGCAAAGGAGGAGTTCTGGAGGAGGTGTGCACCACAGCTCAGCCTTCTCCACGCCGCTGCGCCCTGAAAGAATGAAGAGGGTGCCCTGGTCCGCGCCGCGGCCTAGCCTGATCCAAGCCTCAGCACGAGGCACACCTAATGCTTTTGTTTCAGCATTTTAAATGATGCGTGAAACATGTTCAAAACGCATAGGATCACTAAGGATTGATCAAGGGCTATGGATGATTAGTCTTCAAGATCTAAAGGTGGATATTGACCCTCAAGATTGGTAAAGAAGCTGGTGCACTATATAAGGGTCACCTAGCTTCATTGTGACATAACTTGTGATTAAAAGTGAGATCAATTGTAAGAGTGCAAAGACATAAAACAAGAGAGACTCATTTGTAAGGCTGGTTGTTTAGAAGAGAGAGTAGAATAGAAAGGGGATTTAAGGGCTTGTAAGGGGAATTTTCTCGGGAAAATTTTAAGGTTAGTTCTTATCACTTTCTGTTTCTTCTTCTTCTTTATTCCTTCAAGAACTTGTGGATTCTTGAAGAGGTGTTGCTGAATTTTAAAGAACTCATTGGTTTAGTGCGGAGAGTTCAGAAGAACTCACGAGGATGTAGACTATTGTCAAACCTTGATAACAAATCGTTTGTCTTCTTTCTTTCTTTGATTTCTGTTTCTGTTCCTAAATCATTACAAGTCATTCTAGACTTTGGTGTTTGGAAGATCATCACATGGGCATTCTTGTGAGGTGATTTCCAATAGTGGTATCAGAGCTAGCACAATCGGGTATCAGAGCAAGAACAAAAGGTATCGGAGTCAAGACTCAAAGAATCAAAGATCAACTTCTTGGGTGATTCAAGAACGGAGTAAAGATCAAGATCAGATCGTGTTCTTGAGGGTGATTCAAGAACAGTATTGAGATCCATCTTCGATCGTGTTCTTGAGGTTCAGAAGAAGTTGGAAAGCAATTGTGGGTGCTGCATAAATATGGGATTTTCTCCGTAAGATGGCTACAAATTTTATTGTTGAGAAGTTTGATGGAAAGGGAGACTTTGCCCTTTGGAAGCGGAAGATCAAGGCTCTTCTTAAGCAACAGAAGGTGGACTTGGCTATTGGAGAAGATGACGCTTTTCCAGTATGTATCTCGGAAGACCAGTGAATTGAGATGAAGAAGATGGCATACAACACCATTTTCTTACACATGTCGGATAGTGTCATAAGGGAGTGCGAAGACTCAGAAGATCCAGTTGTCATATGGAAGAAACTAGATGAGCTGTTTCTTACCAAGACTCTTCCTAATAAGATTTATCTTCTTAAAAGAATCTTTGTTTTTAAAATGGATCCTAATAAAGAGTTGCAAAATAATCTTGATGTGTTTAATAAGCTAGTTCAAGATTTGGATAGCTATAGCATTACATTCCCGGATGAACAATTGACTGTTATTTTGTTAAATTCTCTTCCTGATTGTTTTGATAATTTGATTAATGCTATTGAATATGGAAGAGATACACTAACCAAGGAAATCGTGATTAATGCTATAAGGGCTCATGATTTCAAAGCCAAGATGAGAGAAGCATCAAGTGGAGAATGGCTGTTCGTTAGAGGAAGGCCAGCAACTAGGAATGGCAGTAGCATTTATGGCAACTACCAAGAGAAATCAAGAGGTAGAGGGTAGAGCCATGGGAGATCTCATTCCAAATCAAGATTTGGAGGAAAAAGATGCTTCTACTGCAACAAAGAGGGCCATTTTAGGAAAGAGTGCAAGAAGAAGATGTGGGATGAGAAAGGAAGAAGCCAAACCAACAATGGAGAGGCTTCGGTTGCCAAAGGAGAACAGCAAGATGATGTTCTTGTTGTGTGCTCAAATGTGAGTAGGAGGCAAGGCAACGAGAAATGGATTCCGGATTTCGGGTGTACTTATCACATGTGCCCTCACAAGGATTGGTTCAAGAACTTCAAGAAAATCAATGATGGAAAGGTTTTCTTAGGGAATGAAACTTCTTGCCAAGTGAGGGGGATTGGAGACATCCAGTTGAGGATGTTTGATGGAGTCACAAGGCTACTGTGGAATGTGAGATATCTTCCGAATTTGAAGAGGAATTTGATCTCATTGGGGCAGCTAGATTCCATGGAATATATATACAAAGCAGAGGGAGAAAATATCAAGGTGACCAAGGGATCTTTGATAGTGATCAAAGCGGTAATAAAAGATGGACTCTATGAGATGATCAGAGAGACAGAAATTAAGGATCAAGCAGTAAGCTTGATGGCTGAGATGGATAAAACAGCCCTTTTGGCACACTTGCTTGTGACATATGAGCGAAAAGGGCTTGTAAGTTCTCAGCAGGGATGGTCTACGTGGAGGAGACAAAGTAGAGAAACTTGATTTCTGCAAGTATTGCGTTCTTGGGAAGCAACACCGGGTCAGCTTCAACACTAGAGTGCACAAGTCTATGGGGATTATTGACTACATTCATTCAGACCTTTGGGGACCAGCAAGAACACCAACACAGGGAGGTAACTTTTACTTTCTATCTTTAATTGATGATTATTCAAGAAAGGTTTGGGTTTATTTGCTTAAAAATAAATCAGATGCTTTGAATAAATTTGTGGTGTGGAAAAAGTTACTGGAGACTCAAATGGGTAGGGCAGTTAAGGCTTTATGAATCGATAATGGCTTAGAATTTTGCAATAAGGATTTTGATAAATTCTGTGAGTTAAATGGCATTCTAAGACATAGAACAGTTGTAAAAACACATCAACAAAATGGAGTTGCTGAGAGGATGAATAGGACCCTTATGGAAAAGTTTAGGTGCATGTTAATAGAATCTGGATTACCAAAATATTTTTGGGGAGAAGCTGTGTCTACTGCTACATACTTGGTAAATATATCACCCTCTAGAGCTTTAGAGCTTAAGACTCCCATGGAGATGTGGAGTGGAAAACCCCCTGAGTTGAACAACCTTAGGACTTTTGGGTGTGCTGTATTTGCACATCAAAAGGATGATAAACTTAACCCAATGTCTAGAAAATGTGTGTTTCTAGGGTATGGTGATGGGGTTAAGGGGTATAGGTTATGGTCCTTAAAACCAAAAGGAATGAAACTCATAATAAGTAGGGATGTTATTTTTAATGAATTGTTATTTCCTTATTTGGAGAAAAGTAACCTTGTAGGGGATAGTGAGCAAACCAACCCGGAATTTGTGGAGCATTGCATCAAGGAAAACTCAGTTCAGGTAGAGCAAGGAAGGCAAGAGGGTTCAGACCAAGTAGAGCCCATTGATGAAGGCCAAGCTTAAGGCACTCAAGAGGAGGTTAAACTAGAAGAGGTTGATGCAGCAAGCCTGAATGACTACCAGCTCACAAGAGACCGTGGAAAGAGGGTGGTCAGACCACCTTTGACATATGGGTTTGCATATGCTAATGTAGCAGCTCATTGGATAGAAGGAGGGATGGTTGATCCAGAAACTTATATGGAAGCCATGGAATGTAAGGAGTCGTCAAAGTGGTAGCTAGCTATGGAGTAAGAAATGGATTATTTGAGGAAGAATAACTCTTGGGAATTGGTGGCCAAACCAGAAAAACAGAGAGCTATGGATTGTAAGTGGATCTACAAGATCAAAGAAGGGAACACTTTAGGGGATGAAGTCCGGTATAAAGCTAGGCTGGTGGTGAAGGGGTTCACACAAAGAGAAGGCATAGATTTCATCGAAATATTCTCACAGGTTGTGAAGTATAAGACGATACGGATAGTTTTGGCAATGGTGGTTCAATTTGATTGGGAAATTGAACAAATGGATGTGAAGACAGCGTTCTTACATGGAGAGCTTGATGAAACCATTTATATGAGGCAACCTGAAGGTTATAAGGAAGGAATGCGGGGAGATTTGGTGTGCAAACTAAAGAAATCTCTATATAGCTTGAAGCAATCACCTTGGCAATGGAATAAGAGGTTTGATTCATTTGTAACCAGCTTGGGTTTCATGAGGAGCTACTATGATTCGTGCTTGTATTACAAAGTGCACAAGGTGGAGGAAGTGGTGATCATCCTGATCTATGTTGATGATATGTTGCTGGTTCAGAGCAGCATGGAGAGGATAAGAGAATTGAAGTCTCAACTCAGTGAGGAGTTTGAGATAAAGGATCTTGTCCATGCACAGAAGATCCTTGGGATGAATATAATCTGGGAAAGGGAGAGAAACAAATTGAAGCTTTCTCAGACTTCCTACATAGAGAAGATGATATCTAAGTTCTCTATGGAAAATAGCAAACCAATGAAGGTTCCCCTTACTGGTCATTTCAAGTTCTCCAGTGATCAATGTCCAAGATCGGATGAGGAGAAGAAGGAAATGGAAAAGGTCCCTTACTATAGTGCAGTTGGTTCTGTAATGTTCACCATGGTAAGCACTAGACCTGATATTGCTCATGCAAGAAGTGTTCTCAGCAGGTTTATGAGTAATCCCGAAAAAAGGGCATTGGTTTGGGATGAAGTGGCTGCTAAGGTACTTGAAGGGAAGCCCAGAAGTAGGGCTAATTTATGAGAAGAGGGTAAGTCCATCTGTCTTAAGGGTTATGCGGATTTGAACTATGGAACAGACTGGGATAAAAGAAGATTGATTAACTCATACTTCTTCAACTTAAACAGATGTTGTATAAGTTAGAAGGCTGAGTTGCAGCCGGTTGTAGCACTCTCAACAACCGAGGCTAAGTACATAGCAGCAACGGAAGCCATTAAGGAGGCTATGTGGTGCAAAGGGTTGTTGGAAGAGTTGAAGGTCCTAAAAGAGTAGGTGGTGGTGTATTCGGATAGTCAAAGTGCGTTGCATTTGTGTAAGAATTATGTGTTCCATGAGAGGATAAAGCACATGGATGTTTGGTATCATTTCATTCAGGAAAACGTTACAGCATGATGCATTCATGTGGACAAGGTAGCCACGGAGGAAAATCCTGCAAATTTAGGCACCAAGGTTCTACCTCTAAGTAAGTTCAATCATTGCCTTGGACTACTTAGGATTGGAGTCGGTTGATATGATGACTCAAAGATGAGTGTGAATCCTGAGTTCTCTGCACAATGAGTTTGAGTTTAAACGCTTAGACAAAGGTAGAGATTGTTGGTGTTTGTAAGGTTTAAACGAGGAAAGATCAGCATCAAGTGCACACCAGTATGTGCCGTGGCCCGGCTCATTCCAAAGTGCGGTGCCCAGCAAAGGAGGAGTCTTTGAGGAGGTGTGCACCGCAGCTCAGTCTCCCCCACACCGCGGCACCCAAAAAGAATGAAGAGGGACCCCTAGTCCGCGTCGCGGCCTAGCCTGATCCAAGCCTCAGCACGAGGCACACCTGATGCTTTTGTTTCAGCATTTTAAATGATATGTGAGACATATTCAAAATGCATAGGATCACTAAGGATTAAGCAAGGGCTATGGATGATTAGTCTTCAAGATCTAAGGGTGGATATTGACCCTCAAGATTGGTTAAGAAGTTGGTGCACTATATAAAGGGCCACCTAGCTTCATTGTGACATAACTTGTGATTAAAAGTGAGATCAATTATAAGAGTGCAAATACATAAAATAAGAGAGACTCATTTGTAAGGTTAGTTGTTTAGAAAAGAGAGTAAAATAGAAAGGGGATTCAAGGGCTTGTAAGGGGAATTTTCTTGGGAAAATTCCAAGGTTAGTTCTTATCACTTTATGTTTCTTCTTCTTCTTTGTTCTTTCAAGAACTTGTGGTATGGATTAGTTAGTTAGATCAATTTGGATGATCGAGTCCTGGGTCTGACAATAGTAACAAAAGAACCTAATCTATTTTCTTTTCATTTTCTATTTCAGGCACTACAGTAGAAGCTCTCTGTGACACTGCGCTCGAGTACAACACCTTATGCGATCAAGTGCATTTGAGGCAGAGGTTACCCGAGCAGCAGTACTGAACTGCTGCAGTGAAGCGGTTTTTGTTGATTCATGTAAGGGCTTCGATCCAGGCATCCAACTTTCTTTCCCCTCAATACAGAGCTTGAGCGGATCATTCGACGAAGGCTTAGAGACAACTCTAAAGAGGTAGAAAAGGAATTCAAGGAAGAAGCATCAATGGCGGAACAGCTAGAAAACCAACAACCACCTGAGCAAAGACCGATGAAGCAATCCTTTATCCCAAGGAACATCGACCAACCATCTTGCATTGTTTATCAACCAGAGGCGGACGGCAATTATTACATATCTTCGTAGATACTCAGTGCATTGACTCACTTTAGGGGTACATCTATCGAAGATCCATATTTGCATCTTCGGGAATTCTTCGAACTCTACAAGTCCCAGCACATCCGGGGCCTAGACCAAGAAGGAATCAGGTTAATTCTTTTCCCTTTTTCTTGAAAGATAATGCTAAACTGTGGTACAATTCATTGCCTATGGTTTCTATCCATACTTAGGAGGAGTTGGCCAGCAAGTTCCTAAGAAAGTTTTTTCCAGCTCAAAAGACGAGACAAATGAGGAATGAGATTCAATCTTTCCAACAGAATGATGTAAACCTGTTCTTTGAGGCATGAGGACATTTCAACGAGCTGCTACTCAAATGCCTACATCACAATCTACCTCAGGATGAACTGGTACAAGATTTTTATGAAGGTTTGAGTGATACTGATAAAAGTATTGTGGATTCAGGTTATAGAGGTATGCTGATGGAGAAGAGCAGCAAAGAAGCCATGGAGCTATTCGAGACCTTAAGTGAGCACACTGAGAAATTCTCCTCTAGAGGTAGACATAGATCCAAGAGGAAAGGTATATATGAAGTGACTCTAAATGGTGGATCCTCTACCCAAATAGCTGCCGTGGAAAGGAAACTAGATCTGCTTGTTAAAGCCATAACCGCTCAGAATGCCTCACCTAGTCTACAAGCCTCACCACTCTAGGTATGTGCTATATGTTCTCAATTTGATCATAATATTGAGATATGTCCTCTATATTCATCTGCAGACCCGAAGCAAGCAAATTATGTGGGACCAAACAACTATTCATCTAAGAACAACCCATATGCAAACACTTATAACCCTGGATGGAGAAATCACCCTAACTTCTCTTAGAGCAACAATCAGAACAGTCAAGGGCAACAAAGGAACTCCCAACCAATAGGCCACTTAGTTCCTGAAACAAAGAAAACTGGCCTAGAGAGTCTTATGAGGCAATTAGCAACTCAGCAACAACAGTTGGTATCTCAACAACAACAGTTGATAACTTCATACGAGCAGTTCATGGCAGATGAAAGGAAATTTCGGACTGAGCTAGGACAAACCACTGCAAAACATGAACAAGCCATTCAAAGCCTAGAGGTTCAAATGGGGCAACTAGCTAAGGAACTGAGTGGAAGAAAGCAAGATGATCTTCCAACACAACCAATACCTAATCCAAGAGGACATCAGCAACTGAATGCCGTGACAACTCTCAGAAATGGTAAATGAAATGGAGAAGTGGAATGCACCACCCTTCCCGCAAATAAAGCATCAACATCAAAGGTAAATGAAATGGAGAAGTGGAATGCACCACCCTTCCCGCAAAGGTTAGTAAAACAAAAGAAAGAAAACAAACTGCTTGATATCTTTGAAACTTTATAGAAAGTTGAAATAAATATTCCTTTATTAGATGCAATTCAACAAATACCTGCTTATGCTAAATTTCTGAAAGATTGTTGCACTAACAAAAAGAAGTTTTAGGAACATAAGACAGTGGCTTTGGCTGAAGAGGTAAGTGTTGTGTTGTTAAGAAAACTACCACCAAAACTAAAAGATCTGGGTAGTTTTACCATCCCTTGCAGGATAGGTGACCAGCTATTTGAGCATGCATTATTGGATCTAGGGGTGAGTGTAAATTTGCTGCCATACATTGTGTTCAAGACACTAGGTTTGGGGGAGCTTCAACCTACTTCCATCACTTTGCAACTGGCAGATAGAAGCATCAAACGACCAAGAGGTATTCTCGAGGATGTCTTAGTGAAGGTAGGTAAATTTATTTTACCTGCTAATTTTATTGTATTAGATATAGAAGAATGTCCTGTGTTACTACCTCTGCCCATAATCTTAGGAAGATCTTTTATGATAACTGCTGATACAAATATTTGTGTGAAAAAAGGTATTGTCATGATGAAGGTAAATAGTGAGGAAATAGAATTCAAAATATTTGATACATTGAATTCACCTAAAAATGATATGGAATGTTCTAATGTCTGTTTGATGCAAGGTGTTGTTAAGCAAGCTTTTCAGGTCCATCACATTGATCTGTTAGAGGCCACTCTTATCCCTAGTGTCACAAGTTTGGATATTGAGCCAGAATATGAAGATGCTACTGATGACATCAATAAAGCTATGCACCTCCATGAGGCCTCTCCAATGCATTCCAGATCGGGTGATAAGAGGCAGTTACTTGTGCATGAGTTGATCGAATTGAGGAATGATAACTATACAGCAGCACCAAGAGTACTTAAGCCACCTGAGGGGGACTTTAGGTACTCCCTACGAAAAGACTAAAGTTGAAGCTGCTATAGAGAGCGCTTGAACAGTTCCAACTTTGATAACCAAGCACCTCTACTGAGTTCAGTGGCACTGAGGCCGCTGAAGTACGGTATGGTTGTATCATTGTTAGTTTTTCTCATTATTTTTCGTCCTTTTATATTTTATTTGATTATCAACACTTTTTACCTTGCGATAGAGCGCACTACACAGTGTACTAGAGCGCACTCTTGCCCTGCACTCCATAGCACGCGAAGCAACACACCCACACACACACTTGCGAACAAGTGCGATCGAGCGCACTTCCTTATGCGCTTGAGTGCACTCAGGGCAGAAAGTCACGTGTTAAGTTTAAAAACACTTGATTTTGTTAAACTATTTACATTTTCCCTCCCTCAAACACTTTGTCTCTCTTGCTCTCGCATTCTCCATCTCGCATATCACTTTCACTTTCACTCCATCTCATTTCCCATCAACCCAACCCTCCCCCACCCAACATTTCATTCACTTCTCACCATTCTCATTCCCTCCTTACACAACCGATCATATTCACGTGCCCACAAGGTATGCTCATACCCGTTTTTCTTTTTATTACCACACACAATCACACACGTTTTTTATTTATATTTTACTAATTATTTGCATATACCATGTGTTGTGTGGTTCTATTTCATTTTTTCCAGGAGGTTGGGATTGTTTTAGGGTGCTATCCACAGCTTTCAACATCTGTCACCCACAAACTATTTGACAGATTGCCTTAGTGCACTTGAGCGCAAATTGGACAGAAGCTAGCCCAAGATGTCTAAACAAGCTGCCTCCACTTCCCAAGCCTCCAGCAGCCGCCCCTAGTAATCCCGTTCCAGTTTTGAACAAAGAGAAATCTTGTTCGAGACTACTTTCAACATCGATGCTGACTTCAGGAGCTTGGACACCACTCGATGGGCGGTTCAAGCATTCAGACACCGAGGACTAAAGAGGCTGTTCAAGCCTATTTGTTCGACTATATACACTCGGTTTGTGGTCCAGTTCAATAGACCAGATATCCTCTCTTTCTCGGTCCAAGGCAAGTTCATCAAGGTGACCACTACTGACATCGCTGCTGCCCTTCACTGTTGCTATGAGTCCCCTCCTGAGGACACCCAAATGGAGAAGTAGTGAGAGCTTTTTCCCCTACCCCACATCATTGAGGATATTTGTGTGGGCCAGTACGCTGATTGGCACAACAACACGGGGAGCCGGTCAAAGTTGCCTCCACTACTCTGGCTTATGGACTCCGTCCTCTAGCGGAATATGTGCCCATTAGGGCACAAGACTCAGAGGAGGGACTAGTTCCTACAGGCCCTGTACGCATTTCACTATGGTTATTGGTATTCTACTCCCGCTATCATATGGAGCCAGCTCTATAAGTTCTGGGACCATGTCCATGGTCGCTAGACCACCATGGCGAATGCATTGGGGCTACCCTTCGTGTTCCTCCTCAGCTATATCTTCAAGAAGAAGGGGATTAAAGGCTCCTCTATTGATGGACTCGTGAGTGATCACCCATTCTTTGGGAGGAGCCAGTGGAGTATGAGCCAATACCACATGCCCCGAGGACCCCGAGGGCATGTATCTGCTGATGAGCCTATGGAGGATGATCCCATGGACATCGAGCACACCACAGAGAGCCGTGCTTGGGAGGAGGACCAGCCAGACATGGGATCCACCGAGTACCTGCATCTTCTAGATGAGCTATCCTCTTTCCGATGCCAGCTCTCTAACATCCGTCGGGAGGATAAGGAGGCGACCTTATTAGTACATCAGCGCATAAATGGTTTGGAGGCACGCTTTGAGAGACAGGAGACGATACTTTAGGCTATCCTTGATCGTCTACCTCTCGTGCCCGGTACCTCATCGACTACACCATCTAGAGACCAGTAGTGAGAGGGTACCCTGTCTGGCTGAAGATGTAAAACTTAACGCTCATGGGAGGCAACCCACAACATATCATTTTCTTTTTAGTATTATCTTTTATTTATCTTTAGTATTTACTTTTTTATTACAGTTTCTTATTAGTATTTCTTGTTATTCATTTTATGTTTGTTTTTCTTTTTCAAGGACATAGTGAATGCATCCAGTTCAAGTTTGGGGGCGTGCCATGAGCCATGCCAGCCATTTAGTTCTTTATCTCTCAGGTCAGATCTTTCCATGTCACCCACACATTGGGAACAATGTATACATTAAGTTTGGGGGTATGGGAAACACATTCACACACTCTATCCCAATTTTTTTTAGTATTCTTGAAAGGATAAATGCATGTTCAAATTGTTTTGAAAATTTTGGTTGACTTAAAACAAATATTATGATAAAACTTCATCAGTAAGCTTAAAATCTAGAACACATAGTCTAATGATAAAGTTTTAAAATTTTTAATTACCTACCTGAAGGCATTTAAGAATTCACAAGTTTGATCTAAGACTGACACGAGCACATTAGCACATAATGGTGTGAGGTATGACATATAATTTCTATATATATGTTTCCATGACCTAGCTGTAAACGGATAACTTGTTAGAATAACACTTTGGTATAGAAAATTTGAGAAAAATATTTATTGTGCAAAAAGAGAAAATAAAATGCTCCTAATGATCATTAAATAAACTTTCCACTAAGTAACTGGACCTCTTGCCTCAGTAAGCAGTGAGTGTTCACGTCAAAAGGTGGGAATTATGCATATAATGATCATTAAATAAAGTTTCCACTGAGTAACTGTACCTCTTGCCTCAGTAAGCAGTGAGTGTTCACGTCAAAAGGTGGGGATTTTACTTGGCAGCATTATGACCAGTTAGTTTCGTAGCCTTTTTTTACTCGAGTTAGTAAGTCCTTAGGGGTGTCTTTACACCTAATGCCCTAAAACTATTTGTTTGGGAGTCATTGGCTAAACACTCACTACATGGGTCAATTAGAAAGCTTAATGGAACTCAACATGGCAAAAATCTCATAATAAAAGAAAAAAAGAAAAGAAATAAAACTATGCCATTAAATGCTCATTCTGATAGGAAATTCGATGAATGTTAAGACACCGAAACACTATACAGTGGAGATATTTGGAAGCTTCATCTTTTATATGCTAATTCACCACACATTAAGTCAAACTTATGATGCCTTAAACCAGCCTTGTGTAAGTAATTAGAATTTAAAACCCTTATTCATTACAAAGATGTGTTTATATTTTAAGCGTACTCATGAACAAATATCATGGTTTTATGTGCAACCCAAATTTTTAGATAACATGAATGATGAATTTATCTTTGATTTTGTTTTTCAGTTAGTTTTTCATTTTGTATTGCTAAAAGACTATCAATATGTAAGTTTGGGGGTATGATAAGTGCTTAAATATTTATATTTAAGCCTCTTAATTTATAGTTGTTAGGCTCTTTGTTTATGTATTTCAGTATATTCTACTTCATTTTTGTGTTTTCTGTGCTTTTTATAGGTCTTTGAAGAAAAGATAGAATTTTGGAGCTCTAAGGAAGAAAACTGAAGATCTGGAACCAAATAAGTGCGATCGAGCGCAATGTTGTTATGATCGAGCGCACAAGAACTCGTGCGCACACCTAGAAAGCGCACGCCCACAGAGAGGCGGCAGAGCCAATTTTGGAAAGATGTCTTCGGGTCTTATTTTGGAAATTAAGGTTTCGAGGTGTCCTTATAACCCTATAGATAGGCTTGTAAAACACAAAAACTACACTTTTGATTTTGCTTTTGAGTTGTAAGCTTTGGAGAGGAATTGATGACTCGTCTCCACAGTAATCTTCGGGTTTTATCTTTTCTATTTAGTTTATGTTATGAATGACGTTTATCATAAACAACATGTGTAACTAACTTCTTAATAGGGCTCGACTGAAGCCCTAATTGTGCTTTTCCATATATGAGTATTGTTGCCTTTGCAAATAACCATGTTATGATGCTTTAATTGATTAATACATATTTTATTGAATTCCTCATATGTGTTTGTCTGATTAACGTATGTATGTGGTATAGTTAGTTAGATCAATTTGGATGACCGAGTCCTGGGTCTGACAATAGTAACCAAAGAAATCCATGTCAGATTCTGGGTTAATCAACATGGAAAATCGGGAGTATACAACATGCCCTAGGTCTCATGTGGTAATCGATTTCCACAAACCTTATGCTCTCTTAAAGAATAACTCAGTATACACCATGTTGAATCTCTCAAGAGAGAAAAGAGTTAGACTATACACCATGCCTAACTCGTTACTTAGGGAGATCAATAGCTTACGGAGCGGACCAAGCCCTTAGGTTGACAACCATTAGGTATTCATGGTAGGGCTAGAGCATTGGCACATTACTTATTTGGGAAAGTATGATTAGTGGTGGATATCAAAGCTCTATGTTTTTATCATTATCAATCTAGACTCAATATTTATTTCTATCAATTTTTACATTGTGAAACTGATTCTAAAACGAAATTCACCAATCCTTATGGAGATGATCTCGCATTTGCACACTATGCTACTATTGACCTTGTGCACTTGCAAGTAAAACAAGTTCAATTATTTGCTTAATAATTTAGGTAGATAAATGTTCAACTCCAAGTCATTCATGTCAAAGGACTTGAATAAATCCTCTTTCAACTTGCCAATCGTCTTAGCATATTGTCCCACAATAAACATATCATCAACTTACAGTAGAAGGATAATAAAGTTACCATAAGGGAATTTATTAACATATACATAAGGATTTGCGGTTATCCTCTGGTAACTGTGATCCACCATGAGTGAATCAAACTTCTTATACCACTGTCTTGTAGCCTATTTTAATCCATACAAACTCTTCTTCAGCCTGCAAACCATGTTCTCTTTCCCTTTCACTTCAAAACATTCTAGTTGAACTATATAAATCTCCTCATGCAAATCGCCAAGAAGAAACATTGACTTCACATCTAACTACTTAAGCTCATAATTCAAACTAGCTACCAAACCAAGTACAACTCGAATAGAACTCATCTTTACCACTAGAGAGAAAATTTCATCAAGTCTATTCCTTTCTTCTGACTAAAACCTTTTACCACCAGTTGAGCCTTATACTTCACTAGCTTTTCACCATATTTCTTCAACTTGAACACCCACTTTTTCCTCAGTGCTTCTCTGCCTTTGGGAAGATTAACCAATTCATAAGTATTTTTTTTTCTTTCCAAATAACCCATCTTTTCCCTCATGCTTTCGTTTAACACTCTTTTTCTGCATGTGACTTCACTTCTTAGAAGCTATCTGGCTTCCCCCAATTAATAAACAATAAATACTCAAAACTAAAGTACCCAGTTGATGGTTGATGCTCTCTAGTAGACTTTCTCACCTAAGGTTCTACAATCTCCGGTGCAAGAGGATACTTCCCCTGCTCAATATGTTATGTATCATACATAACATCATCACAAATATCTCTACTTAATCTATTGCACTGTCTGAAGGACTAGGATCTAGTACAGAGTCTTCAACTCTTCCTATACCATGCTCTGTCTTCTCATTCTTCTTAATGTCAGACAAAATTTTATTTTCATTGAATACAACATATCTGCTTCTAATAATCTCTTTATTTTCTAGATCCTATAACTTGTAACCAAACTCAACATCTCCATAACCAACAAACACACAAGCAACGACTTGTCATCAAGTTTTGACCTTTTCTCCTTGAGTACGTGTGCAAAAGCTTTGCAACAAAACACCTTCAAGTGAGGAAACGTATTTTCTCATCCAAAATTTTTCTAGAAAGTTAAAACCTAAAGGAGCAGATGAAGACCTGTTAATCAGGTAACAAGCTATACGAACTACTTCACCCCAAAATAACTTAGACAGCTTAGCCATTCTGAGCATGCATCTAACTCTTTCCATAATGGTACAATTTATTCTCTCAGCCACACCATTATGTTGTGGGGTACCAAGAACATATTGTCTACAACATGATTGCATCACAAGAAAGTAACACAACTTTTTCGTCATCTTAAACAACTGCTACTACGTTCTTGTCATTAATCTTCTTTTGATTCTTCCCATCTTGTTGTTCCTATTTATAGACCCAACAATTTCTCTTCATATGACCCAGTTTATTGCAATGATAATATTTCACCTTATCTTTGGACTTTGACCTATCTTTGGATTTATCATGACCTTTAGGACCTTTACTCTAACTTCTACTTATGTTCTCTGTGACAAGACCTTGACCATTATCTATGCTCAAATCCTTTTTATGATTTTTCTCATTGAACATATTGTCTTTCACCATAGACAAACTGAGCACACCATTTGGAGCAGAGTTACTAAGTGGCACTACCAAAATCTTATAGCTATCAAGAAAAGTACCCAAAAAAATAGTGCATGTAACTCATTATCTAAAACTATTTTCATTGTAGACAACTGGTTTACAAGATCTTAAAAATCATTCAAGTGTTCAGCAATGGAGCATTTATCCCTGTACTTCAAATTCACAAGCTTTCTCATCACAAAAACTTTGTTATAAGCTGTATTTCTTTCATAAAAGTGTCTCTAATTTATCCTAAAGAGATTTGACATTTGTCTCTTTGGCCACATGATGGAACAAGTTGAGATCCACCCACTGTCTCATGGCACCAACTATCTTCTTGTTCATTCTTTCTCATTCTTTATCAGTCGTACCCTCTAGCTTGGCTTCATCACCCTCAACAAGATCATATATCTTTGCAATAGAGATAATCTTTCATTTTCGGTTTCCATACCGAATAATTAGAAGCTATCAATAAAATTATAGTACTAGATTTTTCATCAATGTTGACCAACACAAGCAACCAAATCTCTGATCCCACTTGTTGGAAAAAATACCCACCATTAACAATTAATCAAGTACCATAATTCCAACCAAAGTTCATAGATTAAATATAATAACCACCAAGCTCTGTGTTGGAAATAAAATAACAAGT
Source organism: Bretschneidera sinensis (assembly GCA_023935145.1). Taxonomy (NCBI): domain Eukaryota; kingdom Viridiplantae; phylum Streptophyta; class Magnoliopsida; order Brassicales; family Akaniaceae; genus Bretschneidera; species Bretschneidera sinensis. Next base: position 25,234,708 of record CM043697.1, on the reverse strand, counting down.
AATAAATCAAGAACACAAAAATTTACATGGAAAAATCTTCAGTGCAGAGGAAAAAAATCCACAAGGAAAAAATAACTTTACTATGTAAATACCAGCTGCCCTCTTATTTTTTTTCTTTGGCAAAAAAATGTAGAGTGGCTTAGTCCGCTCTCGGTTTCCCATGTTGATTAACCCGGGAATCCGGTGTGGATATCCCTTGTTACTAATGTCGAACCCATGACTCGGTCATCCAAATTGATTCGACTAACCATTCCATACCACATGCATACGTTGATTAGGCACATATATATGAGGAATGTAAATATAAACATGTATTAATCAAGTTAAATATTCTAACAAGGCTATAGCAAAGATAATCAATGAATAAATATATGGTAAAGCATAACTAGGGCTTCAATCAAGCCCTATAGGAGTTTAGTTACACATACTAAGTAAAGTAAACATGCTAAACATAATTGGATAAAAACAGGAAACTAAAACCGAAGAAGACTCGGGAGACGAGTTATCAATTCCTCTCTTAAGCTCTCTACTTCGAATCTCAAACAAAGGTATCGTTTATGTGTTTTACAGGGCTATTTATAGGGTCTTTATGGTGTCCCGAAACCCTAAGTTCCTATTTGCACTCGAGTGTATGTGGGATATGCTCGATTGCAAGGGAGGTGCGCTCGAGCCTTCTTCAAGTGCGTTCGTGTGCTTGTGCGCTCGAGCGCACCTTACCAGAAGGCAGAACTTGGCTTTTACTTCTAAAAGCTTCATTTTGTTATCTTTTTGCCCAAGTCCATTGAAAAACACACAAAACACAAAAGTGAAGTATAACCTACTAAAATAGATAAGTGAAGAGTCTAACAAGTTTAAATTAGGGGGCTTAAATATGACTATTTAAGCACTTATCACACCCCCAAACTTACATATTGCTAGTCCCTTAGCAATACAAAACTAAAGACTAAGTTAGAACAAAATTTTAAAGATAAATTCATTTCCATGATATTCAAAAATTTAGGTTGTGCATAAAACGATGATAACCATTTATAAGTAAGCTTAAAATAAAAACACATTTTTGTATTGTAAAAGGATTTTCAAAAGCTCATGTTACTCACCTAAGGTTGGCCTAAAGCATCGCAAGTTTGATTTATGTGTGATGAGTTAACACATATAAGATGGGGTTTCCATAAAATTTTAGCGTATAAGGTTTCGATGCCCAAACTTTTATCGAATTCTTTATCAAAGAGAACAAAAATGGCATAATACTTGTTTTTTTTTCTTTTTCTTTTTATCATGCGATCTTTGCCATGTTGAGTTCCATTGAGCTTTCTATTTGACCCTTGTAATGAGTGTTTAGCCAATGACTCCCAAACCAGATGGTTTTAGGGCATTAGGTGTAAAGACACCCCTAAGGACTTACTAACTCGAATAAAAAAGGCTATGGAACTAACTGGTTTTTATTTATTTATTATGTGATCTTTGCCATGTTAAGTTCCATCGAGCTTTCTATTTGACCCTTGTAATGAGTGTTTAGCCAATGACTCCCAAACCATATAGTTTTAGGGCATTAGGTGTAAAGACACCCCTAAGGACTTACTAACTCGAATAAAAAAGGCTACTAAACTAACAGGTTTTAATTCTTCTAAATGAAATTCCCACCTTTTGACGTGAACACTCAATGCTTACTGAGGCAAGAGGCCCAGTTACTCAGTGTAAATTTTTTATTATGATCATTAAAGGCTTACTGCCTACTTTTTGACGTGAACACTCAATGCTTACTGAGGAAAGAAGCCCAGCTACTCAGTGGAAAGTTTTTTTATGATCATTTTAGAAGCTTTTTAATCATTTTTTCATTATGAACATTTTTCTTTATTTTTCTTATGCCAAAGTGTTCTTTTCAACAAGTTATCCGATTATAGTTAGATTATGGAAACATATACAAGAGAATTATATGTCATACCCCACACAAATGGGTGTTAAATATGCTCATGCAAATTTGGATCAAACTCGTGAATTCTTAGGTGCCTTGAAGTAGGCAACTAAACTTTGTAAAATTCATAATACAAGACTATGTGTTCTAGCTTTTAAGCTTACTAATGAAGTGTTGTCAAATTTTTAATTCAACCAAAATTTTTGTTTTACCCATTGATCATGTATTTATCTTCCTAAAAAAAAAAACTGGGACTTTAGTGTGTTCATGTGTTTCAAGTGCGTGTGTGATAGTATCTAGTATCTCTCACTACCCTCAAACTTAAAATTCACATTGTCCACAATGTGTGTGGCATGGAAAGATCTGACCTGGGAGATGGAGAACTAGGTTGTTTGCTTGCTTGTATACACCCCCAAACTTGAACTGGATGCACGCACTAAGTACCTGACAAAAAAAAAACAAATGTTGTGCCGGAAAACAAAATATGCAAACTCGACATGTAATTATAACTATAACTAAAAGAAAAGTACTAAAATGAAAAGGATATGTCTGGGGTGCCTCCTATGAGTGCTAAGTTTTACTTCTTTAGCCAGATGGGGTATCTCTCACTGTTGATCGTTTGTGGGTGCAGTCGAAGAGGTACTAGGTGCAGCAGGTAGGCGGTCAAAGATGGCCTATAACATCACCTCCCGTCGTGTGAACTTTGCCTTTAACCCATCGATCCGTTGATGGATCAGACGGGCTGGCTCACGATCCTCCCGGAGAATGTCGGACAACTCACAACGGAAGGAAGATAGTTCATTTAGGAGATGTTGATACTCCATGAATCCCATGTCTGTCTGGTCCTCTTTCTATGAAGGGCTCACCGGTGGATGCTCGGCCTCCATCGGATCATTCGCAGTAGGCTCAGCGACTAGTGTCTGTGCTCGGGGTCCTCAGGGCATGTGTGACTAGCTGAGGCTCCATTGTGCTCTCCCAAAGAAATGATGGTCACTAACCGGGCTATCTATAGAGGATCCTCTAATCTCTTTCTTCTTGAAAATATAACTGAGCAAGAAGGGGAAAGGAAGACCCCAAGCATTAGCTGTAGTCGTCTGTCGGTTATGTACCTCATCCCAAAACTTGTGTATCTAACTCAATATGACCGCTGGGATGGAGTACCAATGACCTCGGTGAAAGGTGTAGAGAGCCTGTAAGAACTGATCCCGCCTCTGTGTCTTGTGCCCTTACTCTGCAGAACTAAATCGACGAACCATAGAGCTCGACCAGCTCCCCGCATTGTTGTGGCGGTCAGCATACTGCCCCGTACACATGTCCTCAATGATGTGTGGGAGAGGGAACAAGTCAGGTTGCTCTTCTATATGGTTGTCCTCTGGTGGGGACTCATCGCAACAGTGTAGAGAGCCGGCTACGTCAGTGGTGGTCAACTCTATGAACCTGCCCTGGACCGAGGAAGATAAAATCTCTGGCTTGGTGCAGTCGTAGGTCAGGTTCTCGTAGAAACTGACCACAAATCATGTGTATGTCGTCGAACAGACCGGCTTGAATAACCACTTGAGACCCCAGTGCTTGAATTCTTAGACCACCCATCTTGTGGCATCCAAAGTCTTGAAGTCTTCTTCTATGTTAAATGTTGTCTCAAACAGTATTTCACGCTGTTCAAAACTGGGTCGGGATGAATGATGGCGACTGCTAGAGGCACAGGGTATGGAAGCCATGTTTCAGAATTTGGATCTGTGTTACTGTCAAAATTGCGCTTGATCATAGATACTGTGAGCTTGATCGCAAGAGGGATAGTACGCTCGAGCGCTCTCACTTAGGCAATTTAGCAAATAGTTGCTGTGCACCAAATATACACAACTTGTGTATAGTATCCAAAAACGCCCCCCGCCTCCTGTAAACACGAAAAATTCCACCAACACACAGAATAGCATATAAACGGAGAAAAATATTGTAAAGAAACTGGTGTGTGCTCGTGCTATTTGGAAAACAATTTAAAATGCCTACCGTGTGGATTTGAGGTGGTTGTGAACAAGGAAGGGGAAAGGTTTTAACGTATATAAATGGGATAAAGGAGGTTTTTGATGGTGTGAACAGTGATTTTTAGAGTGGTATTGAGGGGTGTGGTGAGTTGGTAATGCTTCTTTGGAGTTGGAGAAGGCGTGAGTGCGAACGAGGAGAAAGTAGCTTGCGATTGAGCGTAATAGAGAAAATGGGCAAGATAAGTGTTTTAAAAACCATCACGTGGCTACTCTGCCTCGAGTGCACTCGAGCATAGTGCACTCGATCATACTGATGCGCAGGTGTGAGGGGTAATGCGCTCGTGCGCAATGCAGGGGGAGGTGGCGCGCGAGTGCATGTTGTGTGCTCTCGATCACAAGGCAGAAATTTGCTAATAGTGAAAAGAGTTTAATAAAAAGAAATGAATTAAAATAACAGTAGGAACGATACAGTCGTACCAACTTGTAGTGGCCTCAGTACCACTAACCTCGATAGAGGCACTTGAGCCCTTTGTTATGCAAGTGGAATTTGCTCAAGTGCTCTCTATGGTAGCTTTTAAGGCTATATCCTTTAAAAGAGGCACTTAGAGCCCCCATCTGGTGGTTCGAGTTCCATTGATAGCTGCTTTGTCTCCCATTTTGGTACCTGGTCAATAAAATAAGGAGACATGGTATTAGTAAATGCACGATTTTTATCTTAAGGATTATACTTACTTGATTGCTTAGGTGTGTTCTTGATGGTATGCACAACCCCTTTGATATCTTCAATCACATTATCATCTTCTGGCCCAACGTCCAATCTCGTGTCAGCTTGGTTAGGAATGGTCTCTAATAGAACTGTGTAATGGGCCTTAGTAATTTTCTCATCAATACCTTGTAGGAAGCTCACATTATGACACTTATCATTAGTGTTTGTGGAGTCCAGTGTATTCAAGATTTTAAATTCTATCTCTTCATCATTTACTCTCATTGTGACAATGCCTCTTTTTTACATTAATGTTTGTGTCAGCAGTGATCATAAATGGTCTACCTAAAATGATAAGGAGTAGTACAGGCATATGACATTCCTCCATGTCTAATACAATAAAATCAGCTGGTAAAATAAATTTACTTACTCTTACCAAAACATCCTCGAGGATACCTCTCGGTCGTTTGATGCTTCTATCAGCCAATTGTAATGTAATGGAGGTTGGTTGGAGCTCCCCAAAACCTAGTGTCTCGAATACATTGTAAGGTAGCAAATTGACACTTGCTCCTAGATCCAATAATGCGTGCTCAAAAAGCTGGTCACCTAACCTGTAAGGAATAGTGAAGCTACTAGGATCTTTTAGCTTAGGTGGAAATTTTCTCAATAATACAGCACTCACCTCTTCGGTTAAGGCTACCGTCTCATGCTCCTGAAACTTCCATTTGTTAGTGCAACAATCTTTTAAAAACTTAGCATAAACAGGTAGTTGTTTTATTGCCTCTAATAAAGGAATATTTATTTCTACCTTTTTCAAGGTTTCAAATATGTCAATCGTTTTAGTTTCCTTTTTAGGCTTCACCAACCTTTGAGGAAAAAGTGGAGGTGTATTTACCTTTTCTATCTCCTTTATCTTAGATGCAGAAGTTTGGTCTGGAGACGCTTGTGTAGGTTCGTTGGTACCGATGACTTTTCCACTTCTTAAGGTCATTATGGCATTCAGCTGCTGGTGTCATCTTGGATTAGGTAGTGGCTGGGTTAGGAGTTCTCCTTGCTTTCTGTTACTTAATTCCTTGGCCAACTGTCCCATTTGTACCTCTAGTCCTTGAATGGCTTGATCGTACTTGGCAGTGATTTGCCTCATTTCAGTCCGAAATTGCCTTGACTCTTCCATGAATTGTTCATATTTATTCAGGATTTGTTTTTGCTGAGTCGCTAGTTGCCTCATAAGACTTTCAAGGTCATTCTTCTTGGGTTCAAGAGCATATTGGGTTGCTGGTTGAAAGTTTCTTTACTGCTCTTAACTGTTTTGGTTATTGCTCCATGATAAGTTTAGGTGATTCCGCCATCCAGGGTTGTATGTGTTGGCATAAGGATTGTTTTTTGGCAGATAATTGTTCGGTCCCACAAAGTTGGCTTGCTCATGATTTGCAGAATATAAGGGACACATATCAGTATTATGATCAAACTGTGAGCAAATGGCACATACCTGTAGTGGTGCAGCTAACGGGTTAGCTGAGGTGTTCTGAACGGCCATGACTTTCACCAATAGGTCAAGTTTTCTCTCTACAGCAGCCATTTGAGGCGTTTAAACTTACCTCATACATACCCTTATTTTTGGTTATGTGTCTACGTCGTTATGAGAACTGCTGCGTGTGTTCACTTAAGGTTTCGAAAAGTTCCATTGCCTCTTCGCTGCTCTTTTCCATCAGCACCCCTGTAATATCCGTATTTTAAGAGTAAGGGTGAATGTGTATTTTTAATAAATATGACAAAGAGTTAAAAATTCCAGAATGGTTGAATAAAGATTTCTGAAGACAAGGGTTGAAAAGCGAAAAAAAAAAAAAAAAAAAAGTCAACTATGAACAGTAGATCGTGGCAGCAGGTCTGTCACCTACTGCCACCGAAAGATTTATGCAAATGGTTGTCTTTATATTTTGTTTCTTAGTGTAAGTGGAGAGATTTAATGATGATGTTTTTTCTAATCATGATGTTTTTAGTATTAAATTGATATCTCCATATCATGGAGAATTTGGGAGAGAGGGGGGGGGGGGGGGGGGGGCTGCTAATTTTCAGCCGAGCTCCCCTATAAATATGAGTTTTGAGTTCGTGTAATTACACGAAGAAATTTTCCTATAGTTCCAAATAATTCATCTATGTTCTTAAAACACTTGGGAGTTTAAAGAAAGGTGGAAGGAACAAAATTTTGAGGGTATTTTCGAAAATATTTCGGGAAGCTATCAAAATAGCAGAAGGTAATAAGGTAATGTTATTTTAACATTTATGAAAGTTTCAGGAGGTTAAAATAGGAATTTTTTTTCAAACTGAGTGGTTTATAGAGAAAAGAATAAATAATAAGAAATTTAAATTCCAATATTATGTCAGGTGTTGGTAGTCAGCAATTGGGAGAAAATTCGAAGAAGAACGGGAAAGGCAAAGAGGTGGTCCACGAGTAGTTTTAAGTGCTACGTGGTGAGTTGGATTTACTTTAAGTAATCTAAATGAAAAATCAATTATTTGGTGATAATATTAATTTTAATTATTTAAGTATGCTTGGGTGATAGATGAAAAATTGATTTATAGGTATGATAGGAAATTTGGACAGGTAGAAATATTTCTTGGTGAGAAATGATATTTTTTGGAAATTATAAGTTTATTTGAGAATAAAAGCAATAAATAAATTATTGATGAGATATATTGATGTTTTAATACGAGTTATGATGAGATGAATTTTAGTAGACCTTGACAAAATTTTGGTGCATGATTTGAGGTGGATGATTTGAGATGAAATTTAATGGATCTTGACAGACTTTAATAGATTATTTGATGTGATTTGGGAATATAAGAATTTAGTGGAATTTTTATAATTTGATAAAAATCTGGATGTTTGGACGTAAGAAATTTTTTTAAAGAAAATTTGTTATATAAAATTTGTGGATAATTAGGATAGCCAAATTAAGTGGTTTGAATATTTATATTGTTTTTATATTACTGTTTATACTACTGTTTCATATCATTGTTCATGCACATATGCATTTAATAATATAACCAAAAGAACCGGGAAGGAAGACGGTCTAATGAAATAACCGTGACAGTCGGTATATGCTGGGATGAAAAATAAAAACCGTGACAACCAGTATATGCTGGGATGAAAAATGAAAACCGTGACAGCCAGTATATGCTGGGATGAAAAGTAAAAACCGTGACAGCCGGTATATGCTGGGATGAAAAATGAAAACCGTGACAGCCAGTATATGCTGGAATTAACCGGGAAGGCAGCCGGTCTGATGAGAATAAAAGAACCAGGAGGGCAACCGGTCTAAGATAATAATAACCTGTCGACAGGTAGGAAGACGTTCCCATCATAATCATTCATGCATCTGCATCTTTTTTAATTATCGTTGCATTATTTGAAATGCTGAGATGTGGTATGTTAATTGTGAATTAAATTATAGATGGTTGGGTCTCATAAAAAAAGATAGCCATAATGATGAGATTTTTGAGATGCTGAGATGTGGTATATTAATTGTGAATTAAATTATAGATGGCTAGGTCTCATAAAAAGAGACAACTATAATGATGAGATTTTTGAGATGCTGAGATGTGATATATTAATTATGAATTAAATTATAGATGGCTGGGTCTCATAAAAAGAGACAACTATAATGATGAGATTTTTGAGATGCTGAGATGTGATACTTTTTGTGAATTTCATTATAGAATGTTGAGTTTCATAGAAAGAGACAGTAGGGTGATAAGACTTACCTAAATGATGGACTTTTTGATATGAACCTCATTACGAGGTAGTTAGGAGATAATTGATAGTCTTAAGGTGAACCAATGATTGAGAAGAAGATATTGGTAGTAGAAAGTTGTCATCAGGTTCTGCGAAAATAAAATTTAATATTAAAGGATTATTGATGGAATTTGGAATACTTTCAGTAAATTTAATTCGCTGAGCTTGTGAAGCTCACTCCTCTCTGTTCGATGATTTCAGGTAACAGTCAAGATAAATAATCTGGTGGGTTGAGAATCAGACGAGATCTTTTTTTTTTTTTTTTCTGTAAGCCAAGTACGTGTCAATATCCTCAGACAATTGAGTTAAAGACTTGTAAAAATTTTATTGTAAATATTCATGCATTTATGTATATTATGTTTAAGTGAATATCAGATTTGTTTACCTCTCATGTTTAAGGATAAGGAAAAAGAAAAAAAAATGGTAATATTATATTTATTGTTGTATATATGCGTCGTGCTTGGATTTTCAAAATGTGATGACACCGTCTAGAGGTGGCCAACCTGGGATGGGTCGTTACAATTTTGGTATCAGAGCATTAGGTTTTAAGATTCTGTAGACTGCATGAGAACCTAAAGAGTGGAAGATCTAAATAAATAATATTCTTAAATGCAGAGTCTGAGGATGACACGTGGTCGTCCGAGAACTAGAGGTAGAGTTCAAAATCAGAGGGGACGTGGTAGACCCCCAATTTTTAGGAGGATTGAAGCAGAGGAAGAAGTTGAGTCGGTGGTTCCCGCAAGGGAACTTGGTGATAGTGCAGCTGGTACGAGTAGAGCTAGGGAAGTATCTAAAAGTAGGAATGAAGAATTGCAAGATACTCTTAACCGTGCTTTAGAGAGGATGAATGCAGCCGAGGAACGAGCTGCTAATTTGCAGAGAAGATTAGAGGAAAGGGATGGAAGAGAACCAGAGGTAGTGAGGCAAGAGGTTCCTGATGGAGGGGTATTTGCAAATGAAATGCAAGGGGATTGTTTTGTGAGGTTTCTTAAGTTTAAACCTCAGTCATTTAAAGGATCTGTAAATCTGGTGGAAGCTGAACAGTGGATTGAGCATGTAGAGAAATATTTTGAGGTCTTACCGGTGTTTGATAAACAGAAGGTTGCTTTTGCTTCGTTTATGCTGGAGGGTGAGCTTCTCAATGGTGGAAGGATATTTTTCCCAGGATGAGTACACGAATAGATCAACCTTTGACTTGGAATAAATTTAAGGATGAATTCTTTGTAAAGTATTTTCCATATTCTTTTCGGGCACAACAAGAAAGAGAATTTATCCACCTAAAGCAAGGAAATTTATCGGTGGTTGAATATGATAGTAAATTTGTAGCCCTGTCAAGATTTGTACCTGAGTTCGTGAATACAAAGGAAAGAAAATGCAAGAGATTTTTAGACGAATTACACTATGAAATTCGTTTTAAACTCTCTTACATTGGCATAGGAAATTATGCTGTACTGGTAGATAAAGCATTGCAGATTGAGAGAGATTTAATAGAGTTTAAAGGTAGGAGCGATTGGTTGAAGAGAACTAGATTTGAGAGATCTAGAGGTGGTAGCAGTATGGGTGTACAGGGCGGGAGACCACCCCAGAGGGCACGTTCTTTGTCACAAGGAACGGTAGGGCAGACTCAGAGACAAGCAAGATCTGTTACTTCAGTAGCTCAGAGTAATACCAATGAGACCCCTCGATTTGGGAGACAGGCTATGGGGATTGGGAGTTATGGTAGAGGAATGAATATGCCACCAAGGGGAAGTGGAAATTTGATTTATGATCGGGAGTCAAGGGTTTGTTTTAAATGTAATCAGATAGGGCATTTATCTCGGAACTGCCCTACACAAATATGCTTTGTATGTGGTGAGGGAGGACATGTTGCTGCAGATTGGCTAGCGGGGAAGTCAGTTGAAGCAAGCATTGGAAGCATCGGGAGAAGACCGATGGAGAGAGGCAGCGGATCAGGAAGTGTGCGGGGCAGAGGTCGAGGATTTGTAGCAGAGCGAGGACGTGTCAGTCAGATTTATTCCAGATATGGCAGAGTCTATGCATTGACCCAGCAGGATGCACAAGCCACTCCTGATGTTGTTATGGGTATGATATCTATCCTTGGTAGGGCTGCTAGATTATTGATTGATCCTGGTGCAACCCATTCTTTTGCATCTAGTAGTTATATGAAATCTATTGATGTCAGTGCTAGTCCTTTGATGCATGCCATTATTGTTGAGGTTCCTACTGGAGATAGGGTTATTATCAGAACAATTTATCAAGGTTGTGTGATTAATATTGCGGACCGAGAATTTGAGGTTGATTTATTGCCTTTAGATATGACAGATTTTGATGTGATTCTAGGGATGAATTGGTTATCTGCATGTCATGCATGGGTAGATTGTTTTAGGAAAAATGTGGTGTTCATGATACCCAGGCAGAAGGAGTTTAATTTTCAAGCAGAACGTAAAATACTTGTTAATTGTCTAATTTCTGCCTTAACTGCTAGTAAATGGTTGAGGAAGGGTAATGAGGGGTATTTAGCATATGTGGTGGATTCTAACAAATAGGGTAAACAGTTAAAAGAAATCTCTATGGTAAAAGATTTTTCTAATGTATTCCCTGAGGAGTTGTCTGGATTGTCTTCCAATAGGGAGATCGAATTTTCTATTGAAGTGATTCCAAGATCAGCACCCATATCCATAGCACCCTATAGAATGGCACCAGCTGAATTGAGAGAGTTGAAATTTCAGCTTCAGGAGTTGCTAGATAAACAGTTTATCCAACCTAGTACATCACCCTGGGGAGCCCCTATGTTATTTGTCAAGAAGAATGATGGGACATTGAGGTTGTGTATTGATTATAGACAATTGAATAAGATCACAATCAATAATAGATATCCTTTACCCAGGATAGATGACCTATTCGAGCAATTACAGGGAGCTAGAGTGTTCTCTAAGATAGACTTGAGGTCGAGATATCATCAATTGAGGATAAAAGAGGAGGACGTGCCTAAAACTGCTTTTAGGACACGCTATGGTCATTATGAGTTCTTGGTGATGCTTTTTGGGTTGACCAATGCTCCTACGGCATTTATAGATCTTATGAACCGGGTGTTTAAACCATTCTTGGACAGATTTGTAATTGTGTTTATTGATGATATTTTAGTATATTCTAAGAATGAAGAGGAGCATATGCGACATTTGGAGATAGTGTTGGAGATTCTGAGGAAGGAGAAATTATATGCGAAATTCTCTAAACGTGAGTTTTGGTTGAATGAAATATCCTTCTTGGGGCATGTTGTGTCGGGAGAGGGAATAGTAGTTGATCCACAAAAAGTAGAAGCAGTGTTGACTTGGGAGAGACCCATGAATGTAACTGAAATTAGAAGCTTTTTGGGATTGGCTGGTTATTATAGGAGATTTATTCAAATTTTTTCTATGATTGCTAGACCTTTGACTAAACTGACCAGGAAAGATGAAAAGTTTAAGTGGTCAGAGGAGTGTGAGAGAAGTTTTCAACTGTTGAAAGAAAAACTGACTACTGCCCTAGTATTAGTGCTTCCATCTGGTGATGAAGGATTTGTGGTCTATAGTGATGCGTCACATCAGGGGTTGGGATGTGTGTTGATGCAACATGGGAAAGTTATAGCTTATGCAACTGAAGAATCATGAAAGAAATTACCTGACCCATGATTTAGAATTGGCTGCCATAGTTTTTGCTTTGAAGATTTGGAGACACCATTTATATGGAGCCAAGTGTGAAATTTTTACTGATCATAAAAGTTTGACGCATTTACCAACCCAGAAGGAATTGAATTTAAGGCAGAGGAGGTGGATGGAATTAATTTGTGATTATGATTGTACAATTCATTATCATCCAGGAAAGGCTAATGTAGTAGCAGATGCATTGAGTAGAAAAGTTACAGGGAGATTAGCTGCTTTTGGGAGTCATGATACTAGCCTGATGATAGAATTAAGAGGAATGAGGATGCAATTGAGTGTCAGTGATAAAGGAGCATTAATGGCAAATATGGTAGTTCGATCTCCTATTATTGATCTTTTATTATAGTTACAGAGTAAAGATGAGGGAATAGAGAAAATCAAGCAGGAAGTGTTGAGCGGGAAGCCGACCGAGTTTAGAATCAGAGAAGATGTTATGGTAGTATCGGGACAAAGAATTTGTTTTCCCAATGATGTGGAGATGAGAAAAGAAATACTAAAGGAGGCTCATGATTCGATATATTCCATGCACCCGGGAAATAATAAGATGTACAGGGGGTTAAAACAGAATTATTGGTGGTCAGGGATGAAGAGGGATGTAGCAGAATACATTGCTAGATGTTTGACTTGTAAACAGATAAAATCTGAGAATAGGCATCCAACAGGTTTATTACAACCTTTTCCGATACCTGAGTGGCCATGGGAAAATGTAAGTATGGATTTTGTCTCTGGTTTTCCCCGTACCCAGAGAGGGCATGATGCTGTGTGGGTTATAGTGGATAGACTTTCTAAATCTTCACATTTTTTTCCTATTAAAACTACTTGGAGTCCAGAAAAGTTGGCTAAGTTGTATGTGGCAGAGATAGTGAAATTACATGAAGTGCCATTGAGTATTGTATCAGATAGAGATTCTAGATTTACTTCTAGATTTTAGAGGGGTTTTCAAGAAGCTATGGGTACGCAATTACAGTTCAGTACAGCTTTTCACCCACAAACTGATGGGCAGACAGAGAGAATCATCAGAATACTAGAAAATATGCTGAGGGCAAGTGTACTGAGCTTCTCAGTAAGCTGGGATGCTTATTTGCCTTTGATAGAGTTTGCATATAATAATCAGTATCAAACTAGTATTGGGATGGCACCCTTCGAAGCTTTGTATAGTAGAAGGTGTAGAACTCCAGTATACTGGGAAGAAGTTGGAGAGAGAAAGATATATGGCCCAGAAATGATAAACTTGACTACTGAAAGAATCAAACTGGTTAGGGAGAACATCATAGCAGCTCATAGCAAATAGAAAGGGTATGCTGACAAAAGAAGACGACCTCTTGAATTCCAAGTTGGTGATTGGGTATTCTTGAAGATATCTCCGTGGAAGGGAATGTTGAGATTTAAGAAGAAAGGAAAGTTGAGCCCAAGATTTATGGGGCCCTATGAGGTGATCGAAAGAATTGGACCCGTAGTATATCGTTTGAATTTGCCTCCGGAGTTAAGGCAATTACATAATGTTTTTCATGTGTCACTATTGAGGAAGTACTTACACGATGAGTCCCATGATATCACGAATCAGGAGATAGAAATTCAGAAGGACTTGACTATTATGCTAGCACCAGTCGGAATCTTAGACAGAAAAGAGCAAGTCTTACGCAATAAAGTTATTCCTTTGATTCAAGTATTATGGTGCAATAAAGATGTCGAAGAAGTCACGTGGGAACATGAAGAAATAATGAGGAAGGATTATCCCCAACTCTTTACTTGATTTCAGTAAGGAAATTTCAGGGATGAAATTTTGTAAGGTGGGTAGATTTGTAATATCTATATTTTAAGAGTAAGGGTGAACGTGTATTTTTAATAAATATGTCAAAGAGTTAAAAATCCCAGAATGGCTGAATAAAGATTTCTGGAGACAAAGGTTGAAAAGCAAAAAAAAAAAAAGTCAACTATGAACAGTAGATCGTGGCAGCAGGTCTGCCACCTACTGCCACCGAAAGATTTATGCAAATGGTTGTCTTTATATTTTGTTTCCTAGTGTAAGTGGAGAAAATTTTTAATGGTATAAGTGGAGAGATTTAATGATGATGTTTTTTCTAATCATGATGTTTTTAGTATTAAATTGATATCTCCATATCATGGTGAATTTGGGAGAGAGGGGGAGGGGGGGGGGGGGGGGCTGCTAATTTTCAACCGAGCTCCCCTATAAATATGAGTTTTGAGTTCGTGTAATTAAACGAAGAAATTTTCCTATAGTTCCAAATAATTCATCTGTGTTCTTAAAACACTTGGGAGTTTAAAGAAAGGTGGAAGGAACAAAATTTTGAGGGTACTTTCGAAAATATTTCGGGAAGCTATCAAAATAGCAGAAGGTAATAAGGTAATGTTATTTTAACATTTATGAAAGTTTCAGGAGGTTAAAATAGGAAATTTTTTTCAAACTGAGTGATTTATGGAGAAAAGAATAAATAATAAGAAATTTAAATTCCAATATTATGTCAGGTGTTGGTAGTCAGCAATTGGGAGAAAATTCGAAGAAGAACGGGAAAGGCAAAGAGGTGGTCCACGAGTAGCTTAAGTGCTACGTGGTGAGTTGGATTTACTTTAAGTAGTCTAAATGAAAAATCAATTATTTGGTGATAATATTAATTTTAATTATTTAAGTATGCTTGAGTGATAGATGAAAAATCGATTTATGGGTATGATAGGAAATTTGGACAGGTAGAAATATTTTTTGGAGAGAAATGATATTTTTTGGAAATTATAAGTTTATTTGAGAATAAAAGCAATAAATAAATTATTAATGAGATATATTGATGTTTTAATACGAGTTATGATGAGATGAATTTTAGTAGACCTTGACAAAATTTTGGTGGATGATTTGAAGTGAATTTTAGTAGATCTTGACAAAAATTGGTGGATGATTTGAGATGAAATTTAATGGATCTTGACAGACTTTAATAGATTATTTGATGTGATTTGGGAATAGAAGAATTTAGTAAAATTTTTATAATTTGATAAAAATCTGGATGTTTGGATGTAAGAAATTTTTTTAAAGAAACTTTGTTATATAAAATTTGTGGATAATTAGGATAGCCAAATTAAGTGGTTTGAATCTTTATATTGTTTTTATATTACTATTTCATATCATTGTTCATGCACATATGCATTTAATAATATAACCGAAAGAACCGGAAAGGCAGCCGGTCTAATGAAATAACCGTGACAGCTGGTATATACTGGGATGAGAAATAAAAATCGTGACAGTCGGTATATACTGGGATGAAAAATGAAAACCGTGACAGCCGGAATATGCTGGGATGAAAAGTGAAAACCGTGACAGCCGGTACATGCTGGGATGAAAAGTGAAAACCGTGACAGCCGGTATATGCTGGAATTAACCGGGAATGCAGACTGTCTGATGAGAATAAAAGAACCGGGAGGGCAGCCGGTCTAAGATAATAATAACTTGTCGACAGGTGGGAAGACGTTCCCATCATAATTATTCATGCATCTGCATATGTTTTAATTATCGTTGCATTATTTGAAATGCTGAGATGTGGTATATTAATTGTGAATTAAATTATAGATGGCTGGGTCTCATAAAAAGAGACAGCTATAATAATGAGATTTTTGAGATGCCGAGATGTGGTATATTAATTGTGAATTAAATTATAGATGGTTGGATCTCATAAAAAGAGACAGCTATAATGATGAGATTTTTGAGATGCTGAGATGTGATACTTTTTGTGAATTTCATTATAAAAGGTTGAGTTTCATAGAAAGAGACAGTAGGGTGATAAGACTTACCTAAATGATGGATTTTTTGATATGAACCTCATTACGAGGTAGTTAGGAGATAATTGATAGTCTTTAAGGTGAACCAATGATTGAGAAGAAGATATTGATAGTAGAAAGTTGTCATCAGGTTCTGCAAAAATAAATTTTAATATTAAAGGATTATTGATGGAATTTGGAATACTTTCAGTAAATTTAATTCGCTGAGCTTGTGAAGCTCACTCCTCTCTGTTCAATGATTTCAGGTAACAGTCAAGATAATTAATATGGTGGGTTGAAAATCAGATAGATCTTTTTCTTTTTTTTTTCCGTAAGTCAAGTACGTGTCAATATCCTCAGACAATTGAGTTAAAGACTTGTAAAAATTTTATTGTAAATATTCATGCATTTATGTATATTATGTTTAAGTGAATATCAGATTTGTTTACCTCTCCTATTTAAGGATAAGGAAAAAGAAAAAAAAAATCTGGTAATATTATATTTATTGTTGCATATATGCATCGTACTTGGATTTTCAAAATGTGATGACACTGTTTAAGGGTGGCCAACCTGGGATGGGTTGTTACAACCCCTCCACAACTTGAATCAACAATGTTTTTGTTAGAATCATTTAAACCTTCATAAAAGGCTTGTACCAGTTCGTCTTGAGGTAGGTTGTGGTGTAGGCACTTGAGTAGTAGCTCGTTGAAATGTCCCCAAGCTTCGAAGAACAGATCTCCATCCTTTTGTTGGGAGGATTGTATTTCTTTCCTCATTTGCCTTGTCTTCTGGGCTGAGAAGAACTTCCTTAGAAATTTACTCGCCAACTCATCCCAAGTGTGGATGAAAACTGCAGGCGAAGAATTGTACCATAATTTAGCATTATCTTTTAAGGAAAAAAGGAAAAGAATTAACCTTATTCCTTCTTGGTCTAAGCCTCAGATGTGCTGGAATTTGCAGAGGTCGAAGAACTCTCGAAGGTGTAAATGTGGATCCTCACTAGGTGTACCCCTAAAGTGAGTTAGTGCACTGAGTATCTACGGGGATATGTAATATTTTCCTTCCACCTCAGGCTGATACGCAATGCACGAAGGTTGTTCGAGGTTTTGCAGGATGAAGGATTGCTTCATCGGCCTCCGCTTAGGTGGTTACTGTTCAGCTATCTGTTCTGCCATTGGTGGTGTCTCCTCCTCACTTCCTTCTCCTACCTCTTCCGAGTTATCCCTAAACCTTTGTCGGATAGACCTCTCAAGCTCGAAATCAAAGGGAAGGACTGCTGGATTCTTGGACCGTCGTCTGTGCATGAAATTGAGGCAGAGAGTAATCTGAGCAGCAGTCAAAAACTTGTTGTGCAATTATCTACCTAAATAAATATGCAAATAACCATCCTAGTTTTACTTGCAAGTGCACAAGGTCAATAGTAGCATAGTGTGTAAGTGCGAGATTATCTCCACAGGGATTGGTGAATTTCGATTTAGAATTAGTTTCACAAAGTAAAAAGAGATGGGAATAACTATTGAGTTTAGATAATAATGATAAAGACGTAGGGACTTGGTATCCACCACTAATCATGCTACCCCAACAAAACAATATGCCAATGCTCTACTCATGCTATGAATACCTACTGGTTGTCAACCTAAGGGCTTGGTCCACTCCTTAGGTTATGGATTTCCCTAAGCAACGAGTTAGGCATGGTGTATACTCTAACTCTTTTCTCTCTTAAGGGATTCAGCATGGTGTATACTGAGTTGTTCCTTAAGAGAGCGTAAGGTCTATGGAAATCGACAACCACACGGGGCCTGGGGCTTGGTCCACTCCCAGTTTCCCATGTTGATTAACCCAAGAACCCGGTGTGGATATCTTTTGTTACTATTGTTGAACCCAGGACTCGGTCATCCAAATTAATTCAACTAACTGATCCATACCACATGCATAAGTTGATTAGACACACACATATGAGGAATGTAAATAAAAACAGGTATTAACCAAATTAAGAATCACAACATAAGTATTGCAAAGGCGCCAATATTGAATTATTGGTTAAACATAATTAGGGCTTCAACCTAGCCCTTACTAAAAGTTTAAGTACACATAATAAAAATAAAGAAAAGAAGAAACCCGAGAGAAGAGTCATCAATTCTCCTCCACAATTTCCTTCTCCGATCTCCCAGAACAAAAACTAAACTAAAAGGGAAGATATGCTCCTCAAAAGGGAGATACTGTTTCTGTGTTTTACAGGGCTATTTATAGGGTTCTAAAGGTGCCTTGAAACCCTAATTTCCAAAATAGGTCCGGAAGAAATTTTTCCAAAACTGGCTCTGCCACCTCTCTGTGCGTGTGCGCTCGAGCGTATGGGTGCACTCGAGCCTTCTATGTGTGCGCACGATTGCTTGTGCACTTGATCGTAGCTATGTTGCGCTCGATCGCACTAGCTCTTTCCAAATCTTCAGTTTTCTTTCTTTAAAGCTTCAAAATACTTTCTTTTCTTTACAAGCCTATAAAAAACACAGAAACACAAAAAGGAAGTAAAATATAATAAAATATGTAAAAGAAGAGCTTAACAAATGTAAATTAAGGGGCTTAAATATAAATATTTAAGTTCCTATCACACCCCTAAACTTACATATTACTAGTCCCTTAGCAACACAAAACGAAAGACTATGTTAAAACAAAATTAAAGATAAATTTATTTTCGTGATACTCAAAGATTTGGGTTGTGCATAAAACTATGATAACCGTTCATGAGTAAGTGTAAAATAAAAACACATTTTTTTATTGAAAAAGGATTTTCAAAAGCTTGTGTTACTTACCTAAGGCTGGCCTAAGGCTTCATAAGTTTGATTCATGTGTGATGACTTAGCACATATAAGATGGGGCTTCCACATAATTTTAGTGTATAGTGTTTCGGTGCCCAAACCTTTATCGAATTTCTTATCAAAGAGAACAAAATGGCATAATACTTGCTTCTTCTTTCTTTTTCTTTTTATCATGCGATCTTTGCCATGTTGAGTTCCATCGAGCTTTCTATTTGACCTTTGTAACGAGTGTTTAGCCAATGACTCCCAAACCAGATGGTTTTAGGGCATTAGGTGTAAAGACACCCCTAAGGACCTACTAACTCGAATCAAAAAGGTTACGGAACTCTTGCTAAGAAAATCTAAGTTGTTATCTATAGAGTTGTGTATGCTTTCTGCCCAGAGATTAGACTGCTGCTGTAAGTCTAGCTTGTTTGCTTTTGTTCTTGCTTCCTTGCATTGTTCTCCCCCTGGGCTGCCTTGTTCCTTTGTAAGCATTCCATGTTTGATAAGGCTTCCTTGGTTAGCTGCTTTTCATTTTGTGTCTGTAAGCTTACTGTGTTTATCTCCTGGGTATGCCCAGAGAATTGTTGTAAGGCTGCTGCTGTAGTCTAGCTTGTATACTTGTCTTTATTCCAAGCTTTATATACTCATTGGACTTGCCTAGCATCGTTGTAAGTCTCCATGTAAAATTCAGGCTGCTCTTGTTAGCTGTTTTTATTTTGTTTCTGTATAAGCTCCCTTTTTAAATCCCCTAGGTATGCCTAGTGATTTTTGTAACAGTTTTTGATCAATACAATATTTATTTACAGATAAAAAAAAAGGCTACGGAACTAACAGGTTTTTAATGCTTCTAAATGAAATTCCCACCTTTTGACGTGAACACTCAATGATTACTGAGGCAAGAGGCCCAGTTACTCAGTGGAAATTTTTATTATGATCATTAAAGGCTTACTTCCCACCTTTTGACGTGAACACTCAATGTTTACTGAGACAAGAGGCCCAGTTACTCAGCGAAAAGTTTTTTACTGATCATTAGAAGCTTTTCATTTTCTTTTTGCATGATGAACATTTTTCTTTATTTTTCTTATGCCAAAGTGTTCTTTTCAACAAGTCCTCCGATTACAGTTAGGTTATGGAAACATATATAAAAGAATTATGTGTCATACCCCACACAAATGCGTGCTAAATATGCTTGTGCAAATTTGGATCAAACTTGTGAATTCTTTGGTGCCTTGAGATAGATAACTAACTTTGTAAAATTCCTATTACAAGACTATGTGTTCTAGCTTTTAAGCTTACTAATGAAGTGTTATCAAATGTTTAAATTAACCAAAATTTTTGTTACCCAATGAACATGCATTTATCTTTTCTAAAAAAAAAAAAACTGGGACAAAGTGTGTGAATGTGTCTCCCATACCCCCAAACTTGAACGAATGCACACATTGTCCCTAAAAAAGAAAAACTAACGTAATATGGGAAAAAAAGAAGTACTAAAAATAAATAAATAACATTAAATACGTAAAATAATAATAAAAAAATAAAAGGATAAGCTGTGAGGTGCCTTCTATGAGCGCTAAATTTAACGTCTTCAGCCCGACCAAGCCTTATTTTTCCGCAAAACTAAGATTGGCAGCAACTAGCACAGGTGGTGTCTTATTCTCTCCCATATAAGCATAAGTTAAGTGCTCTGGCAATTGCTTGAATTCCAAGTTAGGTCCTTGTATAATAAAAGGGAAAAAATAATATTAGTAGGCACATGAGGGTCAAATGGATCGGTGTACTTACTTGGATGCTTTGGAGAGGCCTCAAGGAGATGCACAGTGTTGATGATGTCATCAGTAACATCCTCACATTTGGGCTCAATATCTGATCCTTTGAGACAATGGGTGAGGGTGGTCTCCAATGGATCAATGTGATGGACATGACAAACTTGCTCAACAACACCTTGTTGTCGTTCACTCAGCTCTTTAGCCAATTGCCCCACTTGTACTTCCAATCTTTGAATGGCTTGCTCATGCTTTGCAATGATTTCCCTTTGCTCAGTCCGGAATTGTCTTTTCTCTGCCATGAATTGTTCTTGTGAAGTCATCAGCTGTTGTTGTTGAGTTTCCAATTGCCACACAAGACTCTCTAGGTCATTTTGCTCAATCTGGAATTGTCTTGCCTCTGCCATGAACTGCTATTGTGAAGTCATCAACTGTTGTTGTTGAGTTGCCAATTGCCTCACAAGTTTCTCTAAGTCACTTTGCTTTGATTCCGAAACTGATTGGGAATTCATTTGCTGCCCTTGAAAGTTCAAAGCATTTTGATTATTGCTCCATGAGAAGTTAAGGTGGTTTCTCCATCCAAAATTGTAGGTATTTACATAAGCATTGTTTGGTCTCACATAGGTCGCTCGCTCGGAATCTGTAGATGAATACGAATGGCAAGTCTCAGTAGTGTGATCAAATTGAGAACATAAAGCACATACCTTGAGTTGTGTGGCTCGTGGATTAGGTGGGCTGTTCCATGCAGTCATGGCTTTTACAAGCATATCTATCTTCCTCTCCATAGCAACATATCTAGCTTCCGCCATGGGTGCTTCTCCCTCGAATGAATTAGTTGAAAAACTTCAGTGTAGCAGTTTCAGTACTGTTTCTCAGGTACTCTCTGGAGCTTTTGCGCTCGAGTGCACCAAGAACAGCGCTCGATCACACTTGGAATGCGCTGGATCGCACCAAGGAGTGCGCTCGATCGCAATGAGAACGGAAACTCCTCTGCACACCTGAACAAAAATAGAAAATGAAAAGAAGGAATAAATCTGATTTTTTGATAAAAATAAAAGTAAAATGGAACAGAATAAAATAAAATAAAATAAAATAACTAATGAAAATAATTCCAAAAAGAAATTTAGCATAATCCCCAGCAACGGCGTCAAAAACTTGTTAGAGCGATTATCTACCTAAATAAATAAGCAAATAACTGTTCTAGTTTTACTTGCAAGTGCACAAGGTCTGTGGTAGCATAGTGTGCAAGTGCGAGATTATTTCCACAGGGATTAGTGAATTTCTATCTAGAATTAATTTCTTCAAGTTAAAAAGAGAAATAATAGTTTGATTATGAGTGAATAACAATAATGAGGGCATAGGGCTATGATATCCACCACTAATTATACTTTCCCATAAACTAAGATTTCAATGCTCTAGCCTTATCATGAATATCTAATGGTTTCCAACTTAAGGGCTTGGTCCACACCTTAGGCTATTGATCTCCCTATGCAACGAGTTAGACATGGTGTATACTCTAACTCTTTTCTCTCTTAAGGGATTCAACATGAGTGTATACTGAGTTGTTCCTCAAGAGAGCATAAGGGCTGTGGAGCTCGGCAACCACACAGGACCTAGGGCTTGGTCCGTTCCCAATTTCCCATGTTGATTAACCCAGGAATCCGGTATGGATATCCCTTGTTACTAATGTCGAACCCAGGACTTGGTCATCCAAATTGATTCGATTAACCTATCCATACCACATGCATACGTTGATCAGGCACATACATATGAGGAATGTAAATATAAACAGGTATTAATCAAGTTAAATATTCTAACAAGGCTATAGCAAAGATAATCAATGAATAAATATGGTAAAACATAACTAGGGCTTCAATCGAGCCCTATAGGAGTTTAGTTACACATATTAAGTAAAGTAAACATGCTAAACGTAATTGAATAAAAACAAGAAACTAAAACCGAAGAAGACTCGGGAGACGAGTCATCAATTCCTCTCCTAAGCTCTCTACTTCGAATCTCAAACAAAAGGTATCATTTATGTGTTTTACAGGGCTATTTATAGGGTCCTTATGGTGTCCTGAAACTCTAAGTTCCTATTTGGAGTCGGAAGACTTCTTTCCAATTTTAACTCTGCCGCCTTTGGAGTAATTGAGCTTGATCGCAAGGAAGGTGCACTCGAGCTTTCTTCAAGTGAGCACGTGTGCTTATGCGCTCGATCACAAGGGAGGTGCGCTCAAGTGTACCTTGCTGGAAGGTAGAACTTGGCTTTTGCTTCTAAAAACTCCATTTTGTTATCTTTTTGCCCAAGTCCTATGAAAAACATACAAAACACGAAAGTGAAGTATAATCTACTAAAATAGATAAGTAAAGAGTCTAACAAGTGTAAATTAGGGGGCTTAAATATGACTATTTAAGCACTTATCATAGCACACCACTCAAACTTTTCCAGACCAACTGCCTTAGTCAAGAAATCTGCGCTATTCATTGATGTATTGACTTTCTCCAAGATTATTACATTCTTTTCAGTCATTTCCCTGATGAAGTGATATTAGATATCAGTTTGCTTTATTCGTGAATGAAGTTCAAGATTCATTGTTAAAAAGATAACACATTGATTGTCATATTTCACCTTCACTGCTCATTGTTTAAACCCAAGCTCAGCCCATAACCTTTGAAGCCAAACTGCTTCCTTTCCATCATGAGTTATCGCCATATACTCTACCTCTATGGATGAAATAGCAACAACACTTTGCCTCTTACTCATCCAACTCACTGCCCCACCAAATAGATTGAACACATATCCGCTTGTAGACCTCCTGTTGTCAATATCTCCTCCCCAATCAGCATCAACTGATCCTACAAAATCAAGATTCTTTTCACCTCCTATACCTCCATAACATAATGCAAGCTCTGACGTGCCACGAAGATATCTAAGAACTCTCTTTATTAGTCTAATACTTTTTCCCAGGATTAAATATACATTTGCTCAATACTCTTACTGCTTGGGCAATATCTGGTCTCGTACACACCATAGTGTAAATTAAGCTTCTAACTGCACTAGCATAAGGTACGTGGGCCATCTCTTCAGCTTTTTCTTCTATCTTCAGACACTGTTCCGCAGATAACTTGGTTCCCAAAGGCATGAGAGTCCTTATTGGCTTGCTTTCAGCCGTGTTAAATTTCTTCAACACTTTTTCAATATACTTTTTCTAACTTAGCCAAAGTTTTCACTTTTCACGATCCTTTTTTATCTGTATGCTCAAGATAAAGTTTGTTGGCCCCAGGTCTTTCATGTCAAACTGTCTTGCCAATGATGCCTTCACAATGCTAGTCATCTTCTAGTTATTTCCAATCAACAACATATCATCAACGTATAAGGTTAAAACGATAAAATCAACTCCTAACCTATTCACATAGACGCAATGATCAACATAGTTGCGAGTGAACCCAAGCTGAATGGCATTTATGCCAAAATTCTGGACCACATCTGTGGTGACTACTTTAGTCCACACAAGGACTTCTTCAATTTATAAATCAGGTTTTTCTTACGTTTTCTCACAAAACCTTTAGGCTATTTCATGTAAATTTCTTCCTCTAATTCCCCATGAAGGAAAGTTATCTTCACATCTAGTTGCTCGACCTCTAGATCATAAGCAGCTGCCATGGATAGGACCAACCTGATAGATGTCAACTTTGTTACCAGGGAAAATATCTTACCATAGTCAATTCCCTCTATTCGCGAGTACTCTTTTACAACCAAACGCATTTTGTACTTTTCCGCCATTCTATCTGCATTTGTTTTCTTCTTGAAAACCCATTTGCACCCAATTGCCTTCCTATGCTTAAAAAATTTCACAAGACTCTATGTTTTATTCCCGTCCAGTGCCTGTATTTCCTCTTTAATAGCATCCTCCCATAGATTTGCATCCTTTAAGGTCCTCGCATATTTCACTAAGCTATAACCATCACCAGTAATATTTAAAGCATATAATGCACTACAAGCACTAAGGGAATACCTTATAGGTGGCCTCCTAACCTGTGTGCATCTCCTCATTACCAGCATGGTCTCCATCTCCGTACCAACCTCTGAATCCTCATCCTCCACATCAGAAACATGAATATCCTGCTCAGACCCAACTGACTCAGAATCTGAAGTATCTGGTGCAGTCCATGGGGTAGTCTCCCACTCTTTATCTCTTGAGCTAAGATCAATTTGAACTTACTTTGGCTGTTTCGGTACATCTTGGATAGCCACCACATCCCTTTGTGTTTCTCTGAAGACAACATCTTTGCTGAAAACTGTACTCCTGTTTTCTGGATTCCATAGCTTGTACCTGTTGACCTTATCTTTGTAACCAATGAAAATGCACTTAACTGATTTGTTATCAAGTTTGTTTCTCTTTTATTTTGGCACATGCATATAAGTATCACACCCAAACACCCTAACATGAGCTAAACTCGGCTTCTTCCTAAATAGTGTCTCAAACGGTGTCTGATCCTACAAAGCTGATTTAGGTGACCTGTTCTTCAGATAACATACCGTAGTCACCTACACAACTCAGCATACTACTCGATTTCTCTATGAGTGATCGATTGAGTCTCTCAGCCACCCCATTCTGTTGAGGTGTATATGTAGTTATTTTTTGTCTTACAATGCTGCTTTTCATACAGAATTTCTCAAACTTGTCCAAGCAAAATTCCCCTTCATTATCTGTTCTCAACATCTTTATCTTTCTTTCCATGTGATTCTCTACCAACGCTTTAAACTCATGAAACTTATCAAATGCTACAGTTTTACTCTTAATGAAGGATATCCATACATATCTTGAAAAATCATCACCGAAAGAGACATAATACCTTGATTTTCCAAGAGATTGGACCAGAAGTGGCCCAAACACATCATTGTGTATCAAATCCAGAATGCTCTTTGGCCTCATGCAAATAAGCTTAAAACTTACATGGTTCTGCTTGCCATGTAGACAATACTCACATAAACCGAATCCTATTAAGCAATCCAGAACTTCCTTCACCATTTGCGTCGACAATAAAGTAGATAGTCCATTTTCACCGATATGACCATGCCTCTGATTCCATAACATAGGGGACTTCGCCTCATCACTAGTTACCTCATCAGAGATAAAATCTCCACTACACTGACCTCGTATTGTACTTCCCAGCAACTTGTACAACGTACCATATCGAACATCTCGTACGATTACTAGCGATCCACAAGTCATCTTGCATGAATTTTTATCACAGTTGAAATTTACTTTCCCATCTGTCATCTTGCTAACTGACATCAGGTTTATGTTGAGACTCGTAATATACATCATGCTTGGAAGTTTTCTGACCGTCCCATCATTCATCTTCGATTTCACCTTCCCACAGCTAGGAATTTTCACTGGAGAGTTATCTCCCAATAAAATGTTTCCTCCATCAAAGGTTTCATACTCACGAATCCAGCCCCTATGAGGTGTCATGTGAAAGGATGTGCCTGTATCAGTTATCCAAACACTTCGATCTGATTGAACCAAACATGATGTCATATATAAGTCACCAGTATCATCATCCTGGTTCTTGTTTCCTGAAGCTGATATCTTGCATGTATGTTTTCAGGGTTCACACTCTTACTTTTGCAATCATTCTTCAGATATCCAAGCTTCTTGCACTTCCAACACTTCAACCCAAATTTATCTTACTTTTTGATCTTCTCCTAGACCTAGGTTTATCACCAAACCTCTTGTAGTCTTTATCATGGATTTACCCTTTCATAGATAAGGCCTTCTTTAATGAGTTCTCTGTACCCTACCGCCTTATCTCCTTAGAAAATAAAGTCACTACCACACTCTCAAAGGATAGATCAGTCGTACCAGTACCAATCGAAACTATCAAGTTATCCTACGAATCAGGCAGTGAACAAAGCAATGTAATAGCCTTATCGTTATTCGTCACATCAACACTAATATACAATAACTGACCTGTCAAAGTGTTGAACTCATATAGATGAGCAGAGAAAGAATCTCCCTTAGCCATCCGAAGGTTGTACAACTTTTTCTATAGAAACAGTTTGTTTACCAGAGATTTACTCTGATAAAGGCTTTCCAGCTTCCTCCAGAGTTCTTTCGTAGTCTTCTCATCAAAAATGTTTATCAGGACCGAGTCTGCTAAGCACAGTCAAATCAGACTTTGTGCCTTCCGATCGAGCTTCTCCCACTCCGTGATCGCCGTTGAAGGTGATGTCGAAACCACCATTGGCGACGCCACCTCTACCGTGGACGTTTTCATTATGCTCTTTGTACTCTTCTGCTTCTTCGGCTTCTCATTGAATATCACCATCCACGGGTCTTTGTCCATGAGTAAGCTCTTCCCTCCAAACTTTTCGATTTCAATCCATGATCCAACTGACATTTTTTATCGTTAATCCTTGAACATAAAGCTATGATACCAAATGAACAAGTCAAGACCTATCAATCAAACAAATAATAAATAGAAAAAAATAATAAGACACGATATACTCAGATTCACCCTAGAATAGGGCTACGTCCTGCCAGAAATTTCACTATAATTAACCTCTCAAATCTCTCGTTACAATGTGCGCTCAGCGTATAGAGATTATTTATAAGCAATTTAAGACGCTTTAATTAGGGTTTTCGCTTTGCTGCAAAACTATGGCTATTTATAAGCCCAATCTCAAACCATCAAGCCAAAAATCAGACCCAAAACATGTACAAATTTGAACCCGTAAAGTATGCACCAACTCTAAAACATATGTATGACGCACAATATCCCATTTGGTTTTCCATTTTTTTAAGTTGATCCATGTTACACACTATGTGAATTCATTGACTATGTTCTTCAAAGTCGGCCCAATCAAATACTATCTCTTCCAAGTAGTTAACGTCGTAAATGGACCAACAGAAAAATTGTTGGTACACATTATAACAAAGTCTTCAAGTCAAACATCCAAAATTTCATGTGTTCATTAATTAACTTTCTCTTGAATGATCTTTCTACATTTTGATGTTAACATTTTTATGTCCCTTCTATTCCTAGCAAGTGAAACAACCAAAACTCACTTCATTAAAAATCCTTCTCTGCTCCTTAGTCCTAACACTATTTCTTTGCCAGAGATGAAATACTGCAGAATGTTCTCATCAACACCATTTCAGTTTCTTGTATTTTTCATTTTCTTGGTTTTGTTTGAGCTTTCTTTATCTCAAAGCAATCCAGATATGTACAAAATTTGCCGTGATTATCTGTATAATTGTGGTAACTTCTCTGCTAGTTATCCCTTCTGGGGAAAGGACCGACCAGAGGGCTGTGGACATCCAAATTTAGGGCTCAAATGTGAGAATGATAATACAACTATCCTAGAGATGGAAAACGTTTCATACCACGTTCTGCATATGGATTTCTATACTCAGAGTCTCCAAATTGGAATACAGGATTACTTGAATGGATTTTGTTCACCTAAGTTAGCTAACACCACCCTTTCTCCAGTGATCTTTGATTACGCTTCTGATTACAGGATTCTTACATTTTACTATGGCTGCAGTCCTCTCAGTTCTGCTAGTACTGCCCCCAATTGGTTCACTTGCCCTAAGATTGGGTCTGGTTATGTCTCTGAAGGATGGCAGTTCCTTGGGACATGTAATAATAGCATCACCGTTCCAGTTCTTCAAAGTTTGTTACCAGGCGCAGTGATTACGGGTTTTACTCGTTTGGAACAAGCACTGAAAGAAGGGTTCAAGGTTAAATGAAAGTTTGATAACGCTGCATGTAATCAGGACTGCATTGCATCTAATGGAACATGCGGTTTCAATTCTTCCGGTCCAACTTGCTACTGCGCACAGCCTCCTTATTCTGGGTTCAGAGAATGTCAAGCCCCCAACGGACCAGGTTGGTACCTTTAATTTTTGGGCAGTGGTAAATAAGACTATTAATTTCTAGATTAAGAGTTTTACTGGTGCCTTAGTTTCTTCCTTTTTCTTTCCTTTCCTTTCTTGTTTTTCTTTTTCAACAATTAGAACATCATAATCATAATAATTTTAGAAGCACTTCTGGATAAGATAAGCAACAAAGGCTACGTTTACAAGCTTGATTTCTAGTTTCTGAACCGTCAAAATTAGCACCTTGGCTAGTTGAGTTATTGTCGTCTCTTCTCCATTTCCATATGTAACTACATAGAAGTCATTTTCAAATTATGGGATTCTTGGTGGGTGAGGGAGATGAAGGTCTTATCTTGGACAAATAGGAAACTTGAGTATAATGTTGATGAAGAACGTTCATATCAACTGGATAGAAGTCATAATGTTTATGTTAGTTTCCTCTTCTTTTTCCATTGAAAATAATCAATTGATGGGTCTAGAAGGCCGCCTAGGCAGAAAAGTCTCCGCTTAGACAAATAGACAAATCTAGAATTATTGAGTATCGTCATCAGTTGGATTATAAATATTTATTCATCAATAGTACTAATTTATTTTATTGATTTGACTCGGGCAAAAGTATTGAACAATGTTTCTCCAAGCTTAGTTTTTGATACTGCCAAAATACGACTCTCCAATAAGAAGACGACACGTGCATCATCATGAACCCAGATTGCAAGGGGACACGCGGACAACCCAAGCTCAGACAGTTGGCCCTCCAGGTCATGACCGCCCTTCAGGGCACCATGGCCTCCAGCTGGGCCTCCATGCCACCACCGCCCTCCAGACCATCATTACCTCCAGGTCATGACCGCCCTTCAGAGCATCATTGCCTCCAGCTGGGCTCCCACGTCACCACCGCCCTCCGGACCATCATTACCCAACCAAGTTAGGACGTCAGGTCGTAAAAACCGTCTTAACGCATAGATGGCTTCTGATTAAGCCAGCAAGGCAAAAGCCCTAGTGAACGGCTCTCAGCCACCTAGCTGGGCCTCATAGGCATCATTACCCAACCTAGTTGGGGTATCGTATCGCAGCCGCCCTAGGCCCACTACCGCCTCAAAAACTCTATAAAAAGGACTGGGTAAGCAGTCCACAAGAAAAAAAGGTTCGTTTTTCGGTTGTAAACAGATACACTTGAGCTTACCCTAACTGAAGCATCGGAGCATCCTCGGAGGCATCCCCTCCGTCGACCCCATAGTTACTCTCTCTTTCCCTGTGCAGGTACTTCTGCAGTCCAACCTCCAGCTCAGCAACGCACATATTTGGCATCAACAGATTGGCGCCGTCCGTGGGAAACCACATCTCTCGCTGACAGTAACAGCGAAGAAGTCTAAAGAACTCATCTGATAGCATGCCCCCAAAAACACCCGCCAGGGATCTAGGCGCTCGCGTGCTACGGTGGGGAGCAAGTTCCTCAGCCGAACCCGAGGGTCACCCAAATGAAGGCACGCTCCAGGCACAATTCACAGAGCTCGCACATCTAATGGCCGATCTGGCGGCCGAAGTTCACAGGAGACCTCAGTAGACTCTGCCACTCCCGTCGCAGGAACCAGGTCACAACGGTTCCACTGATCGCCGCCCACCAGCGAACGTCTGTTCGGCGACCCACTCACCTCCCCCAGCCAAGTTCGGAGAAAGTCCCGTGTCCGAGAATAGCGAAGGGTTTGGCAAACGGATCGAGGACATAGAGGGACGAATCAATGAGGCATTTAAAGAATGCAGCCACAGTATTAGCGCTGATCTTGATGTACAGGACCCACTTTTCACACAAGAAGTCCTTGACGCCCCCCTCCCACCAAATTTTCGGATGCCACAAATCAAACCTTACGATGGATCCACCGATCCCTTGGACCATCTCCAGCACTACCGAACCACAATGACCCTCCATAGACATTCGGACCCTGTGATGTGCAGGGCATTCCCATTAACTCTTGAGAAAGCGGCTGGGACGTGGTATTCCCGCTTGAAACCAGGAGGTATCCGCACCTTCAAAGACCTAAGCTATGCTTTCGCCTCACATTTCATCAGCAGCAAAGGACCCAAGAAAACTTCGGAGTCTCTGTTTAATATTGTCCGGTCCAAAGGAGAGAAGCTTCGCGCTTATATTTCCAGATTCAACACTGTAGCTTGGGAGATCCCAGACCTTGATCCTAGTGTTCAGCTTTTGGCATTCAAAAATGGATTAAGGTTCGGATTCTTCAGTTCAAAACTTATCAGACGTCCAACTATGGATATGAATGAAGTCTTGGCGCGAGCCGAAAAATACATGCTGGTAGAAGATGATCAGGCATTCCGAAGAGAACGCGAAGGAGACACGAAAAGGAGGAAGAGAGGCCCCACTAGTCCCTACCACGAGCCCGCTAAGCGGCCGTTTCGCGATGAGAAACCCAGAACCCTCAGGCCTTTTGAGGACAGATCCCGAAATCTTGCAGCCTTCGGAACCAGAGCCCGAACTCCGGGGCAAATCCACAGCTACTCACCACTGAATGCCTCCAGGACCAACATTCTAATGCAAATTCATGACAGGGACCTCTAGAAATGGCCCCCAAGGCTGTCGAACCTCAACCCAGATCGAAATACTTGGTGTAGATTCCACAGAAACTTCGGTCACAACACGGAAGAAATAAGGCCTTAAAAAACCAAATCAAGGCCCTCATCAATCGGGGGCATCTAAAAAAATACGTCGGGCCACGACAGGAGAAATTTGATGAACGATCGCGCAGAAGCCCTGAACGCCCTCTTGAGTGAAACAAACCTACAAGGGCAGTACGGAAGAGCCCAGGGCCAAGTTATAGGGAGCCTAGCCAGAAAAAACCAGAGGCCCCCGTGGCGAAGATTATCAAAACCATTTACGGAGGACTCGCTGCTGGTGGGGGGTCGCATGCCCGTAGTAAGTCTTATGCCAGGTCGATAGCCTCTGTTACTGGACCTCATAAACGACCTAAGACCGGAGAGATCATTTCTTTTTTGGACGAAGACTTAGAAGGAGTGCAGATTCCACACGACGACGCTGTTGTAATTTCACTCCTCGTGGCTAATCATGAGATAAGATGAGTCCTGGTCGATAACGGGAGCTCAGCCGACATCCTCTTTTACGATGCCTTTCAACAAATGCAACTGGGCGATACACACCTAGAGCTGGTCTCCACCCCACTCTACGGCTTTTCAGGAGGATCGGTTTTTACAGAAGGCAGCATAACTCTCCCGGTAACTGCGGGGACGACACCCCAAACAACGACCGTACACTCCACTTTGTTAATTGTTCGACAACCCTCCTCCTACAATATGATACTCGGACGACCCACGCTGAATAAACTCCAAGCGGTTGTCTCTACCCATCATCTCAAAATCAAATTCCCCACGGAAGACGGAGTAGGCGAAATCAAAGGAGATCAACGAATCGCCAGATCCTGTTATCTCAGTGCAATAAAGGGTAAGAAGACGGAAGCCCTACCAATTGAACTAGATGACCTTAGGGATGAAGCGAGAAACCTACGAGGTAGGCCCGGAGAAGATGTACTCACGATCCCCCTCGGTGAAGATAGTACCAGAACTATTCAAATTGGTTCCAACCTATTCAACGCGTTTCAGGAATCTCTATTAGCCCTTCTACGGGCAAACCAAGACCTATTCGCCTGGACCGCTGCAAATATGCCAGGAATCAGCCCGGATGTCATCGTACATCGCTTGAGTGTGGATCCGACCCATAAATCGATCGTCCAGAAGAAAAGGTCGTTTGCTCCCGAGCAACAGGCAGTTGTTCGGACAGAAGTTTA
Source organism: Bretschneidera sinensis (assembly GCA_023935145.1). Lineage (NCBI taxonomy): Eukaryota > Viridiplantae > Streptophyta > Magnoliopsida > Brassicales > Akaniaceae > Bretschneidera > Bretschneidera sinensis. The sequence continues at coordinate 25,202,584 of CM043697.1, read as the reverse complement.
CAAACTACGTTCGGCTAACTTCATCCGAGAGGTGAGCTATCCAGACTGGGTATCCAATGTTGTAATGGTAAAAAGGGCAAACGGCAAATGGTGAATCTGTATAGACTTTTCTGATCTCAATAAAGCCTGTCCGAAAGACAGTTTTTCTTTGCCCCGGATTGATCAACTCGTTGACGCAACATCCGGCCATGAGCTGTTAACATTCATGGATGCTTACTCCTGGTATAACCAAATCCTCATGCACCCGCCTGACCAAGAGAAGACGGCCTTTATCACAGAACAGGGCCTCTATTGTTATAGGGTCATGCCATTAGGTTTGAAGAATGCCGGAGCCACTTACCAGAGGTTAGTAAACAAGATATTCAAAAAGCAGATTGGTCGAAATATGGAAGTATATGTGGACGACATGCTGGTCAAAAGCGTCAAAGCACAAGACCACGAGGCCGATCTCCAAGAAGCTTTTGATATCCTCCGCCATCATTACATGAAGTTGAATCCTACAAAGTGTGCCTTTGGAGTCACTGGGGGAAAATTCCTCGGGATCCTAGTCACCCACAAAGGTATAGAAGCCAATCCAGAGAAGATCGATGCTATTCTCAATATGAGTCCACCTCGGACCGTGAGGGAAGTCCAACGACTTACTAGAAGAATAGCTGCCCTCAGCCGATTCATGTCAAAATCTGCCAAGAAGTGCCTCCCCCTTTTTAAAGCCATTCGTCGGACCCAGAACTTCGTGTGGAACGAAGCTTGTCAAGAAGCATTTAGGGCGCTGAAAATATATTTGGGGACACCTCCCGTGCTTACCAAACCAGCAGTCCGCGAAGAACTTTTCTTGTATCTTTCGGCTGGGCCCGAAGTAGTGGCCTCCGTCTTAATACGAGAAGAAGAAGGCACACAAAAGCCGGTGTATTATGTCAGCAAGGTACTTCACGATGCCAAGACAAGATATCTTCCGACGGAAAAGATGGCGTATGCTCTGTTGATTTCGGCCCGGAAGCTTCGACCCTATTTTCAAGCCCATACCATCACACTCCTCACCAACCAGCCTCTTTGACAAATACTCCACAAGCTAGATGTTTCCGGTAGAATGGTCAAATGGTCAATAGAGTTGGGAGAGTTCGACATCCGTTATCGGCCTCGGACAGCTATCAAAGCACAAGCCCTAGTTGATTTTGTCATGGAAACTACTTGGCCATTAACGGAAGAAGAATCTCCGCAGGATGTTAGTCAATCGAGCCCCTTTTTACGTTGGACCCTTTATGTGGACGGATCCTCCACTGACTCTGGAAGTGGAGCCGGGCTCATTCTGAGTGGTCCCGACAACTTCACCATTGAGTACGCCCTGAGGTTTAGGTTTCCAGCGTCCAACAACGAAGCCGAGTATGAAGCTCTACTCGCGGGCATGAAATTAGCCAAGGTAATATCTGTACAAAATTTACATGTATATAGCGATTCCCAACTAGTGGTGAACCAAGTGAACGGCGAATTCGAGGCCCGAGGAGAAAAAATCGCTCGCTACCTAGCAGCAGCAAAGATATTAGCTGGGCAGTTTGAAGTATTTTCTCTGAACCAGATTTCGCGGGCAGAAAATACGAAGGCCGACTCATTGGACCGGCTTGCTTCATCTTGCCAGCTCGAGTCAAAACGAACAGTCTACCTCGAAACCCTAACCGTACCTAGTATCGATGAAGTAATGGTCCTACCCGTGGTTGGTGAGAGAACATGGATGAGTCCTATCCTGGAATATCTACGAGACGGTCTTCTTCCCGATAACAAAGGCGAAGCCCGAAAGATTGTGTCTCGAGCCGCCTGTTACACAATTCTGGATGATCACCTGTATAAGCGAGGGCTGACAATGCCCTTCTTGAAATGTCTTGACCCAACCGAAGCTAATTACGCCCTCCGAGAAGTCCACGAAGGTATATGTGGAAATCACCTCGGGGGACGTGCCTTGGCATTCAAGATCCTTCGTCAAGGTTACTATTGGCCAAAGATGAGGGAAGCAACCATGGAGTTGGTAACCAAATGTCAAAGCTGTCAACGGTATGCCACGGTGCCACATCGACCAGCAAACCTTTTGACACCAATAGTCAGTCCACTTCCTTTCGTTATGTGGGGAATGGACCTTCTCGGACCCTTTCCCAAAGCAACCGGCCAACGAAAGTACCTCATAGTTGCAATAGATTATTTTACAAAGTGGGTGGAAGCTGAACCCTTGGCCAGCATCACTGACTTTCAAGCCCGAGCCTTCGTGTGGAAATCAATCGTATGTCGGTTTGGTGTACCACAAGTGTTAGTGACAGACAACGGCAAACAGTTTGACAGTGTTCGGTTCAAAACATTTTGCGATGAATTACACATCGACCATCGTTTCTCTTCGGTTGGATACCCACAAGCAAATGGACAAGCCGAAGTTACCAACCGAACGATCTTGTAAGGCATTAAAAGGCGAATAGACGAAGCAGATAAGCAGTGGACAGACCATTTACCCAACATACTGTGAGCATATCGAACCACGACTCGAGCACCCACCGGGGAAACCCCTTTCTTCATGACTTATGGGTCCGAGGCAGTCATCCCCTTGGAAATAGGAGTACCTTCCTTGCGAGTTCAGAACTTCGAGGAACGAAGCAATGAGGAAGCCCTTCGCACGAACGCTGATCTTTTAGATGAAGCCCGGGAGAAAGCCCAAATCCGACTTGCCGTTTATCAGCAGCGAGCTACCAGGTACTTCAATTCAAGAGTAAAAGTAAGACACTTCTGTCTTTATGACCTCATCTTACGAAATAACGAAGTATCTAGGCCCCGAGAATCAGGCAAACTAGTCCCTAATTGGGAAGGGCCATATCGAATCAAAAAAGTATGCCGTCCTGGCACTTTTGAACTCGAAGAATTGAACAAAAAAGCCATTCCTCGTACTTGGAATGCGGAACATCTTCGACGTTTTTATCAATAAAAAGTGTCGCGCAAATGTAAACAGTCTTGTTTTATATATTAAAGACTTTATTTACATCTGTTTTTAAGCCGACTAAAACAAAAAACCTAAACCAAGGCAAAGTAGGGCACCAACAGCCTCAAAATACAACACAAAACACTGGCCGGGCCAAAACAACAAAAAAAAGGGGGGCTACGACAGATTGCCCTCAACCTAAGCCCTACTGATCTCCAAGGGCAGGAGACCCCGTGCCTGATCGCCCGTCACGATCCTGTCCATCAGCATGCTCCTCGTCTGAAGCCAGCAGCTCCTCATCCTCGGGCCCCAGCAGGTCCAACGCGGAGAAATTGAGCTCCGGGTACATGGCCTCAACCTTCCCCTTGGCCTCCATAAACCCCGTAAGGTACTGCTGGCCACCCTCGAAAACGACGGCCAGGCGATAGGCCTCCGAACTCTGGAAGGACGCCAAGGCTTCATCCACGGCCGCCCTGGAACGAGCATCAGCTTCCTCTGCAGCGACGCGAAGACGAGTCTCGGCCTCCTCCGCTATGGCTCTAAGGCAAGCCTCGACCTCCTCTACAGCTGCCGAAGCAGTGGCTTTAGCTTCGGCTTTAGCCAGAACGACGGACTCTAAGGAAGCCTGCAGCTGGCAAACGGCCTCTGTCCTCTCCTCCAACTGGCACTGGGTATGCCCTAGGAGCTCCGCTGTCTCCATGCAGCGATGTGTGGCCACGCCCACTAGAACACCCATCTGAGAGCAGAAGCCATGTGTTAAAACAAAATTCGGTGAAAACAACGTAAAGTAAAGTGAGAACAGAATCTAACCTGAGAAGCCAAAGCCTCGGTCGCCGCACAGAGGGAGTCCGTGGTCTTTCGACTCAACTCAGCAATATCGCGAGGAGGGGTGCCCTTAAACAGATGTTCCCTCGCCACCCGAAGGTGTGCGAAGACAGAGTCATCTGTCCTGATGGCCCAGTTGGGCATGAAGATCGAGGCCTCTGAAGTCGCCCCTTAGCTAGGGCCCGGGATAGTGGAAGTCCCTGTAGTCACAGGTATCGGCGTCAGGGCACTGTAGACCGGAGGTATCTCTGACTGGGTCGGTGGCCTTGGAAGAGTCTCCAAGTCGATCGTAGTCGGAGATAGAGCCCGGGGCCTCTTCTTGGGCCGCGAAGTCGAGGTCGTTTGCTTCTCGGACCGAGCCGACCTCCTCTGCTCCAATGCCAACTTCTTGGCATGCTCTCGGGCACGGGCAGCCGCCTCCATCTCTGATCAAAACACACAAACAGAGGAAGGAAATCGCGTAAGTACAAATCACAGGATAACGATGTAAAATAAAAATAAAGAAAGTAGAAGGTAAACAAAAGCCTTTACCGCTCTCAAGCGAAGGCTCGGGGCACGAAGAACAAAGACCTCGCCGGGCCAGTTCTTCATTGTCATATAGGACCCCGACATCCAAAGGCGAGGCCACCATGGCATTCATCGTTTCTTGCTCATACGGAAAAAAGGCCCGCCTTTTTGCATTTCCCGGTACGGTCCATACTCCACGCACGAGGTAAGCCGAAGTCCTCGGCAGATTAGATGAAAAAGAAATTCTTCTTCCACCTTTTGATAGATGAAGGGGTCTTCTTCAGCAACCTCCTCCTCGGCTGAGTACTGAAGACCACCCACCCTGTCTGACCATGCCGGCTGATCAAGAAGTGGGCCTTAAAAATATCCATCGTCATTGGTCGACCCACTTCTAAGCAAACGCAGATAAAGGCCATGATCAACCGTATCGAATTGGGCACCAGCTGACACAGCGCTATATCAAAGTACTTAAGAATCGTACAAAAGTAGGGGTGAAGGGGAAACCGGAGCCCGGCCTGCATGTGATGCTCATACAAGCAGAGCTCGAACGGGGCTCGGTCAGGGAGGACATCACAAGCCCTCTCTCCCACCTTGGCCAGCCGAAGACCATACTCGCCCGGAATGTGGTACGTCTTCCTAATCACCTCCAAATCCTCATCTTTCAGTTGACTAGGGATCTCGTTGGCTGTATAGTTCCATTCCTCTCTCTCCTCTCTAGCCGAGGTCTCTCTAATATCGGTCAATGCCCTAAGAGTGTCCTCACCAGACGATGACTCTTCCTGATACTCCCTCCCCACCTCCAAAGGAACGTAGGACACTAGTGCCATGGGGTTTGCCTTTGGCATGCCCGTTACGGGGGTATTCCCCCCAGAAGAAGACGAGGACACCTCTACTTCTTTGGAGCTACCGTCGCTCGTACTATCTACACTACTCCTATCATTACTACTACTAGGCCTATCACGGTATGTATCAAACGAAGAAGACATGATGTAAATAAGAAAGAGACGAACTCACCAAAGTCCGAAGGATTCGGACTTGAACTCCTCTTGAATTCCTCCCAAACGTTCAGTATGTCCAAGAGCGTTCCTCTCCAAGATCTCGCGAACGCCACGATCACACAATAGACCCCAGCACCAAAAAACTACGCACAGTATCAAGACACGACAGAAATAGGAAAAATAAAATTCTCTTTGAAGGAACGAGGACGAGGACTCTCAAACCCAATTGGGACGAGGCCGAGGACTCTCACTAAAAATACTCTGAAAACAAAATGAGATTATGAAATGAGCAAGGAAGAAGGGGAAGCCAAAGCCCCTTATATAGGGAAAGGGTCACGGCCAACGAGGACCATTTAATGCAAACGCAGGAACCAAGGGGACTCTTTAGAGTCCCCAAGCGGCCGGCACACTTTCCCAAGGGGCGTTACGTCCTTCGAGGTGGCCGCCATTTTCCCTAAAAACGGCTGTTTAAAATTCCAAGGTAACATGACCCGTCATTTACGCAAGCAAGGCCACGTGTTACCTCAGCCGCCGTCTTGGACAAGAAACACTTTCCTGTACCTCCACTGGTCCTCGGCCCACTCTCTTCAAGGTCCGAGGAGATGGATTGCTCCACAAGTCCTCGGACCCATGTTATTCTTGGCCTAGGAGATGGATTGCTCCACTGGTCCTCGGCCCACTCTCTTCAAGGTCCGAGGAGATTGATTGCTCCACGTGTCCTCGGACCCATAGTATTCTTGGCCGAGGAGATGGATTGCTCGACTGGTCCTCGGCCTACTCTCTTCAAGGTCCGAGGAGATGGATTGCTCCACGTGTCCTCGGACCCATTGTATTCTTGGCCGAGGAGATGGATTGCTCCACTGGTCCTCGGCCCACTCTCTTCAAGGTCCGAGGAGATGGATTGCTCCACAAGTCCTCAGACCCATGGTATTCTTGGCCGAGGAGATGGATTGCTCCACTGGTCCTCGGCCCACTCTCTTCAAGGTCCGAGGAGATTGATTGCTCCATGTGTCCTCGGACCCATGGTATTCTTGGCCGAGGAGATGGATTGCTCCACTGGTCCTCGGCCCACTCTCTTCAAGGTCCGAAGAGATGGATTGCTCCACTGGTCCTTGGACCCATGGTATTCTTGGCCGAGGAGATGGATTGCTCCACTGGTCCTCGGCCCACTCTCTTCAAAGTCCGAGGAGATGGATTGCTCCACAAGTCCTCAGACCCATGGTATTCTTGGCCGAGGAGATGGATTGCTCCACTGGTCCTCGGCCCATTCTCTTCAAGGTCCGAGGAGATGGATTGCTCCACGTGTCCTCGGGCCCATGGTATTCCTGGCAGAGGAGATGGATTGCTCCACTAGTCCTTGACCCACTCTCTTCAAGGTCCGAGGAGATGGATTGCTCCACTAGTCCTCGGACCTATGGTATTCTTGGCCGAGGAGATGGATTGCTCCACTGGTCCTCGGCCCACTCTCTTCAAGGTCCGAGGAGATGGATTGCTCCACGTGTCCTCGGACCCATGGTATTCTTGGCCAAGGAGATAGATTGCTCCACTGGTCCTCGACCCACTCTCTTCAAGGTCCGAGGAGATGGATTGCTCCACTAGTCCTCGGACCCATGGTATTCTTGGCCGAGGAGATGGATTGCTCCACTGGTCCTCGGCCCACTCTCTTCAAGGTCCGAGGAGATAGATTGCTCCACTGGTCCTCGACCCACTCTTTTCAAGGTCCGAGGAGATGGATTGCTCCACATGTCCTCGGACCCATAGTATTCTTGGCCGAGGAGATGGATTGCTCCACTGGTCCCCGGCCCACTCTCTTCAAGGTCCGAGGAGATGGATTGCTCCACAAGTCCTCGGACCCATGTTATTCTTGGCCGAGGAGATGGATTGCTCGACTGGTCCTCGGCCCACTCTCTTCAAGGTCCGAGGAGATGGATTGCTCCACGTGTCCTCGGACCCATGGTATTCTTGGCCGAGGAGATGGATTGCTCCACTGGTCCTCGGCCCACTCTCTTCAAGGTCCGAGGAGATGGATTGCTCCACAAGTCCTCGGACCCATGGTATTCTTGGCCGTGGAGATGGATTGCTCCACTGGTCCTCGGCCCACTCTCTTCAAGGTCCGAGGAGATTGATTGCTCCACATGTCCTCGGACCCATGGTATTCTTGGCCGAGGAGATGGATTGCTCCACTGGTCCTCGGCCCACTCTCTTCAAGGTCCGAGGAGATGGATTGCTCCACTGGTCCTCGGACCCATGGTATTCTTGGCCGAGGAGATGGATTGCTCCACTGGTCCTCGGCCCACTCTCTTCAAGGTCCGAGGAGATGGATTGCTCCACAAGTCCTCGGACCCATGGTATTCTTGGCCGAAGAGATGGATTGCTCCACTGGTCCTCGGCCCACTCTCTTCAAGGTCCAAGGAGATGGATTGCTCCACGTGTCCTCGGGCCCATGGTATTCCTGGCAGAGGAGATGGATTGCTCCACTGGTCCTCGGCCCACTCTCTTCAAGGTCCGAGGAGATTGATTGCTCCACTAGTCCTCGGACCCATGGTATTCTTGGCCGAGGAGATGGATTGCTCCACTGGTCCTCGGCCCACTCTCTTCAAGGTCCGAGGAGATGGATTGCTCCACGTGTCCTCGGACCCATGGAATTCTTGGCCGAGGAGATGGATTGCTCCACTAGTCCTCGGCCCACTCTCTTCAAGGTCCGAGGAGATGGATTGCTCCACTGGTCCTCGACCCACTCTTTTCAAGGTCCGAGGAGATGGATTGCTCCACATGTCCTCGGACCCATGGTATTCTTGGCCGAGGAGATGGATTGCTCCACTGGTCCTCGGCCCACTCTCTTCAAGGTCCGAGAAGATGGATTGCTCCACGTGTCCTCGGACCCATGGTATTCTTGGCCGAGGAGATGGATTGCTCTACTGGTCCTCGGCCCACTCTCTTCAAGGTCCGAGGAGATTGATTGCTCCACGTGTCCTCGGGCCCATGGTATTCCTGGCAGAGGAGATGGATTGCTCCACTGGTCCTCGGCCCACTCTCTTCAAGGTCCGAGGAGATGGATTGCTCCACTAGTCCTCGGACCCATGGTATTCTTGGCCGAGGAGATGGATTGCTCCACTGGTCCTCGGCCCACTCTCTTCAAGGTCCGAGGAGATGGATTGCTCCACGGAAATTATGTTTTAGTCCAATAATCCTTCGGTGTCATGAAAAAAAATGGAGATAAACTTGAGTTCAAAGGAGCTCAATATTATAGTGACATAGGAGGTGCATTTTCAAAGTGTAATGTAATACTTAATTAATTAACAATCTCGTGAAAGATCAGACTTAGTATGAATATGTTTGTCAACAATGAAGGTAGTGAAAACATCATTGGCCAAATTATCATCAAGAAATTTACAATCTTAACATTGTTTAATCAAATGGCTCTTACTAATACTGAAATAGTCATACAGCTTGCTCTCTTCATTTTTCTTTGCTCAAGAAAAAAAGAAATAAACAAAACAAAGACAAGGAGTCTGAATCTTTTGTACTTTAATTGGTGCAGTATAAGGTATAGTGATTTTGTTGGGAATATTCACGTGTGAGTAAAGAGATGTGGAAAATCAATCTCACATGGAGAAAAAACTAGATAAGTGAATGGCATATATATGGTGGTGGAACCATAACCCATTAGCTTAAGCTTTTAGGTTCATATGGTCTCCTACATCATATATTTGGGCCTTTTCTTGGCGAACTCTCCAAGCCCAAGTTTCTCCCAAAATTTTGTCATCATGCCTAACAAGTGGTATCAGAGCCAGGTTCGGCTGGACGTGACCAAATCATTCGGTTAACTCGGGGATGCTCACGGTGGTATAGTCAAACAATAGGTGGAGCTCGAGGGACTCGTGTAGCGCAAACAAGGTGACTTGTGTAGCGAACGGGTGATGCTCACACGGTGAAGTCTATGTGGTTCGAAATGTGGAGTCTATGAAGTTCGTTGTTGAAAGTTGGTGCGTGGTTCTCTGATCCCGATAGGAGAACGGGTGACTTTCTAGGTGTGCCTGTTGGACTGTGGTGTGAGTTTGGAGTTGGTATAAGCATGATGGTAAGTGAAGCAATAGAGACTCACGTGAGGGGGAGATTGTTGGGAATATTCACGTGTGAGTAAAGAGATGTGGAAAATCAATCTCACATGGAGAAAAAACTAGATAAGTGAATGACATATATATGGTGGTGGAACCAGAATCTTTTAGCTTAAGCTTTTGGGTTCATATGGTCTCCTACATCATATATTTGGACCTTTGTTTGGCGAACTCTCCAAGCCCAAGTTTCTCCCAAACTTAGGTCATCATGCCTAACAGATTTTACAAATTCATTTGAATTACAAAGTGATCCCACTAAAACTTTTATTTTGAGGAACCATATCTTTTTCTTTTAAAAGAGTCATAACTATGTTATTAAGTCAGTGTACTGCATGATTAACTAACTACGTTTACTACAGGAGATTCATACTCAAAGAAAACCACTTAAATCGAATGAGTGACATTAATTAAATGAAATGAAGAAGTAGAAAGGATCGGGTCAATGATTCTGCGCCAATGTGACTTGATTTTTTTGATATGCAATCTGTGCTAACTGATCTAGTTTGCTTGAGAAATTTGTTAGGCTTCTTTGTCTGTATCATTTTTTCAATGAAAAATACATCGAAGTTGTAACGTTCTATTTCTATTGACAAGCCTATCTTGTTTGATGTTGCTTTGACAGGATCTTCAAAGTCTAATTTGGCAAGAAAAGTTGCAATAGGTATCATACTCATGAATTTGATTTCTTTTATTCTGTCTCTGGTCCTAACACCTAATGTGGAAGCCTTATCTCTCTTATATCTGTTTCTCAGTGGCGGATGGAGGGGGACAAGGGGGGAGCACAGGCTCCCCCAAGACTTTGAATTTTTTTAAGAGTAGATAGGATAAAAATGAAAAAATGAGGTCTTTTTTCTCAGTGGCGCCTACAAAAAAAATTCATAATTCTGTATTAGCATGTGGTAGTTGCTTCCTCATCATGCGAAATTTTGAAGACATATGCATCCTATAAATCACTCCACATCATGGTACTTTTAATCCTATAACACTGAAAAAGTTATACTTATTTACTTTGTTGAGGATACCATTTCTATTCTAAAATCTATTGTAACTCAAAACTAGCTTGGCTCTTGAAAGTCATTATTTTTTTTCCTTGGCTCTTGACTGTCAACTATTCTTTTATATTATAACACACTTACGTGCAAGCCAATGAAAGATTAATAAGCTTTGGACATGAAAAATTAAGAAATTTGGATACCTTATTGAAGAAATAGTTGGGTTACGAATCATCCTAAAAACTTAAGCTAAATGAAAATGACCAATTATTCTTCTATACGCTAATATTAAAGTTTTTATTATGATAATAAAAAACAATTTTTTATTTATTTTAACCATGCTAGCTTTGGTCCTCCCAAACAATAAATCCTGGCTCCGCCCCTGCTATTTCTGCTCAGCATGAAAGAATGGAAAAGCCTGTTCCATGTTATTTCTGAAATACATGACATTAAAGCCATTCTTTGAATGCAGGTGTGTTAGCAGGTTTGGCTGGAATAGTGGTAATTTCTATTGTGGTGATCTACAGGCTTAAGAGACCAATATTCTTCCGGAAGAAAGATGCAAAGCATGATAATAATGTTGAAGCATTTATAAGGAATAATGGATCTCTTGCTCCAAAGCGATATAATCATTCAGATGTCAAGAAAATGACAAACTCATTCGCAGATACAGTGGGAAAAGGAGGATTTGGTACTGTCTACAGAGGAAAGTTATCTGATGGTCGTGTTGTGGCAGTGAAGGTCTTAAGTGAGTCCAAGAGTACCAATGGTGAAGATTTCATCAATGAAGTCGCCAGCATGAGTCGAACTTCTCATGTTAATATAGTTTCTCTATTGGGATTCTGTTATGAGAGAACTAAGAAAGCCCTTATTTATGAATTCGTGCCCAATGGGTCGCTGGATAAATTCATATATGACAAAGGGACTTCTAGGAAAGACCCTAACTTGGAGTGGGAAACATTGGATAAAATTGCAGTTGGAATTGCTCGAGGACTAGAGTACCTACATCGTGGTTGTAATACAAGGATTGTGCATTTTGACATAAAGCCTCACAATATTCTCCTTGATGAGGATTTCTGTCCAAAGATCTCTGATTTTGGGCTTGCTAAACTATCTCCAAAGAAAGAGAGTATCATCTCAATGTTGGGTGCAAGAGGAACAGCAGGGTATATTGCTCCGGAAGTATTCAGCAGAAACTTTGGAAGAGTCTCTCACAAATCTGATGTCTACAGTTACGGAATGATGATTATTGAAATGGTTGGAGGAAGAAAGAATATTGATCCCAGAGTTTCTCACACGAGTGAAATATACTTCCCACATTGGATTTATAACCAACTAGAACCAGGTAGGGATTTAAGACTTCATGGGATTTAGCTGAAGAAGAAGAAAAAACAGCGAGAAAGATGGTAATTGTGGCGTTGTGGTGCATTCAGACCAGTCCGTCAGATCGACCATCAATGACTAAGGTGGTAGAGATGTTGGAAGGAAGTCTTGAATCCTTGCAAATCCCTCCGAAGCCCTTCCTGTCTTCTCCAAACGAGTCACCCAAACATTTGTCCACAACATCATCACTTTAGTTCGAGGTATTATAATTAAATAAAAACAAGCAGTAAGCTTTGTGATAAACCATGTGTGACGGGTCTTTAAATTTGATTGAAGATCTATCCCAAAAATTACTACATTTGTTAAGTTCTAAATTCTGATAATTGAAAAAACCACATTTGTTAGATTAAGAATTCTGTCTGAAAATTTCTAATGTTGGCTTTGATACTGTAGATTATTCAAGTCGGATTTCTAATTTATTGTCTTGCTGAGGATTACCAGAAGACTTCCAAAGATCAACAAATCAATCTTTGTCTCTGTCTTTCTTCTGATATATATCTGTCTGCCAATGATAAGCCCTATGCAAGCTGCAACTCTCCCTTTCATTGCTAGAACAGATTATTTAGAACTATTTGTCCTACCTAGTATCTAACTGTTGAATTGTTACTTTTCACTGTCTGGATCAAATCCAACTTGCCATACTTTTCATCAATAGAGTAAATATTTGAATTAAAATGTTACTTCTTTAGAGTCTAACCCCTTGTTTGGAAATGAGGTAATGTGGGAAAATGAGGAAAAATATGGAAAAGTAAATGTACGACGTTGCTTAGTTAAGTTTTTTTAATGAAAAGAAGAGGTTAATTGGAGAGGAGATTTATCCCTCAAACTCCCCAAAAAAAAAAAACCTTCAAATATTTTATTTTCCCTTTGTTTAAGAGTTAGGAAAGAAAGTATAAGAGAGAAATCAGAGAAATTGGAATGGTACTCTTATCCTCTCATTTCCGAACCAACTGTATGATTGCGTTGTTTTTTCTTTGTCTTCTTTTCCAGCAAATAAAGGGTGTCTTGTTTTAGTTCTAGGACATGCGCCTTAGGGGGTGTTTGGTTGGTAGTAATCCTAGGAGTTTGGTTAGTTAAATATTATTAAAGTATTATAATGAGGATCATGATCTTCTTTATTTGAAAATTGAAATGAAGTCAAGTTTATGGTGAGATTGAATGCCACATCATCAAATGGAGAATATTCAAATTCATATTTGTCAATGTGACATTTAATCTCATCATGAACTTGACCTCAATTTCAATTTTTAAATGGAGATGATCGTTGTCCTTATAATGATATTATATTAACAAAAGAGAGCAGGGGATCACAGTATTCAAAATTCACCAAATGAGCAAGGCTTGAATGATATAATGCTAAAATGAGAATGAATAATGTGAGATATAATGTAATTAAAAATAAAATAAAATTACAAAACATGCAAATGAACAGTAAAATAAATAGTGACTTTTTAAATAGTACTTTTATACACTTCAAAAATTTTATACAAACTTTGTTTTTTCCAAAAAAAAATGTAGAGTACAATAATCCCTTCGAGACTCTCACTCACTAAAATTCACCATGCCTTCTGTTGACCCTTATTTGATTTTACTTATGACAAAACAGTGCTTTAACTGTATTAACAGTTTTTTCTAAGTGTTTTTCCCTAAGCTTAAGCATCCAACTCAAGGATAAGACGTAATTCAAGCTTAAATAAGAAGAGATCACACTTAAGAGGCATTCGAAAGAAGATCGAAGACCAAGTTTAGATTCTAAGGTAGTTTACCTTAACATGTAAATCTCTCATTTAGTTTTTTAGCTTGATCTTGGCTCAAAAAACTCTTTTGAAAAAAAATTTGGTCATTCGAAAACTCGTTTCTGTCAAAAACTGATTTATAAAACTGATAGTCGATTGTGCATTCTCGACAGTCAACTGTCCAAGTCTGTGTAACTGACCATTTTGAAAAACAAACGGGATAGTCGACGATGGCCAATGGACAATCGACTGTGAAAGGGACAAAGAATTTCTCAATCAATTGCCCATTTAGACAATCGACTGTCCAAATCTTTATAACTGACCATTTTGAAAACAAAATAGACAATCGACTATGAAAGAGACTGAGAGTTTCACAGTCGACTGCCCATTTAGATAGTCGACTTTCCAAATCATTTCAAACCCAGAATTTCAAATTCAATAGAGGACAGTCGATTGTCCATTTTACACAATCGATTGTCTTGTCGAGAAAATGGCTAGTTTTCAAAATATAGATGTGGGATTTGAGTATTTAATGCTCCAAACCAACCTAACTTGTGTCTAACGGCCATATAAGTCCAAGGCTATAAAAACTACTCATCAATGAGCATTTAAACAACAAGAAAAAACAATCAATTTCTCAAATAGCTTGTTAATACTCTTAAAAGCTTTGAAAATTTTGTTTGAGCTATTCATCAAACTTTGTTCTTAAAAGAGAAATCACCTTCATCTTGTAAAGCATTTATTGCTATCTCTCTTCTTTTCCTTTACATTCAATATCAATCATTGAAAAGAGAAAGAGCTGGTATAACTCTTAGAGTGTTTAGGCATTAAACACTTCTTTGTAATTTCTTTGTGGAAGAGAGTACTTGTACGGTTTGGGTAACACCCGTGAAGTTACTTGACTATCATTAGTGGATCACTTCAAAGAGGTTCCTTGAAGAAGGTGTACGTAGAGTCGAAGTGATTCTGATATTGTCGAACCACTATAAATAGAGTTTGCATATTCTCTTCCTTTACTCCTTTTAATTTCAAGCAATTTATTTATTGTGTGTTTTACTTGATTTAATTGTTAAAACTTGTTTTTAAATTGCAAAAAGTTTTGAAACCCAATTCACCCCCTCTTGGGTTTGTACCTCGGTCTACACCTTCAAAATTGAAGGTATTCAGTATTTATAGATAAAGAACTAAGACTTGAAAGAGTTTGAAATTCGAACAATATTAATTATTGAAGCTTTTGATGTGTCCGGATATTGTTCTTCTTTTGACAATTTGACGGTTGATAAAGAATCTTTTTTTATGAAAAGAGAGCATCGTTACTATTGACTTTTGACTTTGGTAGAAACTTTCGATGCTCAAGATGACTTGCAGAATTATTGATAAAAGATGACATAATCTCTTTACAACTCAAAAGGATTTTTATGACATTACCCACCAAATATATCGTCTGGGTGGAGAGTTGATGTGACTGCATCATCATCCTCATTAGAAATTTGAGATAATTCTTCTAATAATTTTTTATTTATATCTTTCTTGGTAAGAATTTCTTGAGATGGGGATAAAGTTCATGCTTTAGTATGTTTACAATATTGAGTTTTTGAGAAAACCATTCATTAACTGTTGAAAACGTGCTTGCATGATTTAAAATTTTGCCACCATTTGATTTTGAATATTCTGGTGAGAACTCATTGATATCCTTCATGGAACATAGGAATGATCTAATAATCCCAGCATAAATCGATGGAAATTGCAACATATCTTGCTATATTTCTTATATGTATTGGATTAAGCTTTGAAAAAGGAAAATGCATCTTTGCATATGGGATGAAATATTTTTGCAAAATGACCCAAATAAATCTATCATTCAAGAAACCATAATGAAAAATCTTTGGGACTTCTTTTGTCAAAATAAATAAACAATGAGTGTTCAAATTGTTTAATATAAAACATATTATACCAAGCCATTCTATAATCATGGTATGTGTAGGATTGAGGAACAAAAGGAATAGAAAATTGCTTTCCTTCATATGGATTAGGCTAGTTTGAAGGACTAAGGACATTTAAAATTTTACATTTTTATAAGGCTATTTTTTAGGGGTTCTTTCAGTCTTATGTATGTTTGATTTCTATGGATTTAATGTCTTCAAGTATCAACTCATAGAACATTTGAGTTTTTGAGATATCTTCTAGCATAAAATGAAAACATGCACAAAAAACATTTTTATAAATACTAATAATGGCTTGAGTATTTTCTGGGGATTCAAATAGATTTGTAATTTGAATGAGTTTATTGTATGGCTTAACCATATAATGACTTTCAAATGGTTTACTAGAGGGTAATGTTGTACTGGTGATTGAAGAATTTCTGGGTTGAATCTGTGTTATTTGAGAATAGATTGGAAGTGGAGGAAACGTTTCTAAGAATTTGAATATATTTGGATGGGTAGTTGTTATAGAGGAAGTTTTTGAGTATTTCTTCTTGGAGAAGGAGTTTGAGCAATTTTCATTCTATAGTTCATTGGACTTTTAGGTCTCTCTCTTTGTGATGGAAAAGGAGGCTTTGAGGATGATGGTTGAAGAAGGCTTTACAATCTATTCTTAATAAAAAAAAAAAAATCTTTTATTGTATAAATCATCAAGAAGTTTTGATATGCACAAAACAATTGATAAAATTTATTTTTTGATAGTGGACAAATTCTTTTGCGATCCTAGGAATATACTTAAATGAAGCCTAAATATCTATTCTTGAGAATGATCATGCATGCGTTGTTTGAGTATGCCACCATAACCTACATTTGATGCATCTGATGCATCTGTTTCTACAATCATGAATGCTTGGAGATGTGGGATACTAAGGCAAGGAAAAGTCTTGACCTTTGGTTTAAGAATCTTAACTATTGAAGTATGTTCTTTTGATCAAAGAGGAGGATTCTTTCTTAATCTTTTGTATAAGGGTTTACAGAATTGTCTTAATTGAGGAAAAAATCGAAAACAAAGTTTAGACACCCAGGAATCTTTGAAGTTAAGATTTTTTCTTGATTTCATCAGGAATTTTGTTCACAAATTCAATAGCTCTGGCTATATGTTTGATAATACCTAAATGAATATTATGGCCAAGAAATCTTATTTTTGTTTGAAAAAACTTCATTTTGAAGATGAGAAAACTAAACTATTTTGTTTAATAATATGTAAAAATGTATGTAAATGTTTAAAATGTTGATCTATGGATTTTGAAAATATGAAAAACATCAATATCAACTATAGAAAATTTTGTTTGGGGATTAAAAATATCATTCATAATGTTTTGGAATTAAAAATGAGCATTCTTAAGACCTAACGACATTACATTCCATTCATAATATCCAAATAGAACTATGAAAGTTATCTTGTATCTGTCTTGTTATGCTATCTGAATTTACCAAAATTCAGATTTCATAACAAACTTTAAAAATATTGTTGGTTCATATAATCTATTAAGTGATTTTTTTTATTTAAAATAGGGTATTTGATCCACTGAAGGGCTTTATTTAAAGGTTTATAGTTGATTACAAGTCTTGGTGCTCTTCTTTTAAGTTCTGCTTGCTTTTGAACATAAAAAGCAGCACAACTCCAATGAGACTTACTTAGTCTAATTAATTTTTTTCTCTAAAAGAATATCTACCTCTTTTTTGTAATATTGTAATAATTCTCTATTCATCTTAATAGTTCTTCCTTTGGTTGGAATACTTCTTTCATTGAAATCGTTTTAATATAGAAGATTGACTATATGTTTCTTTATATCCCAAAAAGCATTTGGAAGATCAGAACAAACTTCCTTTTGAAATGTTTCAACAATTTGTTGAATTCTTGGTTGAATTTTAGGAGTTTGTACCTGTTCTTCAATTCTTTATAAAAAAATTCTTGTTGTAGAAAAGCTATATGCTCTTTCTTATTTTGAATTAAATTTATTTTCTTGTATATTGTATTATCTTGAAGTAAATTTAATTTTCTTGTATCTACAGAAATCTTAAATTCAAAACTAACTTTTTGACGTGTTATGGAAGTATGAATTCATTCTTGATCAACAACAAAATGGTAAATTTGTGTTAGAAAATGAGTTCCAAGTAGAATTGGTTGACTAGTATTTTTGAAATAATATTCATTGTTACAACATAAGCTTTTGAAATTTTATATTCAACTTGAAGTTTAGAACCACTAGCAATACAAATTTTTTCAGTGGTTTTTTCATAATAATATGTGAAATAAGTCATTCTTTATTATAGTTTTGATCTGCACCTGAATTCATTAGTGCAACTATATTAAGATGCTATTCTTTATTTATAACAACAGTATCTCAACACACCATTTTTAATATTGAATCCTATTAATCACATTAATATAATTGTTAATTATCATCTAAAAGATTAGTTGGATTTTCAAAATAATATTTGAAAATTGTTCATGAGTATATATCTTGTAAAATTAGAGGTTTCAAAATATAAGATTTTTGTTTTGATGCTTAAGTTATCTTACTGAAGAGTTTTAGTATGAGTTTTCATTTTTGAGATTTTTTTTTTTTTTTTTTTTTTTTTTGTAAATCTTGAATAACTGGTTTGATTTTTAGAGAGTACTGAGAAAATATTTCATTTAAACTATAGGGTTCATGTTCATCTATTTTTTTTTCCTTAACGATAATATCCTTAAGTTTGAGTAAATATTCTCTTTTAATATCTGGGTCTGCTATTTTATCCATGATATCAAAAAGAAATTCATTTTGTGAAGTAATAACATTAATTGATTTGCAATAACATAATCCTTTTTTACAAGCATATTCTGATCCTAAAAAGGAATCTCTAAAGTATTTTCTTGAGTAGTAAAAACAGAATCTTCCTCTGAATACTCATATTTTGATTGTTAAGCTTCATTAATAATTAATTTTTCAAATCACCTTCTATTTTAAGTTCATTAATTTTTGTTTAACTTTACAATTCTTTGTCCAATGTCCTATTTTTTCACATTTGTAACATGCTTTTGAAAAAAATGTTTTTTCTTATTTTTCTTGAAAGTTCTTTTTGTTGGTTGATCAAAAGTTTTGTTAAATCTATTTATTTTGAAGATTTTCTTTTAAAAGTTTTCATTTTCTTTTTGGCATTTGCTGAAGGTACTTTCAATATTTCATACCCATATTGAGCACAAAATAATCGTAATTCTTTTCTATTTTGATGAAGTTTAAATTTCATTTTCGCTTTGAGTATTAAATATGTACATAATGTTAAAGCTTCATTATTGACATAATTGACGATATCTCCATATGATAAATTATCGTAGGGTATTGATCCGTCACATTGATCTCTAATTCTTCTTCTAATTTTTTCTCTGGAAATTTTAGGAAGACAAGAAATAATTTCTTTTTTCCAAAATAAATGTTGACAATCTACTCTTGTAAATGCTTTTGATAGAAAAACATCTTTATATCATCTAAAATCTTGAAGAGTGGAACAAGTTAGATTTGAAAGAATTTCTAAAGTCCTCCCTTAAAATTGTAAGGCTTCTCCTACAAAATGTTTGGTTATTGAAAAATTAAGGGTTGAAACTGCATCTTGAACATTTAATTTGGTTGTAGTTTGTTGTCCTATTCAAGGATCTATGTATGTTCTTATTTCAGGTTTACTAGCAGTTAGTATTAGTTGTTTTTGTTATGTAGTAACATAATTATCTAACCATCCCTTGAGTTGTCCTATAAATCCTGCTTCTAGCATCTTTGCTATTTTATGATCGGTATTGTTAGAATTAGTTTTATAAGGTTTTGCCGCCATTGTCATTTCGTTAAAAATATTAGGTATTTGATGTTCATTAATTCCATCTAAATTTCATTTACATATACTGATGTTATCATATTTAGCTTGAAAAAGAGAATGATTTATCCTCTAGTTGTAGATCTGGAGGGGTTGGTTTGTTATAGTAATTTTTTGTAGTAGGTAAGAAAACTCTATGTTTTATTATGTATTTTATTTATTTGATTTGATTTTGGTATATTTTCTGTTTCTAATTCATCTTCAAAATTTATCATATTGATTGTGATTCTTTATTGTACAAGTGTGTTGCAATTATTAGAGAAGTTGAAGCATTTATTGATAAGCTATGAAATTTTGGTTTTATTCTTTTTAGTATATTATCTATTAAATTTTCTATTGTTATTAGATATTTTTGTGGAATATCACTGAGTGTAAAAATGGGAACACAAATATGATTATTATGGTTGTTAAATTTATTTAAAAAATCCCATCAGGTTTTTTTGAATAGGATGAGGTAGGTAAAAATGGTTAGAAGGAGATGAGTTAGAGACTAATTTAGAGTCTATATCATCCATTTGAGAATAAAGAAGATCTAATTGATTCGTGTAATTTTTTTCTATTGATATATATTTTTCATATACTTATATTTGATATCTAATTCATAGGATTTACAAGATAGTTTGAAAGGAGTGGCTGTAACTTGATTTGTTTGAAAAGAAGTTGTATTTCAGTGAGACGATGATGTATTGAATCGAAAACTTAACTATCGGTAGTTTTTCATTTTTGAGAAATTTTATGTGTAACATTTATTTGAGGATGATTTGTAGTAAAAAGGTTAAACATTTTATTATTAAAAGTATATGTCTTACATAATTGATTCATGTATTCATATCATCATTCTCTGATCTGTAATGTTTGAGATTTTGAAAAAGGTGCAGAAGCACCATTCTCGTTTTGAATTACTTTTTTATGAATAAAAATAAGCACTTGACATAGTTTTATCTATAGTAAAATATATATTAGTGATTACATATAATTTATTTACTTCTTCTTGTATTTGAGATTGAGTAGGTGACATAGGAGGAGTTGGAGGAGATTGAAAACCTTCTGTTTGTTGTCTAGGATTTTCAAGTTGATATATAGGTTTAGGAATACTTGGTTGAAAATTAACACCTCTCAACTGGGTTGGAGTAGTTACATCGAAGAGTGACTTTCTAGAACTAATTGAATAAGTAATTGAATGTTTAGATGACTCAACAACATCTTTGATATTAATTCTTGAGTGCCGCATTGAATTAAACCTTACGAGAACACTCCTATATGGAGATTCTATTATTTGAGATACATCGGATCTAAAAACATTTTGAGAAGGATTTAGATCTTTAAAATGCCAAGAATCTATAATAATATCTCATTTCATTTGAGTTATTTAGGCGTGATAGTATTAGCCTCTAATAGTATAGTTTCTCCTGATTTTGAATGCACGAGAGTTTTAGGATTGATCTTAGTTATCAATACTTTAGAATATATGCTATAAATAACAGTAATAGCTCTAGAGTTTCCTTCAAAATTTATAACTTGTGCTTGAATAGTAAGTGTAAGAGTTTTGAGAATTGTAGAATCAAATAGGTCTACGGTAAAGTTTGGATAATAATTAAAATAAATAAGTTCATTAGCCAAATTAGATTGAATAACTGAAAGTAAAGAATTTAGAAAAAATTTCTGCCTTGAATCTCTTAGCATTAGCATTACCGGAGTATCTAAACCCAAACAGTATAGCGGTTTGATTGCTATTTGAACTAGTCATATTTACAAGTATTCGAAACCTTTGTTTCTATGCTTTGAAATAGCTTGAGAAGGAAAAAGTTTATTAATCTCATGTTCTTTACGGGTAGACAAAGCTTTTTTTGTTGTTTGATTGAATAATTTGTTTTGAAATCAAAAATTACTAAATTAAATAGTTT
The DNA here is from genome assembly GCA_023935145.1 of Bretschneidera sinensis. NCBI lineage: Eukaryota > Viridiplantae > Streptophyta > Magnoliopsida > Brassicales > Akaniaceae > Bretschneidera > Bretschneidera sinensis. Next base: position 25,181,340 of record CM043697.1, on the reverse strand, counting down.
TAACATCTTGTTTTGAAAAATGCCTATTCAAAAGGTCTTGTTCAATTTTCGAACTATTTATTTCTTGACTATACATCACTAACATAGTGAGATGTGACAATAGTGTGAGGGTTCCCATTTATGAAAAATCCAGTCGAGCTCCAGAGGCAAAAACAATGTCTCAAAGGACGCATTGAAGGGTGCTTTTGAATTGAAATGGGAAATAGTTATTGGTCAATGCAAGGCACGTGTAGACTCTAGTAGGGGTGTGGATATAATTGGACGACAAATAAATTCAGCTGCTTTTGCCATGATCAGCCTAGTGCAAGTATTTGTTCATCTAGGCCAAGTAATCTTTTTCCTTGTTTTTCTTGATCAGAATCACATTTTGTTTTTCAAATCCGAGGGATGATCTCACAAACTAATTATATGTTACTAATTAGCCACAGATAGTATTTTCCTTTGTTATCATTTGTTTTTTGGAAATATAATTGAATACTAATATTTAAATTTTAATGCCATATTTGACTAATGCAACAATTTAAGGTTAACTATTGTTTATGAATGTTGATGCCGAAGAAAAAGCCAATGGGGTGATTCTGTATCCAATCGTCTTGCTAAGATCGGATCCACACAAGCGAGGAACAAGAACGCCGAAAAAAAGGATGCCATCCAAAGGTTTTGTTCTCTTAGAGGACCATTTGATGATCAAGTCAATGGATGACTAGAGATGACATGAAGGGATCAAATAAAAGAAAAGAGAAGATTATTTGGGAAAATGTGTGAAGAATGTGATACTTAAAATAATGAGTCATTTTACAGGTTAGAAATCTTACCCTAATGAGAAAAAATGGTGGATCCCCTCCGTGAAAATACCATTTTTTTCCTTTGAGTGGGATGTCTCACGCCAAAGTGTCCTTGGGATGATCACCTAATTTGCTGGTCAGATTTCTTATAAAACAATCTTATGTAAAGCAGTCTGCAGATTAGCTGTGAATAAATGAACAAATTGAAAATGCAACGCAGGAAAACAATCAACCCTAGCAACCTTTAAAGTAGAGAGTTAAAGTCATATTTACCATGTGATCCACAAATAGGACTAGCTTTCTCACTCTAGCTCACTGCATGGTACAAGCGCAAATTAAGATGCACATCTACCTTCTTGATTCCAGAAGAGCGTACCATATCAGAGACTACAAACTGTGTCTTGTACTCTTACGTCAAATTTCGCTCAATGTGTCTGATGCATAAAAAGTTAACCAGTGGCTTCCACTGCTAAAACCACCTATAAGTTCTAGTACCGCAGATCTAGAGACAATATTAACCAATGATATTTTTGCATGAGTGACCGCTGTAAAGATTTGACCACGCTTGCATTTGGCAGCCCAAGAGTATTACTATTTCACCAGACAGTAACCCCTAGATTGGTAACTTTAAAACCAACAAATCATCTGGTTAGGCAGCTCAATGTGAATAGAAAAAAGAAAAGGTCTAGTACTACAATTTGGGCATAATTGGAACAATTTAGCTAACCGCGTGACAATATCTCATATCAAATTTGAGCAAATCCTGTCCTCAATTCAAGATAATGAATCCAGATCACCATGACACTGACTACATGTATGAAACTGCTTTTCAAGGTGCCTGGGCAAGAGTTGCTGAATTAACAGCTCTAAATGTCAGGCATATGAATCTGCCTGAAGATTTTCCATAGACCATCATGAATGGGAACCACATTCACCACAAGCCCAAATGGTAATGTACATAGGCAAGCTTGATTATACTTCAAGCAAAAGCCACCACCTCATGTATGCACTTTTCAGGCACATCTGTATGCAAGTAAGTAGGGTTAAAAGCTGATGGATGAATGTTATATAGTAGATAACAATATGCCAGCTAATTGCAAAACACTGACAAATTACTGTGGTTAACAAAGTAATAACTGACACGATGACTGACCGAGCAGGAAACTTCTCTCTGATGGCTCGTAGACATCCATTCTCCGTTGATTAAGTTGGCAATTTAAGAGGTGTCACTGCACAGTACATCTTTTAGCTATAGTTCGGGAACCTTCCAGATACTCTTCCCTGCTTTCCGTCAGCTTTGCCTATGAAGATTTTGGTATATCAGTTTGAGGTGGTTGATACAAAATTACAGACAGCCTTTGTTAGTTAGAGTTTCAGAAAAGTAATAACAGACTAATTCTAAAAATGCAGAGGTATAATAAAGAGAACAGAAGGTTCCTTGCATACCAGTTTGAGCTTCAAATCTGATATTACCCGCTGTCTCTGATATGCAAAAAACTTCAACGACTGATATAACACAGCCACCCCACCACACAAGGAAACAAGAAAAAGAGGAACGAGAAAGACCAGAAAAGTCAGGCTCACAGGTAAATAGATAGATGTAAATTTTCCAAGAAATCAAGAGCTTCACTTACTCCAAATCTCTGCATTTCAAGTGATCTTTGTAATGCTTCTCTTTTGGTTAGAAGATTCTCTGTCATTAGTTTTAAAGGGCGTTTGTAATTTCTGCCGCGATAGATAATTATAGCATGACCTTCTTTTAGCTTGTCTACTGAAACCAGAATACCACCACTCTCTGCTTCAAGCGATCTTGCAGTATAAAGAACATGTGAAAACAGTCTTTGCATTGTAATCAACTTGGCGACTTCTCTATGCTTCCAGTGTTGATGCAGGCCTTCTATGACACCATCAAAGACCCCACGCCTGCCTGAAGTCAAAATTAAAACAGAAGTGTGTGAGCAGAGGCTCAGAAGACAACGAGCACTAGTTTATAACAGCAATTCACTGCTTTTGTCACAATTAATGTTATTTCCATGGTGGATACACGTGTGAAACACACAGACATATGGTACCTCATTTTAAAACCAAATCTAGTACTCAGCTCAATTGAATTAAAATGTTCAGTAAATGTATGGAGCCATGCACCAACCTAAGGTAAGTGCCAACTACGAAGCGTTGAAAACTTCAAAGCAAAGAACTGGAGTACAAGTTTAAAGGCACTGTTTCTCGAACCACCACTTAAAGTGGACTATGATGCGAGTTATAAAAGTATCACATTAAAGTGTTAAAATAACAGTGGATACAAGTATCACAAAACAACATGACAATGTGGTGCAAAGTATAACAAGAACACCTACCAGAATCAGTCAGTACACAAACCAAAAGCATAATTTTACTCATTGATTAGAGCTTACCTCACTCCCACTCTCAAGCCAAGGGAAAAATGAGATACATTTACATTTACATATGGAAATATAGGAAAGTATATACAGACAATATACAGATCAATGAAGGAAACACCATGGTACCTGGAACTGTTACTGAAACATACAGAAAATATAAGAAGCCAACTGGAATTAGTAACAATTAATGGCATCACATTCTAACCGACGGGTTGGAACATAGATATCATGCACGTTTGGTTACAAAGTTTCATCACAAGAAGACCTTTCAAGAGATTGACCTTCTAAAAAGATCATAGTAAAGCACTTCAAAAAAAAAAAAAACTTTAGAGGCCTTCTAGAGCCAAAAAGTTCATCTAGACTGCGCCAAACATACCCTAATGTTGTTGAGACAAAGTATGAAAATCAAAAGGGATGGGTACATAGATAGAAATATATAATCTACATTTTAAAGAGCCAGCTTAATCTCAGACACTCATTTGCAAACTAAAACTATGTTTGAGTAAGAAATTCCAGGCTTTTCTGAATTCACTACATTTACAAGTGTTGACTTCAGAATGCAAAAGAGAAGACCATTTATCAGAGACAGTCTAGTTGACTATAAGGTGGTAGTGAACTTGGTTCATACAATGAGCAAAAACCTGGACGTTGCTGTAGCAGTTAAGAAAAAAAATCTAACAAGCTATTTTCTCAAGTAAAAACTAATAGAGCTGTTTTTCTCATCATTATTGTAAGTAAATACCCATAGAGCTATACAGGTTTATGTAATATAAGATCAGAGATCAAGAAGGCTTACATGCTTCAGCAACCTGAACTTTTGAAAATTAGTAAAGTTTAGGAGGCTTGGTGCTATAGCAAGACAGTATACATTTAATGTTTAATCTAATAAATGATTACTCACTTGCATATGTATCAAACCAAGAGAACTTAAATAAAGAAATACAAAAATACAGAATAATGCTATTAGAAGTGTTGAGATTTAGGTTAGGGTTTAAACAGAGAGAAATTGAATGGAAATATTGTAGAATTCTTATTATTGTTGTGTGAACAAGCCAACAACCCTATATATAGACCTAAGACTATAAATCCTAATACGAATAAGAAACATGATAGGAAACATAAACTAAGAAAGATTAAGAAACCTAATACATATCTAATTAAGAAACCTTTCAACACCTCCATCAACTTGTTACAAATAAACCCATATCAATAACAAACTCGATCCAAACTGAAACAAATAAACCCAAACCCATTAATTACAATAACTCATGAGAATATGTCAGGGCTTCACAATCACGACAAACAGATAGGTCACCATGTTGGTACCACCAAACGAGACAAGATCTGAGAACACCGGATCAAAAAGATTTTGACTTTTTTGTCTTTTTTTTACTGACTTTGACTTGAATGGGCTGCAATCAATGAGTCAAGAAGATAACAACATCAACAAAGGTTGGATCGAGTTAATGACATCAACATCGGGTCAACAACATCAACACAAGTCAAGTACTCTTCTTTTGGAACGCTCAAGACCTCTTCTTCGGGAACTCTTCTTTTTTTTTTCTTTTCTCTCTCCTACTTTCTCTCTTTTCCTTTTTCACTTTTTCTTTCCACCTTTTTCTTCTTCCTTTTCACCTTTTCCTTTTCTTTTACCACTTTTCCTTTTTTTTTCTTCTCTTTTCCTTTTTCTTTTCTTCCATTTTTTTTAACAGAAACAGAGAAACAAAAGACACGGCTAGAATCTGGCAAAATCTGGTCGGAATCTTTCCAGAAAGTTGCTGGAATAGCCCAAAAAAAAACAGAATTTGCCAAAGATGATGAAGATGGTCTGGGGTTGCCCAACCGACTCCGAAACTGGTGGTGCTAGAGAAAAACAGAGGAAATTCGCCGGATCTGCAGAGCTTCGCCGGAAAAAAACAGAACCTAACAACCTGCAGAACTTGAGAGCACAACCACGATCCCAAACCATGGGCTTTGATATCATGTTTAAATTTAGGTTAGGGACAGAGAGAGGGAGATGAGAGATTGAGAATAAATATTATAGAGTTATTATTATTGATGTGTATTGTGAACAAACCAACAACCATATATGTATATACATGGACCTAAGACAATAAATCCTAATAGGAATAGGAAAAATAATATGAAACATAAACTAAGAAAGATTAGAAAACCTAATACATATCTAATTAGGAAACCTAATACATATCTAATTAGGAAACCTCTCAACAGGATGATACAAAACTAAGAAGAAAAAAGGTAAAGAATGAGACAAAGTAAGTTCTATAACTCCAAAAAGAGTAAGCTTTCTCTTACCAAGAACCAAGCTACCATTCATTTTCAGTCCTATCTTCTGAAAACATTCCCTCTCCTCCTCTGTCAATATTTCCAGGTCTGCATCCCGCTTAGCAGGTTTCCAAGTAGAATTCAACTTAAATAACTCTTTTGCTGATTTATCTATCTTGATATTAAGCTGCAAAAATCCCATGTGAATGTGTACACAAACAGCAGTACAAGATGAAATAAGATGATAGTTGGAAGCTTACGATAAAAAGCTTGCGTTTTTGGTTTCTTAGTTCCCTCTCCAATTTATCCTTTTCAGCCTCCAACTGTAGTTCAAACTCCCTGTTTCCTTTCTCCAGGTCCCCAAATTTGGTTTGGATATCTTGAAATTCCGATAAAGTTCCAGAACTGCTAGTGTTCATCAATGGCTCATCAGCCACCTCAAATATTTCAATCTCTTTCAATCGAGCACCTTCTTCATGAAGTTGGCATCTTTTGAGTTCCCTTTCTCTCTCCACTACCAAATTTGCAACGCCGCAAGGAAGAAAGTCCTTGCCTCTAAAAAGAATTATTAAGAACTTGTTGCGTAGAATCAGAACTCCTCCTGTGAGACACTGCATTAATCAAACATCAATGTAAGTATATTTATTTGGAAACATTTCATATGCATGGCAAGCATACATATACTAAGCACATAGGCAAGAATGGTCCAGAGTTGGTGACATGGCTGACTGTGCCTTTAGATACGTATATAGGTCATTCCAGCAGATCATGGATGTACATACCAACAGTTTAAGAGATTTCATTTTATCAAACTTGCCTTTAGCTCATTTGCCATTTGCTCATTGTCGGTATTTGGAATACCCCACTTCACAGCAATCTTTGTGATCAGAGTTTTCTCCCACAATTTCAAGATAGCAGCAGCTAAGCCTTGAAGTTTCCTGTTCCTCCCTTCAGAAAATACAAAAAAGAAAAAACTTAATATCACAAATATGCATGCAAAAACACAAAAACCAATCAACATTGCCTAGTTATCTTTTTCTTTTTGTAAGTAATAGCAACCTAGTACATTAAAGGTCTACGAGAGAAACGGCCCAAGTAAAAGAAAAAGAAAAGCCATCTAAAAAAAAGTGGAAAGGAGAGGAAGGATCCATCCAACTATAGAGAGATCTCAAGAACACTGTCTTGAGCCTCAGAATACAAAGCTCAACCTGTTAATATTTCAGCTATAATCATGTAAATTTCAAACTTCAAAAAACTTGTTCATCATCTTATGCTTACGGACCTCACAGACCCATTCTTCTCAAAGTATTACTGAAGCATACCTTTCTTGCAATGGAGCAGATTATTTTTCCTTCTCTTACTGTTCATACTAGTCTATTTTCGCATATACTGTCTCATAAATTACACTAATAGTTATATATCCATATATATTCTTTAAATTATACTTCCTAGGAACAATTCTGAGATAGAAGTTTCCAGTAGGCAAGGAGGTACCAAGAACAAAATGAAAAGGTAGAGGGTAAGCAAGCTTCCTCAAGTACGTCAGTTCATCATCTGTCAGCTTTGCTCTAGTACGTGGTGGACAACGCCTCAATGGAGGCCTAAATCCAGGAACCACTTCTGGAAGCAAGTCTGCATCTACTGGCAATGGCTTTCGCATCCACCAGTCAATATAGCGAGGTCCTAAGCCATCCAATAATCTATCAGCTTCCCTCACATACAATGACCCATTTACTGGTTGGCTGTTCTCATTTTCTTCAATGAAGATGCTTGAAGGCATAGACTCCTCATTTGCATCCTTTCTGCACATCTTTTCATCAACTGTAGTTACATCAGATTTCACTTGAATAGTATAAAATTTATTTTCTGAACTCAGGTGACTGAGTTTCGATGAAGTTGTTTCTTGGCCACCATTAAAATGTGAATGATTCTCCAGAAAACCTTTTGAAGTCAACTGATAATTGAATCCTCTGTAAATAACAAGAGCATCTTTCTTACTCCAGACAACCAAGCCTCCAGTCTTCATCTATTAATGAGGGAAAGAAAGGAAGAAACACTTAGAAACTCTGGATTAAAAGAGGGGGGTGGGGTGGAAACATGTAAGTAGAGGAAAAAGTAATGATCCATGTAAGAATAAGTAAGAGTGAAAATCGATATGATGTGGACAGATAGCAACATGCTAAAGAGTTCAGACTTTGAACTAACCAAAAACTATTTGAAGGAGTATTTGTTGTCCAAACAAAAATTGACCCATTAAATACATAGTTAAAGCTCTAACATCACAACATAACTTATTCTTGAAAGTCGTATCTCCAAAGAAAATAGGTGGCTGCGTGAATGAAACTTAAAAGATATTGACATGGACATCTGAAATATAGCTAAACCAATATAAGGAAGCAAGCTTGCATATAAAATTGTTGCTGAACATTAATATTTATCACTACAATCATCTAAATACTGATACCCATCACCAAAGTTTCTGATATAAACTTCAAACGGTGTGATCAAATTCTAGTAAAATCAATGCTACAGCAATAGAACGTATCAAGAGAGTAGAATTTCTGGTTAGCACTTTTAGAATAAATACATTGACCAAGCAGTATCAAACCTAAGTTAAAACTGTGGCTTGTTGTCAATGAGGTTCAACTCAAAGAGAAGTATATATTTCAACAAACGAGAAACAGTTAGTAAATAACAATATGTGACAACAATTATTAAAACCGTTTAGGAGAGCCTATGAAATGGTTTATGTTCCCGTCAACAGAAGATGCCAGGCCAACCACCTCTTAAAAATGGCTTTTCTTTGTGAAAAAATTGAATGGGTCAGAAAAAACTGTTTTCACTCCTATTTTACCCAACAACATTAGTCTCTACGAATTCCACAAATTCTATGACCCTTTGAGGGAATTAAAGATGAATTTTAAAAAACATAATAATAATATACAAGCATATATTTCTTCATGAACAATTCAAAAAGAAGACAAGTTAACCAACCACCTCGATAATTTCTTGAGCTCTATCCATATTTCGACACAATGGGACATCGAATTTCACCATAGCAAGCTCATTTCTCCTCCAAATCGACCTAATCTCATCAACGACGGCTTGAGCCACCCCTGCTTTCTTCACCTTCACCCACTTCCTCATCTTCGCAGCTTCACCTTTCAACCTCTCAAGCAAATCCTTATCAAGACGCAACTCTGCCGCGGTCAGTACCTTCTCCTTCTTCATCCTCCTGAACACAGCCATGTCCTCCTCCCTAGACCATGGCATTTTCCAGCCAAAGTTCGACGTCCCATCATCACCCCTAATCTGCTCCAAGCAATCACCAATCTCAAATTCTTCACCATTTCCACTCTGGGTCTCGTCCAAATCTTTATTTTTTTGAAGTTTTTCGATGTTTCGGATGATCTTATTCATCGCTTTCTTGCCTCTCACGCCACTCTCTTTACGTGTCAATGCCCGGTCTGATTTTTCTTGCTCTTTGGCGCTGTTTAAGCGCTTCTTGTTACTGGGTTTTGAGGGGTTTAGGATTTCGTTGGATTCGAGAAGAAGAGGACCCTTCATCCATGGAGCAGTCGGCATCTTGATTGCTGCATTGGGGTGTGAAATGGGCTCTGTTGAGACAGTGAATTGTGAGGTTTTGTTGCTGTTGTTGGGTTGATTTGCTTTTGGGGTTTTTGTGGGGTTTTGGTTTAAGGATGAGATGGTAATTACAGAGGGAGATTGGAGTGAGTTTGGTGGGGGAAGAGAAGAGAAGCTGAGAGACGCAAGCATGAGTGGTGATGGAGATTCTGCGGTGAGTGAGAGAGTTGGTTTGTACTTGTTGTTTTTCAATCTATTGCTCAACTGATATTTTCTGGTTTTGATGGTTGCTTACTTGGAAAGTTCTGGTGTTGAGCCCAATATATTTCTGTGTATACCATATGGTCCATATCATGTTGTTCCCTTCCACCAAGATAAGATATGTTTCCCCTTCGCAGCGTTTAAATTTTGCGCATTTCATTAGATTTTAGTACTTTTAGCATCTATAATATATTACTACATATTTTTATCTCTTTTTTTTTTACGTTTTTTTGTACTACTTTTAACCTTAATAATTTTATTAAACATTAAAGTGTCTTGGTTATGAAAAATATTTTTAATTTTTTATATTTATTTTCCTTACAACTAGAAAACAAAAAGATAACACTTTCTTTAATAATTTACATACTTTTAACAAAATTTTAAAAAATAAAGTTTTTTTATTTCTTATCTTTTCAATATGATATTAGAAATATGAAAAACAAAAAAAGCATGATTTTCAAAATTATATTAAAAAATAAAAAAAATGTTATCTTTCGAATTATATTAAAAATGTGTAAATTGTTAAAAAAATTATTAAATAAAATGAAGATAAAAAATAAAAAATATTTTTCCAATTAAATAGGTTATTTTTTAGCACCTGCATTTTTACCTAAAAGTGTTCTAAAATTATTTTGAAGTCAGTTAAATAATTTGGTCACTAAACTTTACATAAAAGTTCAATTTAGTTACCAAATTTTTATTTATTACAATTAGATTATCAAACTTTGATTAATATTTTTATTTAATCACTGCTTTGACTATCATGTGACAAAATTAAACAAAATTACCATGAAAGCAATAAGTGGCTCTTACATGACAAGTCAAAATTAACAATAACTCGTTTGGATATGAAAAAAGATTTAATAGTTATTCAAAAAAAACAAACCATAATATGCTATTAATCCTTACTCTCTTAAATAGACAATAAAACCCTAAATCACACAAAAAGTAATAATATCTCCCATTGTGTTCTCTCATATCGATTAGGGAAACTCATTTGAGTTGGAAAAAAGATTTAACAGTTGTTTTTACTGTAAAATCCCAAATGAACCTCACACTCATGTGAACATATGCCAAGATAAGCTAATTAGATGACATGTAAGCAAACAAGATATTCAGAATAGTGACTGAATTGAAACATTAATTAAAGCATATAACTTAAATTGAAGCTGCGCCAAAAGAATTTCTCCTGTAGTCGCTAAGGCCGTTCCGTTCAATAAATTGCTATACCATTATTTTTGCCCTACCATGGCATGGAACAGCAGGTATCAGACAAATTTCCGAAATGGGTTTTCATGTTAAGGATCTTTATTCTATAATCACAAGCTAGCATTACATTAACATTTCGTATCAAGTTTCCCTTATTATTTATGATTGTTCAGTTTTTCTAAACATAAAAGTTCCTGACAGTAAGAGCACAAAGCAGATTGTTTCATCAACAGATAGTCAAAAGGTAGGCTTCCTTATATTCATGAAAGAATGCATAAAAATAACTGCCTCTTTCCATGGGAACTTCATAAGACCTAAAAAACATGTAAACAGATGACAGGTAAAGATAGATCTATTTAGAAGAGGTTACAGACTAAAACATGCGCCAATTACCATTCAAGCACATGCCCCAAAAATTGTACAATGAGAACTTTTGAGTGCACGGGCTGTGGAGCTTAGGACTAGTTGGAAATTAAACATGAAGGGAAGAAAGATCCCTTTAACACCCAAATAGCATCTCTCTTCTAAAAAACCAACTTCCCCTAGTCATGGATACTAGAAAAACTAACCACCAACATGATTTACAAGCCAAGTAAACAAATATTGGAAAAAGAATCCAACCTAAGTGCAAGCATATCCAACAAAATGACAGAAAATTCCCAAGACCAATCAATGTCGAGGCAAGCACAGGTACATCAATTCATCTTTCCAAATTCATCGTCCACAGGATCACGGAGGGTTCCTAGCATCCAATCCATCCATATGGTATAATGGCCATAATTATGCCGGTATGTTGTGTGGTGAATGGTGTGGTAGCCAGCACCCATTACAGGCCACAAGTTGGCATGGATGCAATCATGAATGTTAGCCGTCCATATAGCCTCAATGAATAAGAGTGCTAAATGTGTTGTAAAATGGACTGGCACAATGAACAGAGCAATAACATGCGGTACTGCCTGCAATATCCCGTCCAGCGGGTGAAACGCCAAACCTGAAATAAACAGGTACTTTTAGTCATGAGTTTCATCTAATTAGAGTAAGACAATCCCTATAGAACCTTGTAAACCAGTGAAGTACCCATTTTATAGTGAAAAAAAAAAAACGTAGATGATACCAATAATATTCTTTTTTTTGAAATATAGTAGGGGTACTTAATTAAGACCACAGACTCAGCTCAAATAAAAGAGCTTTCATGCTTTATTGCCACGGATGCCATCAAATTCCCAAAAAAGAAACGAGAAAGAAAGATGGGCAGCTATTAGTGTGAAATCTTAAGGTCGCGCCAAAAGAACAAAAAAAGGAAGTAACTTCCTTTTGAATGGAACCCTGAAAGATCCAACAATCAGAAACCATAGCTTAAAATTGCAAAAAAAAAAAGAAAAGAAAAAGGAGAAGAAAAAAAGGCCATAACTGAACAAGGAGTAGTTTATTTTCTTTTAATTACTTTTGTCTCTAGTTATTTCAAAGCGCAACCCGCTAATTAGTCTCAAGACTGGCTGCCGCCCTTCCCTGGCAAAGCCAGAATATTTAGAAGCCTGTTCTGAATTCCACATAATGATGATTTTTGATACAAAATCAAATTTCCAGATTTGACAAGAAGTTTAATTGATGTTTCTTAGGAAGGAGTTAAGGGCATCAAATTATATAGTATTTCAAATTTTGGATGCTTACATTTTTGGAAAAGCAAGGTGGGTCTGTGCAGATGCTACAGAGTATCAGACATATCAAAATCACTGATACCCACTTGAGAAATGAAAGTCTAGAAGGCAAAACAATCAAGTTCATACAAACGTCAGAAAAAAGATTACCATCCACCGTTACACAGCAGTATTTTCCTTAATCTATATGCACCAAAATGTATCAAAGGATATCTTCACCAAGGCTTGATCCAGACTTTCTAACAATAGGATAGTGGTTAAAATGTGCATTAGCATAACACCATCACTAAAGCTGATTGGCAGATTCATCATCATACTTTTATTATACTAGCATAATAACATATTAAGTCATATCACAGCTTATCCCCGGATCTGATATTTCTACAGGTTATACGGTTTAGGGATGTAGTAGAAGCTTGACCAATGAAAAACCTGCTATGAAACCATTTTCTGAGGATTCTTGTTTTGTCCAATTAATGATACTAATTCTCTCCAATCCATATCCTTTCTTTCAAGTAGGGTAACTTTCCAAGAAGAGCAAGACTCTGCAACTGAAAGAGAAAATATACTATATTTAATGTTTGCAAGTATTAGCTTCAACAAATCATGCAGCAAATAGGGGGTGGAGCCAGTTTCAATAAAAACCGCCTCGTAAAAGAGAATTGACAATTTCGTATTAAAGCTAGCTAAGATATGAGCAGTTAATTACTTAGCCCATTGAAACAATGAAGTGAGACTTTGATATTGATGACAATACAAATATTAGCATCGATAAGTAGCTATATGGGACAAGTTGGTAGCAACAAGAAAAATTGTACTAATAAAGGGCAGTAATAGCCAAGAGGTTCAGGAATTTCCATAACTAGCAATTTCAAGTATGTAAGTGGGAAAAAAAAAAAGTGAAGAAAAAACTTGATAGGTCAAGAGAGGCCCAGACATATCTGATCAAAGAGATTTGTACCTGGCTAGGCACCCCCTTAGTAATGCACTTTTACTTATAAAAAAAGAAGATCTAAGAGATATTCAGAATGTTTGCATTGTAAACATTGCGATCTCAAAGAAATCAATGGCATGGATTCTCTCTAATTCATATCTATCCATTGATATGTAGAGAAAACAAAAAAAAAATATATATATATATATATATATATTTGCATAGGACAAGGCAAAAGCTGTCAGTTGCTGATGGTTATGTTGTCCCTTTTCTTTGTTCCCTTTCTTTCTTTTTTTCTTGACAACATAATTCATCAAACAGTGGCAGCCAGCCAGGCATATCCCAATAATACGTGATGCATGCAAAAGATTTGACTCCCAAAAGGTGCCTCAGCACATGCAAAATAAAAGTATCTAAAAGATCAAGAAAATGAGTGGGAAAAAGAGCAAAACTAACGCATTCATAAATTTTCTAAATCACCAACGTGTAGTGTTAAATCCATGCTCTTTTCTCATGCCCATGTAACATGGCATTATACCGTTCCCTACACTATCTATTACTGCTAGGAAGGAGAGTAAATTTTCAGACTTCCACCCTAACAAGCAAACATATGAGTAGAGTGCACACTCACAGAGCTCTTCTCGGAAGAGCCTTTCCATTGTAAAATTAAGTTGGAACCAAATACAGCCTAAAACGACTTGAACCTATTTCTTCAAATTACTGCTAGGAAGGAGAGTAAATTTTCAGACTTCCACCCTAACAAGCAAACATATGAGTAAAGTGCACACTCACAGAGCTCTGCTCGGAAGAGCCTTTCCATTGTAAAATTAAGTTGGAACCAAATACAGCCTAAAACGACTTGAACCTATTTCTTCAATCAGCAATAACAGGGTTACACTCTCCCAACAAGAAAATTTCCCCCTTTTAACCATAGACTTCACCTTCTAAGTAAAAGAATAGGCTTAAAATGAATATCATTTCTAGATGTAAGCTTCTTAATCAAATCAAAGAAGAATTCAACCAGACCAGACACAATATAAACCAAGGAAACTGAGGTGAGTAGAATTAAGAACTTACCAGCAAATGGGGAAAGAGTATTCTGCTTGTTATAGATGTGATGGGTTGCATGAAGATATTTGTACAGGGGCTTAATGTCATGCAGCTCTCTATGCATCCAATAGATCCCAAACTCCACAAGTACAAGATAAATAGATAAATAAAATAGGTATTCAAGCCAACCAACTTCACTAATTCTAGAGTAACACTTTGTCCAGCCATTTTCAATCATGTACTCAGAAACAGATGGAAGAGCACAGTACCATGGCATAGCCTTCATAGCAACATATATCTGCAAGAGCATAGCTTTTCTTGAAGGGATGGCATCTGTGACAAGAATACTCAAGAAATCAAACAAAGGTGCAATTCATGGGCCTAGGTAAAAGACATTCCTTATCAAAATATGATGTAATTTGGTGCAATGACACTGCACCGAATCAAGCCCGATGTTGGAAGATATGGAAGTCTATGAAGGATAAAATGCAGAACAGGAAAATAGAAGATTTACTAATATTTTGCTTTGCTTTGTGGATCTTTTTTGTAAGAAAATTTTATTTGTTTTTTTATTTTGATTATTTTACTTAGAACTTTGAAGATTTAAGTCAAGTAGTCTACATAACTTTGTGTTTTTTTAGCTTATTTTGGACCTTGCAATGGATCGTATCATATTAGAGATTTTTACTATGATTAGAAAATTAAGCCTCCATATATTAGAACTGTAAAAGGGGTGATGTTTTCCTTTTTCCATTCCTATTTTTTGAAACCATGATGCTAATTTATCTTTATCCCCTCCAAACCCACCTGATAGTAACCATTCCTATCCCTGGAAGAGTTGTTAGGCTAAGGATTCTACCCCAGAACTTTAAAGCACCCAAATACTTTTGACTCGAGACGCTAACCGCTAGGTCAATTGCCGCAATCAAAAGAGATGCTGAATTTTGCTCAATAAAAGTATTGAATAGCCTTTTTTGGCTTCTTATTATACTTCTTTCTACCTGTTCTCTTTCTAACGCTAGTTGAAGGGCTTTGGTATTCTCTTACCCTTTTTATACCCCTTTCTCAATTCTTTCTTTTCCTCTCTAATTCTCAATCTTTCTTTCTTGATTTAAGATACCCTAAATTTTGGTTACATCAAAATCTCAATATATAAAAAAGGGAATTTCAGTTGTCCATTCTATATTTAGACTATAAGATTCCTATAAATTTAAAGTGCTTCTCCAACAAACAAAAGTCGCCTAACAACTTAGACAGACATCCTGAAGTAATCAAACACCAACAAGTTTATACAAATGAATAACGGTTTCATGTTTAATCAAGGTAAAACACAAAAGTTGAGTAAGTTTTGCATACGTTATAACTTTTGAGACCATATCCCAGTCAAGGTAATAGCTGATGGCAGATAAGAAACCAATATGTGGAAGAAAAAAGAATGTAAGTTTAACAGAGCTGCAAATCATGTATAAACAGTTGAAAGGAATTCTGAGGTCAGCATACAGTAACTAACATAAAATACAAAAATTTATACATGCTAAAATAGAAATCGAAAATAACTTATGGTTTATGCATCCAAAGCCACCACCTAGACTTTAAAGCAACAAATAACATGATCCTGACAACCTTTTGTGCGGAACATATGAGAAAGATTGACAAAAAGGTAAACATCATTTCCACCGGAAATCTACATCTTCCATCGGCTGCCGATGCTGACTGAGTTATTATATCCTGCATTGTGTGCACAGAAACAGTGCCATGCACTCGGAGCAGCATATAATTTTCCCTGCTGAAATAAAGTTGACAAGAAAAATCTGTGCCTCGTGTTTCATAATTGTTTTGATTTTCCCTGACATTTCCTCCGCAGCCATAAGTAAAGAAACTCAAAAATCAAAACAAGATAAATTTATTTCAAAATCAAATGCAGAAGAATGGAATAATGTTCATTTGAAATCAAACGCAGAAGTTCTATCCCAAAAAAAAAATCAAACACAGAAGTTGGCAGCAAAAAGAAAAAGAAGGGAAGAATTTTTACGCCCGCATTCATAGTTTATAAACAGTAAACAAATAATATGCACAGGTTGAAAACTAAAAATTAGACAAGACAAAATTGAAATTTGATTAGAAAAAACAAATTTGAAATTTAATATCAGGGAGATATCAATCAATCAACTAAAATAGGCGTTACAGATCCACAAAAGTGAAAACAGAAACTGAAAGGAAAAGAATTTGACATTAAGGGTGTGTTTAGTACGAGAGAAAAGGGCAAGGGAAGAATTGTGGATGCAATGCATTTTTCACTTGCTTAGTATAAGACAAAAATAAGAGGATTGGAGGGAGGATTGATTGATTTTTTCTTCATATGTATAAATTATAATGGAGGGAGGAAACCGGGGAGAAAGAGATTAGATTATCATTTTGCCAACTTATCTTCATTTAGCCCATCAACCTAACATTATAACGGTATAATGGTAAAATAGAAATTAATTTTCTTTCCTCCCATCGTTCCACTCTACTTGACAAGAAAAAAGAAAACAATTTTCTTTATTTCCTGTCTTCCATACACTCCTACTAAACACATGACGAAAATAATCAATCTTTCACTTTTCTATCCTTCAAATCTTCGATCCTCTCACTTTTCATTCCTTGCACTTTTTCATTTTACATGTAAAAATAATGTAAGTTTAACAGAGCTACAAATCACATTAGCATTTTCATTCCTTGCACTTTTTTATCCTACTAAACATAAATAAACAGTGACAATACAACCATCGATTGACCAAAAAAGAAACAAGTTTTTAAGATTGAGAGGAAAACAAAATGAGTAATGCTATTTGAAACCCCAAAATAAACCCCATTTTTACCACCTTAGATAGTGTGCTAATAACTCAAACGATCATATATTAGTAACACATGATTCGTTACTAGTAACTTATAAATGGAGCACTAGTAACTTTGACCAACTGTAAAACTGAAGAGCAATGCAAATGAGAGCACAATTTGCATTTTTGTTTGCTTCATTGTCTTTGTTTCTTTATCTCTATCTCAATCTATGTCAAAAGATTTGTTTTTCATAAATTTTGGGATGTGGTGCCTTTGTTTTGAGATGGAGGAAAAAAAGGAGATCTATATTGGGGGTTCAAACAAAATCCATGTGATTATGTTATGTCAATTGACTGAAATGAAACCAGATTCGGATGTGACAGAAAAGGAAAAGCAGTATAATATGACATGTTCACCAAGTCACTGAAATTGCACAAAAAACTAACAAGCAGGCTAAAGAAAATGTACTAGACGAGTATACTGAAAATGACCACAGACAAAATTTAGAAGCAATTTACCATTCAAAACACTTAAAGAAAAAATAAACAATATTTAGCCAAGACTGATGAAATATATCTATAAACAAAATGGAAAGTACAAACCCAGATTGAAAATTAAACCATCTCATATTAAACATGCAAATTTGAAGGAAGCCACAGAAATCAGAAAGAAACCAAGAACAATGACAATTACTCAAACAAATTAGAAAAACGACAGTCATATCACACCCGAAAAAATTATAAATTAAAAGAGAAAAGGAAGAATAATAAAAAAAGATTCAAATCTCACATCAAACATAAATATTCCAACATCAACAATCAAGATCAAAAGAACATAAAAACTATAAAAATTAATACAACTACAAAACCGGTCACTCACACTCCATCATCAATCAACAACAAATAAATAAAGATAGCCAGATTCAAAATTAACACAAAATCAAAAACCAATCTCATATCAAACTTAAAATTCCCATTAGAAACAATCAAAACTCAGAAAGGCGAAAACTCAATTTATAAAAAAAAGAAGGGAAAAATAAAACCGTTGACAAAATACCATTGAGACTAGTGATATATATACAACAGTATACCTTTCGGGACATAAACGTTGCGCTTCCAGTAGTAAATGTAGAAGCACCAGAGTAAGCCAGAGACGATGTAGAGAATGGTGCCAGCGAGGTAATTACACAGCCATGTCTGGAAGAAATGCGGCAGTGGGTCCCACCAGCTCGACGGCAGCAGACTCCCCAGCACAATGCGGTTATACAGTGCGGTCTCCTCCACGAATTGCTGCAGGTACTGCTCCTCCCCCATTGGTCCGTCAGATTCCGTCTATCACCCGCCGGCCTCACACACAGAGAGAGGAAGTCAAACAAAGACGGAGTTTGTGGCTTTGAGCTGTTAAATTGCAGTGATAGTGTTTGTGGAGATTCCTATGAGCGAGAGAATTTGTGAAGTGACAAGAACTAATATTTTTTTAAGTTTGATTTTTCATTTTACATATAAAAAAATATATTTTTTAAAGCTTTGAACAAAAAACAGAGAATATTTGACTCAACTTACCTCAGTTGTTCTTGGCTGTAGTAGCGGACCATCAAGCTCAGTAAGGTTTACCGTTTATTACGCGTCCGTTTGTCTGACTTACGGATATTTATTCGACTCGAAAGTAATCCTACTTGTACAGTTGTACAAGAGTGTTTAATAATTGAAGAACAACTCATAAGTGACAGCCTTTCGTCAAAAGAAAAAAAAAGACTTTTTTTTAATGGATCACGTTCGGTTTTTTTTTTTTTTTAAATATATCTTTTCAATTAAAGATATCAATTTCTCATAACTTTTTAATGTAAATTTCAATACTTACCTATGTGCATCATGAAAATCTCATTATAAAAAGTTCTTTATTTGGTTTAAATTATAGATAATATGATCAAAATAATTTTAAATATTTAAATATTTTTTAAATAAAAAACGATAATTTTGACAATTTAATAAAATATTAATTTAATTTTAGAAATTTTTTTGTAATGTCGAATCAAATTGATAATAAAAAAATACGATACTGTTTGAAAGAGTTCGACGAGATCTACATTATAACATCGAATTTATCATCTTTCACCTATTAAATCACCTTTATACACCGTTTGTATGATTGAAAGATGTTCGACTTTAAATATACTTTTTTTGATGAAATTTGTCATAAACACTACTCAATTGGATTTTCAAATGAAAAAGTAATTATGAGTAACATGCATCTCCACTAATCGACAGATTGCGCGTGGGTATAAATTTTTTAAAATTTTTTGATAAATTTAAATATATGTTATATAAATAGTAATTATAATAATGTGTTTCAATAAATTCATTTTTAATTTTGACTATCACATTTTTTTAAAAAGGAATGATGACATTGTTTTTTAACCGATACAGTATATTTGCATTTCACATTAGCATTTTCTTTCAACAGTACACGTGCAATCTAGTGGCTATGGTCAAACATATTTATCCTTTACTCCTAATTGTAGTTGTACTTGAATCATCGTATGATAGACAGTAAACAATCGCAACCTAAAAAGCTGGACCGCTCTTTTCATATGTCAATTGTCAAATGATAGTAGGTGTATAGGGTATTTCTTTTTCCCTTTTTTTCTTTCTTTCTTTTTGTTAAAAAAACCTTCATAAACCAAACAAAATGAATAAAGAAAATAATAATAAATAATGTAAACATGTTGACTGCACGTATCTATAAATTTTAAATTGATCAAAATTTTTATAAAAATTATTTATTGAATATTATTCTATAAAACATGATGTAAATTAAATTGACAGAAAGATACCGTTCCAATTTAGATTTATATTAAAAAAAATTTATAATTGAGTTTAAAGTAAAAACTTGAATAAATTAATTTGTATATTTCAATATTGATTGTTTTTTTATGATTTATATATGTAATTCTATATGATTTTAAAATATATGTAATTTGACAGATACATATATAAAAATACGATCAAATTCAAAACAACATAACAAAACAAATTGAAATTGAAATGTTTCATTTAAATAGTTAAATCAAAACATTATCCAATGTGAAATTTACAATTTTAATTGAGATAAAACGAGAGGTACGAGAAAAAAAAAGTTTGATGTTAATTAAGGACAATTTTGTTAATTAAAAAAAAAACTTTGACATCAACAAATTTAACTTTGATAAAAAAAAAAATATATACATAGTAAAATCCAAAAAGCCATATTAGCAAAAAATATACATCTTTTTTCCTTTTTGTGATTTTAGGTTGGGCTATTGTTTTGGTTCTGACTTCAGAAGCACGCCCATTGGATTCTAAGTGTGAAGGCTCCATTACAGCCCATAGATTTGCTACTACAATTTTTAATTTCCAGATTCTGTACGATAGTGGAGAGATCAATGCTAGAGAGAATAAAACCAAAGCTACCACTGGTTTTTTGGCTCAATGAAATATAAAAAACTCGAGTTTGAAATTTTTACTATCCGTATACCAAAAAAAAATAACCAATGCATATTGGTTTTTTTTTTTTTTTTTAGATGTTTTGAGATTTTGTGATCTATTATTTAACTAAAATCAACTCAACTTGATTATTGTTGATTTTTTTGGAATAATGGTTATTTTGAAGTCTTTTATATAATGGGTGGAAAATTTGTTAAAAATAATCTATAATATATTATTTTTTCATATAAGTCTGGATTCTTTAAAATTTAAAATTTGACGGGGATTACTTTATAATTAAAATTTAAGTGTATTATAGGTTTTACAATATAATTTTTACAACAGAAAAGTTCATCTTTTTATATAAAAGACTCGAGTTCAATTTTTTTCACTATTGATATATCCAAAAAAAAAAAAATGAACCAAAGCTTATTAGTTTTTTTTTACCCCAAATTAAATGTATTTGATGTTTTGAAATCAATTAATTTTTATAATAAAAATCAATATTGTGCGAGTGAAAATGAAATTCGCGTAACATAAATCTATTGTTATAAATCAAAAAATAAAAGAGAAAATAGAAGTATTAGTAAGATGCTAATTAGGATTTGCATCTTTCCTATTTTACCCTTACTATCTTATATATTAAAAAAAAAATCTTTTTTTAAGTAAAATGATATTTCTTTCTCCATCCACTTCGATCTCCTTAAGTTTGGTTACTCTGTCTACCTACGCAATGATTTTGTACAACCCATTACAAAGACTAATAGGACAAAAATTGAAAATAATATCTTTGTTCTTCATTTTAGGGATTAGAACAAGATAAGTAAAATTCACTACTCCTGAAGTGATTCAGCAGAAACTCTCCTTTGTAGAACTACTCCTCAAACCGAAACAACCACAATCATTTTTCTTTCTTCCTTTTTCGTGGTCTATTAACATCTAAAACCAAAGGAATATGATCTGAAAAACTGGTAGAGGAATGAGCAACATAATAATTAGTCTTCAACTCGCACCAATCTGAAGTAGCCATAAAAGTATCAATTTGTTCTCGAACATGTACCTTAGGGTTATTAGCTCACATACCCAAGATCCTAGAAACCACATTCATCTACTATTTTTCAGAATTCCCTCATCTAAGCCTCATGTCTTACTGACACACCATCATTCTCATGAGACACCAAAATAACATTAAAATCACCACCACAAATCCATGGAAAACTACATTTAGTCTTAATACATCGCAATAATTCCCATGAATTTGGTCTATGTGAAGTCACCGGGCTACCATTAAAGCAAGTAAATCTCCATCATCTCGTTGTCTCTAGCACCGCAACATCAATATGAAAATTCAAATCTGTCAATACATTTGGAAGATCGTTAAATTTTATGCAGAGAAATTTTTTTATTTTTTCTTCATGATCAATACTACATTTATTTTTCATAAAAAAAAAAATACTTTGTTTATCTGGTCAAGTTAGTGAAGGTAATTGAATAACTAAAAGGGCTCTATAGTTCATTAGTTCATGGTAATATAAAATAAAAATTTATATAGAAAACTCATATCATAGAGGAATCCAGTAAAAAATTAATAGTAAGTTTTTAATGTAGACTAAAGTTTTTTTTTAGAGGCAATGTTTTATTGAATAAAATTGAATTGCAACTATTTGTATAGAGATTCTGTAATACACGTAATTGTAAAGTAAGAGTAGAGAAATAATTTAATAAATATGACATGAAATTAAAATGATATATTTACACGAAAGATTTAGTATTGAATAAAATAATTCTTTTGAAGAAAAAAAAAACCTAGACGCATGGAGACATAGCTACAAAGAAAAAAAATCAAAGACGCGTCAAGCATAAAAAAGAAGGAAAAAAAAATAAATTTTCCCAAAATAAATTTGGAAGTTGCATGCTGCCCACGTAGCTTCTGCGTAGAAGCTTGAGAAGTTTTGGGGGTGGGCTGTTGTTTTGAATTTTTATAAATAGTTTAGGTTTTTTTTTTTCTTTCATTATTCATTTCCAAATTTCATTTAGTTTTTTTTCAATTACATGTTTTCTTTAAACACTTGGAGACCAAAAAAAATTAAAAGAGCAAAATTTTGAAGGGTTTATGGTGGAATTTCATAGAGAATCACGGGAAACTATCAGAAAAACATAAGGTAATAACGTAATGTTTATTTTTGAATTTTTAGCATACATGAAATTTTTCGGAATTCAAAGTGGGAATTTTCAAATGGTGTGGTTTATGAAGAATTGAAGAATTGAAGAATAAATTAGATTTAAAATAAATATTATGTCAGGTGTTGACGATCAGCAACCAGGGAAAATTGCTGAGAGGAACGGGTAAGGCAAGGAGGTGATCCACAGGTAGCTTTAAGTGCTACATGGTGAGTTAGATTTACTTTAAGTAATCTAAAAAAAATCAATATCTAGTGATGATATTAAAATAAATTATTAGCTTATACTTTGGTGGTAAATAAAAATTTGGTTGATAAGTCTGATATAAATATTGGACATGTAGAAGATTATTATGTGAAAAAAAATATTATTAAAATAATGAGTCGATTTAATAATGATTGTGATAAATAAAATTCTTGATGAGTTATAGTTAATAAATGAATGTGATATATAAGGAGAGGAATTTAGTGGAATTTCTTTCAATAATAAGTTTGAGAATAATTAATATAGTCAATTTAAATATTTTGAATTCATGTTGTTTTTATATTACTGTTTATATGCATATTTCATATCATTGTTCATATGCATATGCATTAAATAAAAGAACTGAAAGAACCGAGAGGGGACCGATCTAATTGAAAAACCGTGACAGTCGGTATATGCTGAAAATAAAAGGGATACCGTGGCAGCCGATATATACTGGAAATAAATGAAAACCGTGACAGTCGATATATGCTGGAAAGAAAAGAACCGGGAGGGGGCCGGTCTAAGATAATAAAAAACATGTCGACGTGTAGGAAGACATTCCCTAATAATAATTCAAGCATTGCATCTATTTTAAATATTGATTGCATTATTGAAATGCTGATGTGTGGTTTTTTATTATGAATTTTATTTATAGATGAATAAGTCTCACAAAGAGACAGTTATGGTGAGAAAGAAACATAGAAGTATGATATGATAAGAACCATCTAAATGGTCGACTTTATGCTGTGAACCTCATTACGAGGTAATTATGAGATAATTGATGGTCTTATGGTGGACCAATAAATAAGAAGAAGAGATTGATAGAGAATGAGACTTATAATATGTGTAGTGATAGTGGAATGCTAGTATCAAGTTGTATGAGATATAAATGATTAAATATTGAAAGACTATTTATACAGATTGAGTACTTCTAGTAAATTTAATTCACTAAACTTGTGAAGCTCACCCCTCATTGTACAATGATTTCAGGTAGTAGGCAGGACAAATAGTTTAGTGAGTTGAGGTTCAAGTGAAATCATTTTCTGTAAGCCACGTACGTGTCAACATCCTCAGATTAATGAGAAAATAAAATAAATATTTATTTGTAAATATTTATGCATTTTACGTTGTATATTATGTTTAAGTTAATATCATATTGATGTATTTTCCCTGTTGAAAGTTGAGGATTGATGTAAAAAATTTTGTTAGTATTATTTTTATGGTTGCATATATGTGTCATGCAGGGATTTTCAAATGTGATGACACCGTTTCGGGGGTGGCCAACCCGAGATGGGTCGTTACAGATTCTTACCTGCTCTGGGTGCAAAACACATTTTTGCATCAAGGTATAAACTTGAGTAATAATTTTTTAGAACTTCATTGATAACGTTAATTGAGTATGTACGGGCGTTATTAGTGAAGTTTCCCAAAATTACCAATCAAGTTTCTAACCAGAGATGCCAAATGTGACAAACCATCCCTTGCAAAGCGATAAGCCACACTGTTTGCAGATCTTTGAACATGGCGAAAATTAACTTGAATACTACGGCTAGCTATTTAATATCTTCAAACACAAGGCCCACACTAGATAAATCTTCCACACTTGTGCAACCATTCACATTACAATCACACTCTAGTATAATACTACTCTTTACAATATGCATAGCTAACTTAATCCCCACAAATATTGCAAGCGCTTAACATAGTTCATTACTACCAACTAATGCAAAATGCTTCTCATACATAACAATTACCTTACCTTCCCAATCACGTACAACCACTCATACTCCACCCTAACTGTCCTTAAAGAATCAAGTTCCATTGACACTAAGTTTACAGAAACCAACTTGAAGAGACCACCACCTGCATAAATCCTCTCTCTAACTATACTTATTAGGAACTTCTTGAGTTGACAGGTGAAGAAGCCAAAGAAACTAGAGTTTGTGTATTTGTTGATTGCTTGAATTACAACGGCAGTAAAATTTCTTATTTATAGGCAATAATTATAGTGGTAATCACAATAGTGTCCCTAGGGTTAGAGTTATATACATTTACACACCCTCTCAATCCGAATCGGGTGGAACCACAAAGGGATTGCTTTTGTGTTAAAGAAACTGAGGTGATGATAATCCTTTGGTAAAGATATCTGTAAACTGAGCATCAGTGGAAATATAACGTATATGAAGATCTTTTTTAGCCACCTTTTCGCATACAAAGTGAAAGACTATCTCAATATGTTTGGTGCGAGCATGAAAGACTAGATTAGCTGCAAGATAGGTGGCACCAATGTTATCATAGTATACTCGAACTGAATGAATCAAGAACACTTGTAAATAATAGAGAAGCTGACAAATCCAATAGATCTCAGCTACAACGTAGACGAATGATCGATATTCAGATTCAAAGCTGGAAGGAAACACAGTGGGTTGTTTCTTTGCTTTTCAAGAAATAAGGTTTGGTCCAAGAAAGACCGCATAGCTTGTGGTGGAGCAGCAATTATCAAGGCAGCCTGTCCAGTTTGCATCTGCATAGCTAGAAAGAGAGAAATCCTTTGTAGAATCAAAAAGTAACCCATGATTAGTAAGACCACATAAATACCGAAAATTTGTTTTACAAGCTAAAAATTAGCAACGCGTGGAGCATGCAAAAATTGACTGGCCAGATTAACAACATATGCAATATCAGGCCGGGTCATGGTTAAATACTGTAAACCTCCAAACATACTCCTATATTCAGAAAGATCTCCTCGTAATTCACCCTCTTGTAATGAAGATGGTGACTTGGAAGGAATATGGGTCTTAACAAGTTTAGCAGAAGACATAGAAAATTTCAGTAAAAAGTTTTTGGTGTACTTTGTTTGAGAAAGAAACAAACCAAAAAGTTTTTGAACGACCTAAATTCCAAGGAAATAATGAAGATCACCAAGATCTTTCATAGCAAACTATTGAGATAAAGTATGAATGAAGTAAAAAAGAAGGGTGATATTATTACCTGTAAGTATAAAGTCATCAACATACTAGAGTAAAACAAGAATCCCATAAGGGGACTTGAGAACAAACATAGAAGTGTCTACTCAACTACAAGTAAAACCAAGTAAGAGAAGAAACGAACTGAATCGGTGAAACCAAGTCCTAGAAGCCTGTTTCAGACCATAGATATCTTTGTATAATTTACACACATGAGTAGGATCAAGGTTATCAACAAAACTAGGTGGTTGTTTCATGTTTTAAAATCCAGTTGTCTAATCACCCAAGCATAAGAAATGGCTAAGGATAAAACAGTGCATATAGTAGTAGGTTTAACAACTAGACTAAAAGTTTCATGATAGTCAATACCTAGTTGTTGGTGAAATGCCTGAGCGACCAACCTCGCTTTGTAGCACTCCATAGACCCATCAACACGATATTTAATCCTATAAATCCACTTACACCTAACTAAATTTTTTATTAGATCATATGGAACCAGATCTTAAGTGTAGTTAGTTAAAAGCGTATTAAATTCGTTAGTCATAGCTAACTGCCATTTGGGATATTTATTTGCTTGAGAGAAACAAGTTGGTTTAGAGGACACAATGGTAGTGAAAAGTGAGAGTAATTGTTTAGGCTTACGAATACCAGCTTTAGAACGAGTGACCATGGAATGATGAGAGACAATGGTGGACGTTGGGGAAAGAGAGGTGTTGGAGAAAGCCACAAGATTAGTGGAAGGAAGTTCAATGGAATTGGAAGAAATGGAGGACGGTACTAAGCTTTCAGACAGATGAGGTGGTAAAGAAAGATGGATTGGTGATTGTGGAGAAGAGGTGTTAGGAGCGAGAGAGTTTAGAGGTGCCACAAGGAGAGGGATGATTCTGGTGGAAGTGAATGAAAAGTAGGGAGAGGGATGGTTGGAGCCACAATAGGAGAGGCAGAAGGTTGACGTAAGGGTTCAACAGTGGTAAGAATAAGAGGACAGAAGGGAGAAGAGTTGACTGTAGAAGAGGTGACGGGTTTGGAGAGATTAGGATAGGGGAAAGAGAGTTCATTGAAGATAACATGACAACTAGTGTAGACACGTCTAATGGAAGGATCAAGACACTTATATCCCTTGTAATTATGAGCATAGCCTAAAAAAACACATTGTTTGGAATGAGGTGCTAACTTGTGAGGAGCATTGGCAATAAGATTAGGATAACAGACACACCTGAAGACACGAAAAGTGGAGTAATTAAGAGGTTTAGAAAATTATTTTGTATACATAATTTGATTGTGCAACACAGGTGTAAGAAGACGATTGATGATGTAAAGAGATGTATATATAGCATCGACCCAAAAAGACTCGGGAAGAGAGGATTGAATTAAGAAGGTGCATGTCATTTCACTAATGTATCTATGTTTACGTTCAGCGATACTGTTTTGTTAAGGTGTGTCTTGGCAAGACATTCGAAACGCAATACCATGGTGGGCAAGAAATTTTTTGAAAAGTGTTTGATCAAATTTTTTTATTTTAGTGGAAAACTGATTTTCGACAAGAGCTTTAAAAGTGCAAAAATACTAAAAGACTTACGAATTTTAACCAATAGGAAAAAGGCAGGAATATCATGAAAAATGATCAACAAAAATAACATAATAGCGGTATTTTAAGTTAGATAAAATTTAATTGTCAAACATCAAAATGTATTAAAGCTAAAGGTTGTGCAATACAATGCTCAATAGAATCAAAAGGTAAATGCTTAGACTTTCCTAACTGAAAATCGAAAAAACTAGAATATTTAGAAGATAAAAAAAAATATTTTTTTTTATTTTGCAAAAAAGATAACACACGGGGACCTAAATGACCTAGTCGATGTTGCCAAACATCGCCAAAAAATTGACGAGAGACCAGTGCCAGCGAGTGGTAGTGATCGAATCTAGAGGAAGAGGGTAAAGATCACCATCATTAGAGAATTTGAAAAGAGTTTTTCCCGTATTCTTGTCCTTAATAACAGTGTGAGACGGATCAAAATTAGCAAAATATGTTGCTATCAGAACATAAACATTTAATAGAAAGTAAGTTGTGAGACAGGTGTGAAACATGTAAGACATTATTAAGGTGAAGTAGTTTAGTGGCCATGACAGTAAGGATGGGGTTGCTGGTGACGGCAACAGATGGAGGAGGAAGGGTTGTGGTGGTGATAGTTGTGTTGTTGGGTTGAGAAGAGGCATTGGAAAAAAATTTCATGGTTTGTAGGGTTTTAGGACTTTATTGCTTTAATACCATTAAGAAGCTCAAGAAATTAGGGTTCGTGTATTTGCTGACTTCTTGAATTACAGCAGCAATAGAAGCACTTATTTATAGACAATAATTACAATGGTAATAACAATAGTGTCCCTAAGGTTTCCTAGGGAGTTATATACATTTTCAACCGGAAATCCTTCAAAAAATTCATGGCTTCCTCGAGTAACCTGCTCAGTTCCTTTGGTGGAGAACCCAACTTGACACTATTCCTAACATTCCAAATATTCCACAGTAAGACAGAGACTTTAGCAGACAAATCTATGGGACCCTTTTGTGCAATGGGCATTATTAACCAATCCAATAAATATAGTTTCAGCACCATTTTCACAACCTATAACATAAGCCAAATCTCATTTGCGAATTGACATTCAGTAAATAAGTGCAAACCTGTTTCATATCTATTTCCACAAATTACACATTCCAGCTCACATTCGTAAACCAGTCCTTGTTGGAAGGATTTCACGACAAACTCGCCAAACAAATAGCTTTACCTTATTTGGCATATGAGCCTTCTAAATCGTTTGCCAAAACTTTTCCACTTCATCAGAATTTGACGTAGATCCACCACCTTGTTGTTCCTCCATTCGTCTGCACTGGTGAAGAAATTATGTTTCATTTCCACTTCTCACATTGTTTATACCAGTCGATCTCTATTACCGCTTGGGCTAATGGGAACTGTCTTAACTGATTGTGCCTCCAAATGGCTGAAAACAGAATCAATTAATTCGAATCGTCATTTCCTTGTTGTTGAATCAATTAATCGGGGAAATCACTTTGAAATCTCCATCATTAAGCAACAACGGATCGCACCATATTCTGACACTCTCACCATTTCCAATCCTCAATCGTAGCTCTCTTTGTAGAAGTTTCTTTCCTTCATAGATCCCACACCATGTTTGGGATGGATTGTAGCCAAGATTTTCAGGTAAGAAATTCCCATATGGAAAATATTTTGCTTGTAGCACTCTATGACATGAAGAATTAGGCTCTTGAAGTATACACCATGCTTGCTTTGCTATGAATGCTAAGTTGAAAGTTCTCAAGCCTCTAAAACTCAGCCCTCCCATTCGCTTTGGTTTAAACATCCTCAGTTAACTCATTTAGTGCAAATTCTTTTCTTCTGTACCTTTCCCTCACCAAAATTTTCCATCACGTGTTGTAAACCATCCCAAAGTGAACAGAGCACACCCATTGTGAAGAACATAAATCAGTGAAATTTAGAAGAAAAAACAAAAAAAAGAAAACATAATTTTGGGTGAGTTAAATAAATGGATAATTTGGAGATTATAGAAAAAAGTTAAGGGTAAAATCGCTTACACAAGTAATTATTTCCCCTCAATTTTAGAATTATAGGTTACCTAGTTGGGGGAATCACTTTCCTAATTACTTAATGGACTCCTCAGCCTGTTTCTCAAAAGATAAGCTAACTTAATCATGTTATTATGAAGATAATCTCGAAAAGAAATAAGTGTACTATCTTCAAATGCTGAACTACAACCTCTAATAGAGTTCAACCAGGCTACCTTTTGCTTGCTAACTTAATGCTCAAATGCCATTGAATTAACCTCTCAATATGATACAAAATTCCATGTAGAAATTGATTAATCTATGAAGGATTTGAACTTTGAAGACATGATGATACCTTGTAGAAATATACGTACCTGGATGATTATGTAGCCAATTACAAAGAGTTGAAATTTAATTCAAAAGGGTAACAAGATTTCATTAAGCACAATACAATTTTAAGGATCAAATTCAAGAACCAAAGGAGCAACCCTTAACAAAGGCTCCAAAGAATTAGGTAAAAACTTTCTACCAAACAGAAAACACATTGATGTAGTAGTATTACCATTATGAATACAATCTGATCCAAATCGAATTTGATTCAAAAACTCATCTGTGATATCACCCCATCCAAATTTCCTAGGATGGGGCCCTCCTCTCGACCAATCAACCCAAGTAATGCTTCGATTTGAATTCAATTCAGGATAAAGCATGTTCACTAATGTTTGAATGTAATGTTCATCCATGTAGCATGGAGGGAGACAATATTCTACAAAAATGGTGTAGTATTTGGTATCAGCAACAATGTTCAGGGCAAGGTCACGGTGAAGTTCAAACCATTGTGACCCTTTACGCCAATCTGTGATGTTAATTTTAGGCCACATTTGAGGGTTGTATCGGCCACGACCTGACTTTCGTGGGTCATCATATGAACTTAAGAAGCTTAAATTTGAGTTGATGAGGTAATCATAAGTAGCTGTGAAGTTGAACATTGGGATGCATGACTCAGAGAGGAGAACGAATCTTTGATTTGAGAAATCTAAGAGTGCATTTGCTAGGAGACGCCTTTCAGCATCGATCATTGATGAAGTTCCCCAATAGACTGGCTGCATGTACCAGGAAAAGATACACATTATTGAACACTTGAAACTAGATACTCCAGTCCCATAATTTTAATCACTTGTCACTTTTTTTAATTAAGTTTGATTTTAACTATTTTATATATATATATATATATATATATATATTATTTTAAAAATATAAAAAAAAAATATTTTTAGAAACTTTTAAACTCTATTTATGTATATATAAAAAAAATTAAATTTTTTAATGATTTAATAATAAAAAAAATTTATTTATTTAATTGACTAAATAGTAAATGTGACAAAAATTATAGGATAGAGGGAGTCCTATGATTGTAGCAGAATATTACTTTTCCTAATTAATTAAAAAGAATTTTGGTATCATTAACCAATCAAAATAAATCGATAACTTGGCAAAGTCTTGTAAGCTCTATCATTACTCAACTTTAGTTACCAGGTTTTGAAGTTATGTTTCTGAAAAAATCTTGTGAAGACAAGATCGATGGAGATATATCTAAACTAGGGCATCTGATAACATTCAATGGCATGAAAAGAGAGAAATTCTTAGATACCTCAAGATGAGGTCAAGTTTTGATATCCTACATCGACTAGAGAAAATGTGACTATGATGTTTATAAGTGATTGTCATTTCCATTTGTATAATGTGCTTTAAAATCGTGAGGTTTGGTGTGCTAAAACGAAAAATATTGTACCAAACTAAAAGTTGGGTCATTATACCTTTGGTCCAATATCTTCCATGGCTCAAATGTAGACAAGAACTTTTCCATGTTTTTAAGTCCTCTCACAAATCTAGAGCATGAGCCTTTATCTATTTTTTCAACCGCGATTGACACTAACTAACTTAGAAATATTAATTTTTTTCTAATCCTTAAGAAGAAAAACATATTATTAAAGAATGATGGAAAAATGTCCTTAAGCTTATTAGCTCCCTCAAATAGGTAGCATGGTTCCTTTTCTTTTATTGAATTTTTTTACTGAGTTTTAGTTTACTCCCATTCCATTTAGCAAAAAGAAAGTTAATTAGCAGTCTGCTTTATTAGCCATGAGATCAAATGAATTAATCTTTAGTGCAGTAGCATGGATATAATGTATAGTCTCATACTCTCATCATATATAAAATTGTTTAATTTTTTCTTTATTACGAGGACTTACCACAATCCCAACCCAAAAAACAATTTGCTAAAGTTGTTTAATTAAAGCACAATGGTTATGAAAGAAGCAAGCAAACCTGGCTAGGAATTCTTCTACCATAGAAGACAGAATTTTGGGGCATTATTTCTTCATAAGAGGGATGTTGGTGCAGATAAATTGAGTAAAAACCTCCATGCCCTTGAAAGAACTTCTCCCACAATGGAGCCAAAGGAAGTGGCCCTTTTGTCAAGAACATGAAAGCCACTTTTGGAACATTCTTATCATTATGGAATATTCTTGAAATCATTGATACTCTCCAAAACAACTCTTGGTCACTCATGTTGTGCATGAGGGAGCTCTGTTCTTTCAATGAAACATTAGTATCATTTGATGTTCCATTTGTTGAAACTGAGAACACTAGCACTGATGGTGGTGGTGAATTTGATGAAATCGGTTGAGAAGGGTACAGGGAGGCTTGCAGATTTAATGGGATGCTTTTGAAGAATAAACAAATTATGATTCCAAGTGACAAACCAATAACAAAGAAAAGGATACTGAAGACATGCTTTATCTGTAGAAGGAAATTGAAGGGCTTGGAAATTGATTGACTTTGATGCTGCTCATTACCCATTATTGTTGAGAGAGTGAGAAATAGAGGGGATTGAGATTTTTGTTCTTTGGGTTTGGGCCATTAAGAAATTAAAGTCAACAGCTTAAATTGAAAATCAAATTCTAGTTGGAAACACTTTGAACTTAAGTTACGGCAGCTTTGAATGCATGTTCCACTTCTCCCTAAGTGGGCTAATTCCTTAGTTGGCTCTTAATACCTTGTTTTTTTAATGTTATACTATAGTTTACCAAGTATTTAAGTATAACAAATCCATGAATTTGCTAAATAAACACATTGATGGCACCTTGTTTTCACCATTTATAAATTAGATAAAACGGTTCCATGGTCTAAGCTAATTGATAGCGTTTAGGTTAGGTCACCTTGTTCATGGTCTCAACTCACAAGACTCACATTTCAAATGATTCCCTTTGTTTGGTATCAAAGCCTCATTTGCTTGAAATCATAAATTTACACTATTTTTATATTGAAGCGATACTTTATATGTAATACTCGTGTTCTTAAAGTAAGGGTAAAGAAGTAATTTGATATATATGACATAAAATTAATATATATATATATATATGAAAGATTTATTATTGAAAAAAAATGGACACCTGAACGCGTATAGGTGTCATGTGTTGTAATTACTTAAAAAAAAGACAGAACCAACACTTGGATGTCCAGGTGTAGATTACCTAACATGCATATTGCATATTAGACAACAATGCAAAAATGGTGGCAATCAGTGGGCAAACGGTTTATATATATATATATATATATAGTTTTTGTTTTATTTTGGTTTTTCTTACCAAGGCATGTTTGGTTTTCTTCTTTCTTCAATTCAAATTACTTTCTTTCTTTAAACACATGGTGACTCAAAGAAATGTTGAAAGATTAAAATTTTGAAGAAATTTACGGGAGAATTTTAAAGAGATTCGAGAGAAGTTTTAAGAAAAACAAAAGACAATAATGTGAATTTTATTTTTTGAAATTATGCATACATTAAATTACCTGGAATTTGATGTAGAAATTTAAAGGGTGTGAATTATGGAAGAATTGACGAATAAATCAAAAAAATTAATATAAATATTATGTTAGGTGTTGACGATCAACAATCGGGTAAAATTGCTGAAAAGAGCAGAAAATGCAAAAAGGTGATCAACAGGTAGCTTTAAGTGCTACGTGGTGAGTTAGATTTACTTTTAATAATCGAGATAAATATGAAATATAAAGTGATGATATTTGAATTAATTATTGAACTATGATTAGACGATATATGAAAGTTGGTTGATTGATATTATATGAATAATTGATATGTTAAAATTTTATTATATGAGAAGTAATATTATTGAAATAATGAGTTGATGAAATATATATAATGAAAGGATAAATGAAATTCTTGGCAAGCCATGATTGATAATTTGATATGATATATGTGGAGATAATTTAATGAATATGATAAAAATAATAATTTTGAGAAAGAGTTGGATAGCTAAATTGAATGCTTGAATGTATGCTTGTTTTTATATTATTACTCATACGCATATTTCATATTATTGCTCATATGCATGAAATAAAAGAACAACCGGGAAGGCAGTCGGTCTAATTGAAACATATCGACATGTGGAAAGACATTCTTAAATGATAATATGAAATAATCTGATAATTTAAATTCATACATTACATTTGTTTTAAATATTGATTATTATTGCTAGAGATGCTACAGTATCATTCTTGGTTATGAATTTATTGATAGACAAATGAGTCTCACTAAGAGACATATATGATGAGAAAGAAATATAACAATATGATATGATAAAAATTTGTTTGATTGATTGATTATATGTTGTAAACCTCATAATGAGGTAAATAATGATGTTAAATTTATAATTTCAAGATGATTAAATATATGAGAAGAAAAATTGATATGTTTTATGATTAATTTAAGATGATATTGATAAATGGTTGAATTTATAATAGGATGTTATTATTGATTTATATGAGATAATAGATGAATGATTATGGGAAGATTATTTGAAAGATTGAATGATTATCTGTGAAGAAATAGATGATTTATATTGGTAAATTAAAAAAGACTGAATTATAAGATGTGATTGGAAATATATAATCGAGTACTTCTAGTAAATTTAATTCACTGAGCTTGTGAAGCTTACTCATCATTGTTGAAATTTTTCAGGCAGCAGGCAGGGCAGACAGAGTTTAGAGCTAATAGCAAAGAAACTATCTTAAGTAAGTCCTGTGGTCAAGTCCCTAGACATTGTAAAAAAAGAAGAAATAAAAGTTTTTAATAAAAATCTTTTCACGCATTTTTTCATATGTATATATTATTTCTGAAAGAAGGATGATGAGGTATCTTCTCTAAGAAGAATTAAGGATTGGATGAAATTTTTAATTTCAGTTGATGTATTTTTTGTATTGTTGCATATATGTGTCGTGCTGGGATTTCAAAATGTGACAACACCGTCTCGGGGGTGGCCAATCCGGGATGGGTCGTTACAATTTTGGTATCAGAGCATTAGGTTTTATGATTCTGTAGACTGCATAAAAAGAAAGAATGTGAAAAATTAAAATCAATTATATTTTAATGAATAGTCTGAGGATGACACGTGGACATACTAGAGCTAGAGTTAGAGCTGTTGATTTGAGAGGGCATGGTAGGCCCCCAATATTTAGACAAGTCGAGGTTGAGATGGATGTTGAGTCTGCGTCTGTGGTTCCTAAAAGGGAATGTGTTGATAGTATAATTGATATTATTAGGAGGGTGAGAGAATCTGGAGTTGAAATAAATGAGCTAAGAGAAGCTCTTTCTCATGCTCTTGAGAAAATGAATATAACAGATGATAGAGTTGATAGTCTATAGCATAGACTTGATGAACATGCTAGAGTAGTGCCTGAGGTTGTTGTAAATCCAATAATGGTATACGTTAAAAAGGGGAAAGGTGAGTTTATGCATGAGATGCAGAGAGATTGTTTTGTTAGATATATTAAGTTGAATGCTTTGTTGTTTAAAGGATTTATGAATCCTTTTGAGCCTGAGCTATGGGTGAAACATGTAGAAAGATTATTTGGTATTTTATCAGTGACTGACAGGCAGAGGATTGCATTTGCTTCGTTTTAGTTAGAAGGAGAAGCATTAGAATGATGGGCGGATACTCTTCATAGGGTAAGTGCATATGTTGATAGACCCTTAACTTGGAATAGATTTAAGGAGGCCTTTTTTTTTTATAAATAGTGCTTATTTACTTTCAGAGCCTAATATAAGAGAAATTTCATTTATTTGAGGTAAAATATGTTGACTATGGCTTAGTACGATAGCAGATTTGTGGCTTTGACGAGGTTTGTATCGAAAATGGTAAGCATAAAGGAGAAGAAGTGTAAAAGATTTATAGATGGATTACATTTTGAGATTAAAGCGAAATTGTCTTACATGAGACATATAAATTATGCTAGGTTGGTGGATATATCACTACAGATTGAGAAGGATGTGATGGAGTTTAGAGGTAGGAGGGATTGGCTGAAGAGGTCTAGATTTAATGGACCTATTGGTGGTAGTAGTATGAGTGTGTAGGGTGGGAGACCTCCCCAGATGAGGTGTTCCTTGTCATAGGGAACTATAATACAGAGCCAGAGACAAGCAGAATCTATTGCTTCTATAACTCAGAGTAATATTGGTGGGACCCCTAGATTTTGGAGACAGTATGTGGTAACTGAAAGTTATGGTAGAGGTAGGAGTATACTACCTAGGGGATGCGGTAATGTGATAGAAAGACTAGAATGCGTTATAGATGTAATCAGTTAAGATATTTATCCCATAATTGTCCTAATTTGAGGTGCTTTGTATGTAGAAAAGGTGGACATATCAATGTTTGTTGATCTGCAATTTATTCTTTTACATCTAGTGTGTTTATTAAGTCTATTGATGTTTATATTAGTCATTCGATGCATAATCTTATTGTTGGAATTCCTATTGAAGATAGAATTTTGCTTAAAACTATTTATTGAGGTTGTGTAATCCGTATAGATGATAAAGAGTTTAAAATTGATTTGTTTTCTTTGAATATGGTTGATTTTGATTTGATTTTGGAGATGAATTGGTTGTCAGCTTATCATGTCTGAGTTGATTGTATTAAGAAAAATATGGTGTTCAAGATACCAAGACAAAAGGAGTTTAACTTTCAGGGAGAACGTAAGATACTTGCAAATTGTCTTATTTCTGCCCCGAATGCTAATAGATAGTTGAAGAAGGGTTGTGAGGAGTATTTGGCATACATAATGGATTCTAAAAAGAAAAATAGGAAGTTAGAAGAAATCTTAGTAGTGAAAGATTTTCCTAATGTGTTTCGTGAAGAATTGTCTAGATTGCCTCCCAATAAGGAGATTTAGTTTTCTATAGATGTGATTTTGGGTTCAACACACATATCTATAACACCTTATAGGATGACAACAGCTGAGTTGAGAAAGTTAAAAGTACCGTTTTAAGAATTGTTAGATAAATAATTTATCAGACATAGTGTGTTTGGGAAGCCCATTGTTGTTTGTGAAAAAAAAGATGGAACGATGAGATTGTGTATAGACTACAGATAGTTGAATAAGATAACCATTAAGAACAAACATACTTTACCCAGGATAGATGATTTATTTGAGAAGTTGCAAGGAGAAATGGCATTTTCTAAGATCAGGTTATCACCAATTGAGAATAAAAGAATGAGACGTGCTTAAGACTACTTGTAGGACCTGTTATGGTCACCATGAGTTTCTTTTGATACTATTTAGGTTGACTTATGCTCAAACTGCATTCATGGACTTGATGAATAGAGTGTTTAAACTATATATTAACAAGTTTATAGTTATATTTATTAATGACATTTTGGTATATTACAAAAAAAAAATAAGGAAGAACATGTGAAACATTTAGAGATTGTGTTAGAGATTTTGAGGAGAGAGAGATTGTATGCAAAATTTTCTAAATGTGAGTTTTGGTTAAATGAAGTAACTTTCTTGGGACATGTAATATCTGGAGATAGTATAACACTTTATCCATAAAAGGTAGATGCAATCTTGAGCTAGGATAGACCAACTAATGTGACAGAGATCATAAGCTTCTTGGGGTTCGTTGGTTATTATAGATGATTTATCCATAATTTTTCTATTATTGTAGTACTGTTGACTAGATTGACCAGGAAAGAAATGAGATTTGTATGGTCTGGGGAGTGTGAGAAAAGTTTTCAATTACTAAAGGAGAAATTAACTACAACTCTAATATTGGTGCTTCCTTCTAAATGGCATATGCTTCTAGGTAATTGAGGAATCATGAGAGAAATTACCCTACCCATGACTTAGAGTTAGCTACCATAGTATTTACTTTGAAGATTTGGAGACATCATCTGTATGGAACCACTTGTTAGATATTTACTGATCACAAGAGTTTGGCATACTTACCTACCTAGAGAGAGTTGAATTTGAGACATATGAGGTGGATGGAGTTGACTAGTGACTATGATTGTATAATTCACTATCATCTAGAAAAGGCGAAGGTGGTAGCTGATGCATTGAGTAGAAAATCTATAAGAAGATTAACTACTATTGTGAGTCATGGTGTGAAATTGATGATAGATTTAAAAGAGATAAGAATGAAGTTGAATATCAGTGATAGAGGATCATTATTAGCAAATGTGGTTGTACAGTTATCCATAGTAAAATACTTGTTAGAGATGCAAGGTAGAGATGAAGAGATAGAAAAGATTAAGCAGGAAGTGCTTAGTAGAAAGCACTATGAGTTCAAAATTAGAAACAATGGTATCTTGGTATTGAAACATGAGATTTGTGTTCCCAATGGTGTAGTTGAGAAAGAAGATATTGAGAAAGGCACATGATGATGCATATTCGCTGCACCGAGTAACAATAAGATGTATAGAGGATTGAAACAGAATTACTGGCGGTTAGGATTGAAGAGGGAAGTAGCTGAATATATTTCTAGATGTTTGGTTTATCAGTAAGTGAAGTCAGAGAATAAACATCCAAGAGGCTCACTACAGCCTCTTCCTATGCTTGAATAACCATAGAAAATTGTGAGTATAGATTTTGTTTCTGGATTTTCCCATAGCCAAAGAGGTCACGATACAGTGTAAGTGATAGTAGATAAATTTTCTAAGTCATCTCAATTTCTTCTAATTAAAACTAATTGGAGTCCTAAAAATTTGGTTGAACTGTATATAGCTGAGATTGTGAGGTTGTAAGGAGTACTATTGAGCATAGTGTCAAATAGAGATGCTAGATTTACATCTTGGTTTTTGGAGAGGCTTTCAGAAAGCCACGGGTACACAGTTACAATTTAGTACAACTTTTCATCCTCAAACAGATGAGCAGACAGAAAGAATTATTAGAGTAGTAAAAGATATGTTGAGGGCAAATGTGATGAGTTTCTCAGTAAGTTGGGATGCTTACTTGCCATTGATTGAATTTGCTTATAATAATCAACATCAATCTAGTATTGGAATAGTACCGTTTGAGGCATTGTATGTTAGGAGGTGTTGCATTCCTATATGTTGGGAAGAAGTGGGAGAGGATTAAACTGGTTAGAGAGAACCTTAAAGTAGAACAGAGTAGACCGAATAACTATGCTGATAATAGAAGAAGACCTCTTGAGTTTCAAGCAGGTGATTGGGTATATTTAAAAATATCTAAATGGAAAGGTTTATTAAGGGTCAAAAAGAAAGGAAAGTTGAGTCCGAGGTATGTGGGACCCTATGAGGTTATTGAGAAAGTTGGGCTAGTTGTGTATAGACTAGATTTGCCTCCAGAGTTGAAGTAGTTACATAATGTATTTCACGTTTCACTTTTGCGAAAGTGCTTACATGATGAATCTCATAATATTTCGAGCCAAGCTGTAGAAATTCAGGAAGATTTGACTTCTATACAAGTACCAGTGAGAATTTTAGACAGAAAAGAACAAGTCTTGTGTAATAAAGTAATTCCATTAGTTCAAGTTCTGTGGTAGAATAAAGATGTTGAAGAAATTACTAAGGAGCATGAGGCAAGAATGAGGAAAGAATACCCTCAGCTTTTTCATGAGTTATGTAAGGAAATTTCGGGAACAAAATTTTTATAAGATGAGTAGAATTTTAATACTCGTGTTCTTAAAGTAAGGGTAAAGAAGTAATTTGATAGATATAACATGAAATTAATATATATATATATATATATGAAAGATTTATTATTGAAAAAAAAAACTAGATACCTGGACGCGTTCAAGTGTCATGTGTTGTAATTACTTTTTTTTTAAAAAAAAAACAGGACCAACACCTAGACGTCCACGTGTTGGTCACCTAACATGCATATTGCATGATAGACAACAATGCAAAAATGGTGGCAATCAGTGGGCAAACGGATTATATATAGTTTTTGTTTTTTTTTTTATTTTTCTTACCAAATTCTGTTTGGTTTTCTTCTTTCTTCAATTCAAATTACTCTCTTTCTTTAAAAACCTGGGGACTCAAAAAAAGGTTGAAAGATTGAAATTTTGAAAAAATTTACGAGAGAATTTTAAAGAGATTCGAGGGAAGTTTTAAGAAAAACAAAAAGTAGTAATGTAAATTTTATTTTTTTGAAATTATGCATACATGAAATTACCCGAAATTTGATGTAGAAATT
Organism: Bretschneidera sinensis; assembly: GCA_023935145.1. Lineage (NCBI taxonomy): Eukaryota > Viridiplantae > Streptophyta > Magnoliopsida > Brassicales > Akaniaceae > Bretschneidera > Bretschneidera sinensis. Next base: position 25,141,407 of record CM043697.1, on the reverse strand, counting down.
TAAAAGGTATGAATTATGGAAGAAGTGAAGAATAAATTAAAATTTTTAATATAAATATTATGTCAGGTATTGACGATCAACAATCGCATGAAATTGCTTAAAAGAGTAGAAAATGCAAAAAGGTGATCAACGGGTAGCTTTAAGTGCTACGTGGTGAGTTAGATTTACTTTTAATAATCGAGATAAATATGAAATATAAAGTGATGATATTTGAATTAATTATTGAACTATGATTAGACGATATATGAAAGTTGGTTGATTGATATTATATGAATAATTGATATGTTAAAATTTTATTATATGAGAAGTAATATTATTGAAATAATGAGTTGATGAAATATATATAATGAAAGGATAAATGAAATTCTTGGCAAGCCATGATTGATAATTTGATATGATATATGTGGAGATAATTTAATGAATATGATAAAAATAATAATTTTGAGAAAGAGTTGGATAGCTAAATTGAATGCTTGAATGTATGCTTGTTTTTATATTATTACTCATACGCATATTTCATATTATTGCTCATATGCATGAAATAAAAGAACAACCGGGAAGGCAGTCGGTCTAATTGAAACATATCGACATGTGGAAAGACATTCTTAAATGATAATATGAAATAATCTGATAATTTAAATTCATACATTACATTTGTTTTAAATATTGATTATTATTGCTAGAGATGCTACAGTATCATTCTTGGTTATGAATTTATTGATAGACAAATGAGTCTCACTAAGAGACATATATGATGAGAAAGAAATATAACAATATGATATGATAAAAATTTGTTTGATTGATTGATTATATGTTGTAAACCTCATAATGAGGTAAATAATGATGTTAAATTTATAATTTCAAGATGATTAAATATATGAGAAGAAAAATTGATATGTTTTATGATTAATTTAAGATGATATTGATAAATGGTTGAATTTATAATAGGATGTTATTATTGATTTATATGAGATAATAGATGAATGATTATAGGAAGATTATTTGAAAGATTGAATGATTATCTGTGAAGAAATAGATGATTTATATTGGTAAATTAAAAAAGACTGAATTATAAGATGTGATTGGAAATATATAATCGAGTACTTCTAGTAAATTTAATTCACTGAGCTTGTGAAGCTTACTCATCATTGTTGAAATTTTTCAGGCAGCAGGCAGGGCAGACAGAGTTTAGAGCTAATAGCAAAGAAACTATCTTAAGTAAGTCCTGTGGTCAAGTCCCTAGACATTGTAAAAAAAGAAGAAATAAAAGTTTTTAATAAAAATCTTCTCACGCATTTTTTCATATGTATATATTATTTCTGAAAGAAGGATGATGAGGTATCTTCTCTAAGAAGAATTAAGGATTGGATGAAATTTTTAATTTCAGTTGATGTATTTTTTGTATTGTTGCATATATGTGTCGTGCTGGGATTTCAAAATGTGACAACACCGTCTCGGGGGTGGCCAATCCGGGATGGGTCGTTACAATTTTGGTATCAGAGCATTAGGTTTTATGATTCTGTAGACTGCATAAAAAGAAAGAATGTGAAAAATTAAAATCAATTATATTTTAATGAATAGTCTGAGGATGACACGTGGACATACTAGAGCTAGAGTTAGAGCTGTTGATTTGAGAGGGCATGGTAGGCCCCCAATATTTAGACAAGTCGAGGTTGAGATGGATGTTGAGTCTGCGTCTGTGGTTCCTAAAAGGGAATGTGTTGATAGTATAATTGATATTATTAGGAGGGTGAGAGAATCTGGAGTTGAAATAAATGAGCTAAGAGAAGCTCTTTCTCATGCTCTTGAGAAAATGAATATAACAGATGATAGAGTTGATAGTCTATAGCATAGACTTGATGAACATGCTAGAGTAGTGCCTGAGGTTGTTGTAAATCCAATAATGGTATACGTTAAAAAGGGGAAAGGTGAGTTTATGCATGAGATGCAGAGAGATTGTTTTGTTAGATATATTAAGTTGAATGCTTTGTTGTTTAAAGGATTTATGAATCCTTTTGAGCCTGAGCTATGGGTGAAACATGTAGAAAGATTATTTGGTATTTTATCAGTGACTGACAGGCAGAGGATTGCATTTGCTTCGTTTTAGTTAGAAGGAGAAGCATTAGAATGATGGGCGGATACTCTTCATAGGGTAAGTGCATATGTTGATAGACCCTTAACTTGGAATAGATTTAAGGAGGCCTTTTTTTTTTTATAAATAGTGCTTATTTACTTTCAGAGCCTAATATAAGAGAAATTTCATTTATTTGAGGTAAAATATGTTGACTATGGCTTAGTACGATAGCAGATTTGTGGCTTTGACGAGGTTTGTATCGAAAATGGTAAGCATAAAGGAGAAGAAGTGTAAAAGATTTATAGATGGATTACATTTTGAGATTAAAGCGAAATTGTCTTACATGAGACATATAAATTATGCTAGGTTGGTGGATATATCACTACAGATTGAGAAGGATGTGATGGAGTTTAGAGGTAGGAGGGATTGGCTGAAGAGGTCTAGATTTAATGGACCTATTGGTGGTAGTAGTATGAGTGTGTAGGGTGGGAGACCTCCCCAGATGAGGTGTTCCTTGTCATAGGGAACTATAATACAGAGCCAGAGACAAGCAGAATCTATTGCTTCTATAACTCAGAGTAATATTGGTGGGACCCCTAGATTTTGGAGACAGTATGTGGTAACTGAAAGTTATGGTAGAGGTAGGAGTATACTACCTAGGGGATGCGGTAATGTGATAGAAAGACTAGAATGCGTTATAGATGTAATCAGTTAAGATATTTATCCCATAATTGTCCTAATTTGAGGTGCTTTGTATGTAGAAAAGGTGGACATATCAATGTTTGTTGATCTGCAATTTATTCTTTTACATCTAGTGTGTTTATTAAGTCTATTGATGTTTATATTAGTCATTCGATGCATAATCTTATTGTTGGAATTCCTATTGAAGATAGAATTTTGCTTAAAACTATTTATTGAGGTTGTGTAATCCGTATAGATGATAAAGAGTTTAAAATTGATTTGTTTTCTTTGAATATGGTTGATTTTGATTTGATTTTGGAGATGAATTGGTTGTCAGCTTATCATGTCTGAGTTGATTGTATTAAGAAAAATATGGTGTTCAAGATACCAAGACAAAAGGAGTTTAACTTTCAGGGAGAACGTAAGATACTTGCAAATTGTCTTATTTCTGCCCCGAATGCTAATAGATAGTTGAAGAAGGGTTGTGAGGAGTATTTGGCATACATAATGGATTCTAAAAAGAAAAATAGGAAGTTAGAAGAAATCTTAGTAGTGAAAGATTTTCCTAATGTGTTTCGTGAAGAATTGTCTAGATTACCTCCCAATAAGGAGATTTAGTTTTCTATAGATGTGATTTTGGGTTCAACACACATATCTATAACACCTTATAGGATGACAACAGCTGAGTTGAGAAAGTTAAAAGTACCGTTTTAAGAATTGTTAGATAAATAATTTATCAGACATAGTGTGTTTGGGAAGCCCATTGTTGTTTGTGAAAAAAAAGATGGAACGATGAGATTGTGTATAGACTACAGATAGTTGAATAAGATAACCATTAAGAACAAACATACTTTACCCAGGATAGATGATTTATTTGAGAAGTTGCAAGGAGAAATGGCATTTTCTAAGATCAGGTTATCACCAATTGAGAATAAAAGAATGAGACGTGCTTAAGACTACTTGTAGGACCTGTTATGGTCACCATGAGTTTCTTTTGATACTATTTAGGTTGACTTATGCTCAAACTGCATTCATGGACTTGATGAATAGAGTGTTTAAACTATATATTAACAAGTTTATAGTTATATTTATTAATGACATTTTGGTATATTACAAAAAAAAAATAAGGAAGAACATGTGAAACATTTAGAGATTGTGTTAGAGATTTTGAGGAGAGAGAGATTGTATGCAAAATTTTCTAAATGTGAGTTTTGGTTAAATGAAGTAACTTTCTTGGGACATGTAATATCTGGAGATAGTATAACACTTTATCCATAAAAGGTAGATGCAATCTTGAGCTAGGATAGACCAACTAATGTGACAGAGATCATAAGCTTCTTGGGGTTCGTTGGTTATTATAGATGATTTATCCATAATTTTTCTATTATTGTAGTACTGTTGACTAGATTGACCAGGAAAGAAATGAGATTTGTATGGTCTGGGGAGTGTGAGAAAAGTTTTCAATTACTAAAGGAGAAATTAACTACAACTCTAATATTGGTGCTTCCTTCTAAATGGCATATGCTTCTAGGTAATTGAGGAATCATGAGAGAAATTACCCTACCCATGACTTAGAGTTAGCTACCATAGTATTTACTTTGAAGATTTGGAGACATCATCTGTATGGAACCACTTGTTAGATATTTACTGATCACAAGAGTTTGGCATACTTACCTACCTAGAGAGAGTTGAATTTGAGACATATGAGGTGGATGGAGTTGACTAGTGACTATGATTGTATAATTCACTATCATCTAGAAAAGGCGAAGGTGGTAGCTGATGCATTGAGTAGAAAATCTATAAGAAGATTAACTACTATTGTGAGTCATGGTGTGAAATTGATGATAGATTTAAAAGAGATAAGAATGAAGTTGAATATCAGTGATAGAGGATCATTATTAGCAAATGTGGTTGTACAGTTATCCATAGTAAAATACTTGTTAGAGATGCAAGGTAGAGATGAAGAGATAGAAAAGATTAAGCAGGAAGTGCTTAGTAGAAAGCACTATGAGTTCAAAATTAGAAACAATGGTATCTTGGTATTGAAACATGAGATTTGTGTTCCCAATGGTGTAGTTGAGAAAGAAGATATTGAGAAAGGCACATGATGATGCATATTCGCTGCACCGAGTAACAATAAGATGTATAGAGGATTGAAACAGAATTACTGGCGGTTAGGATTGAAGAGGGAAGTAGCTGAATATATTTCTAGATGTTTGGTTTATCAGTAAGTGAAGTCAGAGAATAAACATCCAAGAGGCTCACTACAGCCTCTTCCTATGCTTGAATAACCATAGAAAATTGTGAGTATAGATTTTGTTTCTGGATTTTCCCATAGCCAAAGAGGTCACGATACAGTGTAAGTGATAGTAGATAAATTTTCTAAGTCATCTCAATTTCTTCTAATTAAAACTAATTGGAGTCCTAAAAATTTGGTTGAACTGTATATAGCTGAGATTGTGAGGTTGTAAGGAGTACTATTGAGCATAGTGTCAAATAGAGATGCTAGATTTACATCTTGGTTTTTGGAGAGGCTTTCAGAAAGCCACGGGTACACAGTTACAATTTAGTACAACTTTTCATCCTCAAACAGATGAGCAGACAGAAAGAATTATTAGAGTAGTAAAAGATATGTTGAGGGCAAATGTGATGAGTTTCTCAGTAAGTTGGGATGCTTACTTGCCATTGATTGAATTTGCTTATAATAATCAACATCAATCTAGTATTGGAATAGTACCGTTTGAGGCATTGTATGTTAGGAGGTGTTGCATTCCTATATGTTGGGAAGAAGTGGGAGAGGATTAAACTGGTTAGAGAGAACCTTAAAGTAGAACAGAGTAGACCGAATAACTATGCTGATAATAGAAGAAGACCTCTTGAGTTTCAAGCAGGTGATTGGGTATATTTAAAAATATCTAAATGGAAAGGTTTATTAAGGGTCAAAAAGAAAGGAAAGTTGAGTCCGAGGTATGTGGGACCCTATGAGGTTATTGAGAAAGTTGGGCTAGTTGTGTATAGACTAGATTTGCCTCCAGAGTTGAAGTAGTTACATAATGTATTTCACGTTTCACTTTTGCGAAAGTGCTTACATGATGAATCTCATAATATTTCGAGCCAAGCTGTAGAAATTCAGGAAGATTTGACTTCTATACAAGTACCAGTGAGAATTTTAGACAGAAAAGAACAAGTCTTGTGTAATAAAGTAATTCCATTAGTTCAAGTTCTGTGGTAGAATAAAGATGTTGAAGAAATTACTAAGGAGCATGAGGCAAGAATGAGGAAAGAATACCCTCAGCTTTTTCATGAGTTATGTAAGGAAATTTCGGGAACAAAATTTTTATAAGATGAGTAGAATTTTAATACTCGTGTTCTTAAAGTAAGGGTAAAGAAGTAATTTGATAGATATAACATGAAATTAATATATATATATATATATATGAAAGATTTATTATTGAAAAAAAAAACTAGATACCTGGACGCGTTCAAGTGTCATGTGTTGTAATTACTTTTTTTTTTAAAAAAAAACAGGACCAACACCTAGACGTCCACGTGTTGGTCACCTAACATGCATATTGCATGATAGACAACAATGCAAAAATGGTGGCAATCAGTGGGCAAACGGATTATATATAGTTTTTGTTTTTTTTTTATTTTTCTTACCAAATTCTGTTTGGTTTTCTTCTTTCTTCAATTCAAATTACTCTCTTTCTTTAAAAACCTGGGGACTCAAAAAAAGGTTGAAAGATTGAAATTTTGAAAAAATTTACGAGAGAATTTTAAAGAGATTCGAGGGAAGTTTTAAGAAAAACAAAAAGTAGTAATGTAAATTTTATTTTTTTGAAATTATGCATACATGAAATTACCCGAAATTTGATGTAGAAATTTAAAAGGTATGAATTATGGAAGAAGTGAAGAATAAATTAAAATTTTTAATATAAATATTATGTCAGGTATTGACGATCAACAATCGCATGAAATTGCTTAAAAGAGTAGAAAATGCAAAAAGGTGATCAACGGGTAGCTTTAAGTGCTACGTGGTGAGTTAGATTTACTTTTAATAATCGAGATAAATATGAAATATAAAGTGATGATATTTGAATTAATTATTGAACTATGATTAGACGATATATGAAAGTTGGTTGATTGATATTATATGAATAATTGATATGTTAAAATTTTATTATATGAGAAGTAATATTATTGAAATAATGAGTTGATGAAATATATATAATGAAAGGATAAATGAAATTCTTGGCAAGCCATGATTGATAATTTGATATGATATATGTGGAGATAATTTAATGAATATGATAAGAATAATAATTTTGAGAAAGAACTGGAGAGCTAAATTGAAAGCTTGAATGTATGCTTGTTTTTATATTATTGCTCATATGTATATTTCATATTATTGCTCATATGCATGAAATAAAATAACCGAGAAGGTAGCCGGTCTAAATGAAAATAAAAGAACCAGGAAGGCAGCCGGTCTTAATGAAAATAAAAGAATTGAGAAGGCAACCGGTCCAAATGAAAATAAAATAACTCAGAAGGCGGTTCTAGCTGAAAATAAAAGAACCGGGAAGACAGCCGATCTAAATGAAAATAAAAGAACCTGGAGGGCAGTCAGTCTAAATGAAAATAAAAGAACTGAGAAAGCAACCAGTCCAAATGAAAATAAAATAACTGGGAAGGCAGCCGTTCTAGCTGAAAATAAAAGAACCGGGAAGACAACCGGTCTAAATGAAAATAAAAGAACCAGGAAGGCAGTCGGTCTAACTGAAACATGTCGACAAGTGGGAAGACATTCACAAATGATAATATGAAATGATCTGATAATTTAAATTCATGAATTGCATTTGTTTTAAATATTGATTATTATTGCTTGAGATGCTAAAGTATCTTTCTTGATTGTGAATTTATTGATAGACAAATGAGTCTCATAAAGAGACAGATATGATGAAAAAGAAATATGGCAATATGATATGATTAAAATTTATTTGATTGATTGATTATATGTTGTGATTCTCATAACGAGGTAAATAATGATGTTAAATTTATAATCTCAAGAATATTAAATATATGAGAAGAAAAATTAATATGTTTGATGATTAATTTAAGATGAGATTGATAAATGGTTGAAATTATAATAGGATGTTATTATTAATTTATATGAGATAATAGATGAATGATTATGGGAAGATTATTTGAAAGATTGAATGATTTTCTGTGAAGAAATAGATGATTTATATTGGTAAATTAGAAAAGATTGAATTATAAGATGTGACTAGAAGTATATAATCGAGTACTTTTAGTAAATTTAATTCACTAAGCTTATGCATTTTATTATATGTATATATTGTTTCTGAAAGGAAGATGATAATGTATCTTCTCTAAGAAGAGTTAAGGATTAGATGAAATTTTTAATTTTAGTAGATATATTTTTGTATTGTTGCATATATATGTCGTACTGAGATATCAAAATATGACGACACCGTTTCTGGGGTGACCAACCCCGAATGGGTTGTTACAATATAAGTAGAATAATGATTGATTTGATTACAATATAAATTCATATTATTCCATTAACCTTACATAATTCCATTATATAACCACAACCCACATGGGAGAAATAATTGATATATAAATCGAACAAATAACTCACATTTGTAAGAATTGAACTTAGAACCTTGTAATCCCAATATCTCAATCTTGACCACTAGACCAAAAAAATTTACACAATACTTAGTGTTAATTTGATCTCAAAAGCACTACAAGAAAATTAAGTATCAGCTATGGAAATTAATCAGTATTTGCGACGGAAATTAAAATTCTTGTGGTGAAGTAATGTTTAAAAATATTATTGATAGTGTGTTTGATGTGAAATTCATTTCATTTACAATTTCTATTAATTTTGATATAATTTATTATTAGTTTACTTAATTTTTTAGTAGACTCAATTACAAATAAATTCCATAGTTAATTAACTTTCTAAACATAATAAATTATGAAATTACTGATGAATTTCAAAAAAAAAATAATTGTGAAATTAATTTATTCCAAAAACTGTTAAGCTTATCAAGCAAAAGGGAATCCAACACGCTAAAGTTGCCAAACTTTTTGGTCCTGGTGCTCAAACTAGGAACACAAAAACTATAAATCCTGCTAAAATTTAGGTAATTAGCCACATCTGTATTCTTTCAGCTGCATGGGCACCGGCTTTTCTGTTTGCTTTTTCCATAAATTATTTTATACACTAGCTAGTTGAGCCTAACCAAACAATCATATTGACGAGTTGTTATATTTCAATTTGCAGCCCCCAGTTAGAGTGAGATCAAAGATCTCTTTTATTCTCTGCTCTTAATTAGGCATTTGACTATGATTTGATATTTGATGGAACTGTAGGTCAGTCAAATGGATCCACAATCTTGCAAAGTCTACCACCTGTGGTCGCCTTCCTTGACTGACTACCAATGCAGTAATAAGCAAAAATTTACTTGCTAGAAATACTCCATATCATGAGCTAACATATAAACTTTTTAATTTGTTTTTTTTTTTTAAACCGAGTTGAGGTAGATCCACTTAAAACAGACATGATAGAATTTATATTGTGTGATTATTGGGCTAGTACACCTCCTTATGTGCAGATGTGGGTTTGATAATAGTACAAGCTTTAGATAACCCGTGGACTATGATGAATGACTCATTAGGGTCATATATATATGGAATTGATTAGGTCCTCTCATCTCTCAATAGTGCTTCTCATTCTAAAATTGTCGTTTTTTTAGAGAGCAAGATCAATCATTATCGATCTTGTTAATTGTTGAGACTGTTGATCCTCTACCCTTTTCTGTTGAGATGATTCAATCTAGTATGATTAAATTTATTGTTAATTGGTGTTCTTTATTCATATAATTATTAGTAATTTCAACAATTTGTACATATAAACTAATTTCTTTTGAAAGATGTAAAGAAACTAGGGTTTGTGTATTTTGCTGACTACTTGAATTACAGCGGAAATAGAAGCTCATATATATAGACAATAATTACAATGTTAATTACAATACTGTCCCTAGAGTTTAGTAGGGTTAGAGTTATATACATTTACATACCCTCTCAATCCGAATGAGGTGGAACCATAGAGAAATTGCTTTTGTGTTTGAGAAAACGAAATGCAGATAACCCTTTGGTGAAGATATCTGCAAGCTGAGTATTAGTGATGGATCAGAAGACCACCTTGAGCCATTTTTTCTCGTACAAAATGAAAATCTATCTCAATATGTTTGGTGCGAGCATGAAAAAGGGGATTATCGGCAAGATAAGTGGCACCAATGTTATCACAGTTGACTTTAACTTAATGAGTCAAGAATACATGTAAGTCATAGAGAAACTAGCGAATCTCGTAGGTCTCGACTACAGCATAGGCAAGGGATCGATATTCAAATTCAGTACTGGAACGAAACATAGTGAGTTGTTTCTTTGCTTTCCAATAAATAAGATTCGAGCCAAGGAAGACCGCATATCTTGTGGTGGAGCGATGACTATCAAAGCAGCCAGTCTAGTTGACATCTACATAGCAAGAATGAGAGAAATCCTTTGTAGAATCGAGAAATAACCCATGATTAGTAGTACCACATAAATATCGTAAAATTCGTTTTACAAGCTGAAAATGAGCAATGCAAGGGGCATGCAAAATTTGATTGGCCATATTAACAACATATCCAATATCAGGTCGGATCATGGTTAAATATTGTAGACCTCCAACCATACTTCTATATTCAGAAGAATCTGCTAGTAGTTTACCCTCATATAGTGAAGATGGTGACTTGGAAGAGAGTGGAGTCTTAATAGGTTTAGCAAAAGACAGAGAATTTAAGTAAAAGGTCTTTGGTGTACTTTGTTTAAGGGATACAAACCAAAAGGTTGTTGAACAGCTTCAATTCCAAGGAAATAATAAAGATCACCAAGATCATTCATAGCAAACTGTTGAGATAAAGTCTGAATGAAGCAAAAAAAATGGTAGTATTATTACCCGTGAGGATAATGTCATCAACATACAAAAGTAAGATAAGACGCCCATGAGGTGACTTGAGAACAAACATAGAAGTGTCTACTCGACTACAAGTAAAACCAAGTGAGAGAAAAAACGAACCGAAACGGTGAAACCAAGCCCTAAGAGCCTATTTCAGACCATAGATAGCTTTACTTAATTTACATACATGAGTGAGATGAATGTTATCAACAAAACTAAGAGGTTGTTTTATGTACACAACTTCATCAAGATACCCATGAAGAAAAAAAAATTTAATATCCAGTTATCTAATCACCCAAGCATGATAAATGGATAAGGATAAAACAATGTGTATAGTAGTAGGTTTAACAATTGGACTAAATGTTTCATTATAATCAATACCTGGTTGTTGGTGGAATCCCTGAGTGACCAACCTCTCTTTGTAGCACTCCACAGACCCATCAGCCCTATATTTAATCCTGTAAATCCACTTACACCCAACTAAATTTTTTATTGGATCATATGGAGATCCTAAGTGTGGTTAGTTAAAAGCATATTAAATTCGTTAGTCACAACTAACTACTAGTTGGGATCTTTATTTTCTGGAAAGAAACAAGTTGGTTTAGAGGAACGGTGGTAGTGAAAAGAGAGAGTAATTGTTTGGGCTTGCGAATACCAGCTTTAGAACGAGTGATCATGGGATGACGAGAGACAATGGTAGACATTGGGGGAAGGTAAGAGGTAGATGAAACAATAAGATCAATAGAGGGAAGGACAGTGGAACTAGAAGAAGTAGAAGAAGGTGCCAAGGTGTTTGGCAGAGGAGGTGGAAAAGTAAGAGGGTTCAATGGTGGTGGAGAGGGGGTGTTCAGAATGGGAGAGGTTGGAGGCGCCACAGGGAGGGGGGCCAAACCTGGAGAAGGTGAAGGAAGAGTAGGGATAGGGGCAGTTAAAGCCACAATAAGAGAGGCAAAACGTAGATGTAAGGGTTTAACAGAGGTAAGAATGAGAGGAGAGGAGGGAGAGAAGGTAACCGAAGAGGAGGTGATGGGTTTGGATAGAACAAAATTTGGAAAAGAGAGTTCATTGAAGATAACATGATGACTAGTGTAGACTCGTCTAATGGAAGGATCAAGACACCTATATACCTTGTAATTTTGAGTATTGCCTAGAAAGATACATTGTTTAGAACGAGGTGCTAACTTGTAAGGAGCATTGGTAGTGAGATTAAGATAACAGGCACACCGAAAGACACAAAAAGTGGAGTAATCTAGAGGTTTAGAAAATAATTTTGTATACGGAGCTTGATTATTCAAAACAAGAGTAATGAGACGGTTGATGATGTAAAAAGTAGTATATGTACCATCAACTCAAAAAGACTCAGGAAGAGATAAGTGAATTAAGAAGGTGTGTGCCATTTCACTAATGTTTCTATGCTTACGCTCAGCAACACCATTTTGTTGAGGTGTGTTAGGGTAAGACATACGAAACGGAATACCATGGTGGACAAGAAATTGTTTAAAAGACGTTTAATCAAATTCTTTATCACCATTACTTTGAAAAAAAAAAAATATTTTGGTGGAAAATTGACTGATTTTCAACAAAAGCTTTAAAAGTACAAAAGTGTTGAAAGACTTCAGATTTTTTACGCATGGAAAAAATCCAGGAACATCGAGAAAAACCATCCACATAAATAACATAATAACGATATCTTAAGTTAGATAAAATTAGATATTGTCAAACATCATAATGTATTAAAGCTAAAGGTTATGCAATATAATGCTCAACAGAATCAAAAAGTAAATATTTAGACTTTCCTAATTGACATTCGGAACAAAAACCATAATACTTAGAAGACAGAAAAATATTCTTTTTATTTTGCAAAAAATATAACACACAGGGACCTAAATAACCTAGCTTATGATGCCAAACATCATCAGAAACTTGACGAAAGACCAACGTTAGGGAGTGGTAGTGACCAAATCTGGAGGAAGAAGGTAGAGATCACCATCACTGGAGGATTTAAGAAGAGTTTTCCCCATACTCTTATCCTTAATAACAACATGAGAGATATCAAAACTAGCAGAAAAATTGTTATCAGAAAGCAAAATTTTAATAGAAAGTAAGTTGTGAGACAAGTGTGGAACATGCAAGACATTATTAAGGTGAAGAGATTTGGTGGAGGTGCGTAAAAAAGTAGAACCAACGTTATTAATATCAAGTAATTGTCCATTACCAACTAAAATTTTATTTTTTCCAAAATAAAGTGTAAGATTAGTAAGTATACTTAACTAAGGAGTCATGTGAGCTAAGGCGACCATATCAGGGTATCATTGGACGACATTGGACTCATCAAGCGACATAGTAGCAAACAATTTTGGCAAATTATGATATACAACAACATGGTTGAATCAGTGAGGATAATTCAAGGGAATGTGACCAGTTGTGTGATAAATTTGACATGATATGGAGGCGAAGCCAGAATGCAATCCCAAGAGATCTTCACCACTATAAGAAAAAGTATCGGTAGAGCGATTAAATATAAGAGAATAGTCACCACGACTAGTATTGAGTCCACAACCCCTATAGCCTAAGCAACCCTCGCCATGACCATGAGAAGCACTAGATGTGGTAGTGGCAGCAATGGTTGTAGGAGGATCAGATGATTAGGAACTAACACAAAGATGTTTTAGTCATTGTTCTTGAAGGAGAAGCTTGGTACGCAAATTGTCAAATGTGAAAGAGTTGTTGGTGTTGGTCATTATGGTGATGAAGCTTTCATACTCTGTAGACAGACCTGCTAAGGCGAAGGAGATAGGTCCTTTGTGGAGAGTAATGAATTGATTGCAACAATAGCATCAACTATGGCTTTGAGATCCCAAAAATAATGTTCTATATATTTCCATCTTTAGTGTATTTATGAAGCTTTAGTCACAGGTCAAACTCATTGACATTGGACTGATTAAGGTATCGTTGTTCTAGTGCAATCCAAACATCCCAAGAAGTACGAAGATCATGGACATCTTGCAAGAGGTCAGAGATAAAGGTGACATTGATCCAAGATTGGAAGCGCTGGTCAGTTCTAATCTAGATGGAATATGCTGAATTAAGAATGGTTTGACCATCACTGGTGAGGGACAGGTGAGAGGGATAGGGAAAAGAACCATCAACATAACCAATGAAAACATAGTTGATGTGAACAGGTAGAAATTGAGAGTGCAATAGGATATAGTTGGAGTTATCTAGTTTGATACTAACTAAATGTATTAAACTAGGGGAAGAAAATAATGGTAGGTTGGGAAACGCGGGAGGAGGTGTTTTGGGTGAAGGAGACGGCACGAGTTGGACATTTTGGGTGATGCCGAGTGCATGGGTGGATGAGGTAATGTGTGTCGGCATAGGTGAAGGGTGATACGGGTGGATGGTGGTTTACAGTGGGAGGTGGGGTGGTGAGCTGGCTGGTGGGTAGAGGCTTGAGTTGTCCAGTATGAGGTGGTTTACGGGAGTGTTGGTGGCATCGGGTATGCAACAACAACTTAAGAGAAGATAGAATAAGAGCTAGGGTTACGGTTACAGTTAAGTTTAGGAAATAAATAAAGAGAAGGGTCAGGTGCACGGCCAGCAATGAGGCTTGGTGCGCCATCAGCGAAAGAGGGGAAGAAGGGATAAACAGGTTCAGCGGGGATGGCAGTAGTTGTAAGGGATGGTGGCAACGACTAGTGGTCGGTGTGGTTGGGGGGAGAAGCGCTGTTGTTGCAGCAGCACGAGAGGAGAGAGGGGAGGTGATGGTGTCAGTGTTGGGAAGGAGAGAAGTGGCCACAACAGTAGAGAATAGGTTGTTGGTGGGAGCAGCAGTTTGAGGAGGAAGAGTTGTGGCGATGGCAACAGGGTTTTTGGGCTCAGAAGATGGAGGGTGAGAAAAAATATTTTCCGGGTTTGTAGAGTTTTTGGACTTTATTGCTCTGATACCATGAAGATGTAAAGAAACTAGGGTTTGTGTATTTTGTTAACTGCTTGAATTACAACAGCAGTAAAAACTCATATAGACAATAATTACATTGTTAATTACAATAGTGTCCCTAGAGTTTCCTAAGGTTAAAGTTGTATACATTTACATTTTCTATCAATAAACGAAAGCAATGTCAAATACTCTAAAAATAGTTTAGGAAATGGTTTTTGCTTATATAAAACTGAGTTTATATTAGAAATAACTATTTTAGTGTTGTTTTATCAAACACTAAATAGTTTATATCTCTACTAATCATTATAAACTATAAATCATTTCTATTTTCAACTGCTAACCAAATGGATTCTTAAATATTGTTCCAAATTGAAATATTTTGATAGAGATGGGCATATGAGTATATGATGAATCAACTCAAGCAAAATATAGGTTCTTTCTCTAGTCCTTACATTAGGAGAATTTAAATTGGACTCACTAATTCACTTAATTTAAAGTAGGTGAAAATTCTGGTGTCTTGAAAAAATAATTTATTAATGTGGTAAAATATCATATTTGGTGGTAAAATTTATATTTCTGATGATAAAATATATATTTTTACAGTAAAATTGTTTTTTTTACCATAAAAAAATTACAATCAAATATATATATATATATATATATATATATATATATTTATGTTTTACCCAAAATAAATTGCTTTTTTTTTTTAAGAATCTACCTTTAAAGTAAATTCCAGATGGCCAAAACTAAGCTATTTGCATGGGCCTCTTGTAAAATTGTTAAGTAACAAAGTCAAACTTCCAACTAGAAGATGAAATGATGGCTTTGTATGTAATCAATTACAGCTGGAGATTATATATTAGTCAACATATCTTTCTAAACTGATTGAAGAACTCAAGATTTTCATGGAAGATTGAATATCATTTATTTACGAGATTTGTAAAATTAAGAAAATTCCAACTTAGGGTGTATAAAAGAAGTTCCCTAGTGATCCTAAGATTTCTACTCTTGAACCGATAATTTTTCAAGTACTTTTACAACAGAAGAGTTGTCTACAAGTGTTTAATTTTACTATTTATTTACTTTATAATTATTTATAAATAAGTGTGTTGTCAATGCTTTTTGCTGAAAAAAAGGCACATCCTCGTCTTCAAGAGAACTACTTTTCTTGGACTGCTTAGCTATGCCAAACCTTTGGTTCAGTCTAGATATACGTGCATCGAAAATCTAACTAGACCGATGACTTTTTGGTTAAGTGGGAGCTTCACTTTATGAATCAACATAGTAGCTCTTGTTTAGATTCCGACCCTTTTGTTCTCTAATATGGTAGGCCTAAGTGGCCTTGGTTGTACATCCCGGCTTTAAGTAGACTTTGTTAAATCACGTTAAAAAACCTCTAAAATAGGAATTGAACTCACTAGTATGATTAATCGAACCAATTTAAGCTTAGTTTATGCAAGAATTTTTTTCAACCAAAACAATTTTGGGGGTTGCTATATGCATGATACATATAGTTCAATCCACGGCAAAAAGTAATGAATTGACTTTTTTATCCTCACACAAAAAGTTTATTTAAAACAGCGGTTTTGATGAACATGTCATTTTAGCCGTTATTACCATGTACCAAGCCGTTTGATTTGTGTATACAACTTTTTACATGCTTTCTCTATAGTTTATGTTGTACCCTTGAAAATATGCGATCTACTGAACTATATCCTCCCTTTTCTGAAAGAAAAGAAAATGATCTTAATTAAAAAAAAAAATACACACATCTCATGTTGATATGCTTTTTTATCTTGATATATGGATTTAGCGTCTCAACACGCACGTAATACGTGTTAATCTGCTCTTCAATTGGATGAAACGAAATAATGAAATTAAAATAATAAAAATATTTTTAATCTTATGACTATACGTGTGTGTGCATTAAATTGCATTATTAACATCTTCTTTTATCATTTCATATCATATTTTTTGGATCGTAAAACGCAGAGAAATATGCTAGAAATGCAATTTAATGTACACACACGTATGGTTATAAGATTAAAAGTATTTTTATTATTTTTTATTATGTTAATCTCATTATTTTGTTTCATCTAATTGAAGAGCAGATCAACGCAGGTTACGTGCGTGTTGAAATGCTAAATCTATATAACACGATAAAAAAACAAACACGTGCGTAATACATTAAGATGTTAGATCGTTTAATTCAATAGAAGAACAAATCAACATGTGCGTTAACTTTTTTGGTCATTGAAGAAATTATATTAATACTTGGAAGAAAGAGAAATTTGCATATCATGAACCTTTTTTAGCTGATAAAAAGTTTTTTTTTTTTGTTTAAAAATAGAACATATTTTCAATGTCATACAAAAGTGGTGCAATAGTAGGAACCTATCATTTTCTTAGTGTTACCAAAATATATCAAACTGGATAGGAGGTGGGATGAGTCAGTAAGCACGATGACATTCATTGTATATTCTTCTTGTGGCCATTGAAGAGGCTACAAAACTTATGTTGCTTCCACTTTAAGTGCCGAAGAAGCCTTAGCTGATGCATATATCTCCGATAAAACAGTGATTGTCAACACATATTGCAAAACCCATTCATTCCCTATTTTCCACATTGCAAAGCCCACTTCTACCCAAAAAAAACCAATCTGAATCGAAAATACATCTAAATAATATGTAATAAAATTTATCGAGATATGAGTAGAAATCATGCATTATATATGTTTTTTCCAACAGTAAGCTCTTTTTCGTCACATTGCAGCTTTTTACAACAACTTATGTCAAATTTCTGCCTACTACATATCTATTAAAAGTGAAGTCCTAATAATTCATAACCTATCTATTAACCATATACTGAAATGAGAACATCATCTTGGCAACATGCTCCAAAGTAATAGCCGCTAGTATAGTAGTCATTCTTAGCATAATCTAGAGAAAGCCATAGTCAAATAAATTAATAAAAGAAGGTAAACATTTATATATTGCATACAGAGAGAATTTCCTACCAGATTGAACTACATTTATATATTGCATATAAAGAGAATTTCCTACCTAATTGAATTGGAGAGAGATGAGTACCGCGTGCTTATTAAACCTTTTGTTATTCAATTAACTATGGTTATTGGAGAGATCTGAATAATAATTTATTCAGATCTCAATACAGATTCTCATTAAGAAAGACTCGATAATAATTACCAAAGTTTATTTCATCCATTCAACAATAGTTTGAGCTCACCGACTCAGATTGTAGCTTTTTGGATGAGGGGTTTAAGAGTACCAAGAATGGTAGGCCTGATTTGTTCAACAAAGTGGAGATGGTAACCAAATACTACAACTTGTCCAAATACTAAAACTTGTTGATGCTGAAGTTATATTTGATCCAGTTTAAAGTTAATTTTAAATTAAAATTTATCAAATTAAATCAAATTTTATTAAATTTTACTTAATAAAAATTAACTGATTTAATTTAATTAAATTTTTAATTAATTTTAAAAATAAACTCCAACTTAAATCTAATTTTAAATTAAACCCAAATATCCTCTGAATAACAAAGTATTTTTGTGAAGGGAAATAGGAAAGAGGGAGACGATGTAGTATGGAGGCTGTAGAGAAAGGAGGCACGAGATGGAGAAGTTGTAGAAGATGTGGTAGCTGAGTTTGGTGGAGGTTAGGTTTTTTTCTTTGACTTCTTCTTTTAATAGACATTGCGGCTGGATGCAGAGAAGTCGAAAGAGAAAAACATGAAAATGGGGAAACAAGAAGAGAAAAGGAAAGAGGAAGATGAGAGAGGAGAAGTAGCAATAGCATCAACACCAAATTTCAAGTCCACGGGCGTCACCCAAGACCAGCTCGCCAAATTCCAAGTACTTTCACTCGCCATGTATACGTATCTTACGATTTTGTTTGATTTTCTTGCTACGTTTGATTTTCTGTCTGTAACTTTAGGGACCTATTTTACTATTTTCTGTTGGTTTCGTATTAAGTAATTGGATATAGTATGATTAGAAGACGTTTTATGCGAAGATTAGTAAAAATTGAGAAATATAATTAGGTAGTTGGATATGAAATTTTGTTATTCAATTAACTATGGTTATTGCGTTCATGTTTATGTTTAGTTTCTTTTTTGGGTGAAATCATGATTAGTTGTTTTTGTTTTCAACTATCAATCGTATTTTCCTTCGAAAAAAAAAGCTATCAATCTTCTCAATATTGTCAAATTTGTCGAGTGGGTCTATGTTTAGATTAGGAGCCAAGCTAACTTTCTTACTACTAGGGATTTTGATATGTTCATTTTTGGCTATTAGCTGGTGACCCTTGTTGTGGAAATTCTCAATTATGCTCAACATGTAGGAGGCATTGCCACGATTCCACAATTCTGAATTTTGTTGATACTCATGGTATTGGACAAATCTGAATTTTGGTGATGCTCATTGCACTCTGGTAAGGGAGATTTCGGCATCAAGTTTTGCTACAGGCCTGCGGCTGTTATAAGCCATAGATAGTTGAAATTTGGATGAATGTAACTATACTGTGGAGAACTTTCTGTGTTGCTTGGCTTGAGTATGAGTGTTCATGATTGGGAAGTATCGAGCGTGTGTAGTTTCTTTGAAAACAGCTATGAGGCGAAAGTGAACTTGCTTGGTGAAGATAAAGCCAAATGGAAGTTGAGTTAGGGTGGAAAGTTTGAGGTCAGGTTGTACTACAATTCTCTTCTTTTGTCATCAGAGGGCAAGGATAATTTTCTTGGGAAAGCAATTTGGAGAAATTCAGCTCCTTTGAGGATGGCGTTCTTTACTTGGGAGGCTTGTTGGGGTGGCATTTCTTACCATTGACAACCTTCAAAGGAGAGGAAAAGTGTTGGTCTAGATGTTTCTTTTGCAAGGAGGAGGTTGAATCCGTCTATCATCTTCTTTTGGGGTGTCCATTCTCCAAACAATTATAGGAGTTGGTCCTTAGTGTGGTTGGCATTCAAAGGTTGGCCACAAGTTCTATTCAAGATGAAGTGTGGGCTTGGAGTGGGTTGAGTGGCTCAAAGCAAATGAAGAAGGTGCATTGTTTGTTACCTCTCTCTATTTTTTGGGTTATTTGGCATGAAAGGAATAGAAGGGATTGTGATGGAAAGGAAAGTCCCCTAGCTTCCATTAAGGATAGGTGGTTACATACATTTGGGTTTTGGTTTAAGAGGAATTTTTTTTTTTTTTTTTTTTTTGTGTAAATGATGAAGATTTTGTAGACTTCATTGAAACATTATCTTGTAGATAGGTTTTTGTAAGTGGGTGGCACCTGCTTGGTGCCCTTGATTTTTACATTTTGGTTTATTTATCCAAAAAAAAAAAATTTCAATGTTTCTGTACTCTACTGTCTGGAAATGTTACTTTTGGAATTGTGGTCACACATTGCTTGTGATTATTAGCTATTCTAGGGGTATTTTCAACCATGTTCCATTCCACCATATATGTACTATGATAAAAGATGCTTTGTTATTGGCTTTATCTTGTTGAATTCCTTTCGTTTGAATATGTTTAAAGAACCATAATGGACTCTGGCTTATATTTTCACTTGAGAACTAACTATATACTTCATTTTTGTTCAACATTCCTTTGCTTGTCCCTCTTCCAAGTTCCACCCGTAATCTCATGAATTATTGTTGTGATAGGAGCTGCACAAGAGGTGTTTACATATAAAATCAAAATCAAAATCAAAGATTCATAAGAAAACAAAAGGTACCCTTTGTGGTTTTTGTATGATCATGCTGTTTATTAGTCCATATCTGATGCCTGTGTCGTCCGTCTAAAATGTTGTAGAAATTGCAGATGGGTCTAGCATATCCCACGAGAAGGACCTTATTGCTAAAAAATGTGAACATAATAATTAAAGTATGAGAATTGAAGATTCAAGTGCTCCCTGCTTGGAAAACATTGGTAACAATGGTAGTAGTTCCCCCATACAGCTGAACAATAAAGCAGTGCATCTTGCACCAAAGAAGCGCCAGAAGTTACACTGGGGGTATGATTCACCTTTGGCTACTAGATCTGTTATAATGCATATAAATACGTGTATATTCTTCTCACTGTAGATTCATGGTTAGTGGCATTCTTGGAATTTATGTTAAGTGCATTCTTGGACTTAATTGGCATATCAGTAGGACATCTATGTGCATACACATACATGCATGAGAAATTCAGCGTGTCACTGATGTGAATTCATGTTTTTAACATGAATTGCTGCAGCTTTTGTACATCTTGAAACAAAGGAAAGAAAACAGTTTGAGAAACTGGAGTCGGAAACGTCCATATGTACTATTTGAAAAAAATGGTCTTATATTAGGTTTTATATTTATTATCATTTCTCCTAATATTGGAACCGTTAGAAGAGTCATTTGAAGGTTTTAATGTGGTGAAAAATGGCCACTTCATGAAGATTAGGGGTTGAGGTCTCAATTTTTTCGCGTTTGGTCAATCTTAAAAAGCCATTCTATGTAAAGCATTTCGTGCTTTGTCCAATTTCTCTTGGACCTTTTAGTTTCCTGCTTAACTTTTCTTCTCCATGTGAATCCTTAATCTAAGATTTGTCACGGGTACTATTCATTTCATGAAATGCTGTTCAGAAGTTAACATTGAAATTGCACATACAATTCATAACTTTTATATTCTATGGTTAACTGTAATAACCTTCTTATGTGTTATTTTGTTGGCAGACTTGATGCCAAGGAAAGGTGGGAAAGGAAAGCCAACATGTAGATATCACCATGCAAGTGAAACGTAACTTTCCAAACTGGTGCCTATCATAACAATCTGAAGAATGTCTCTTTTGGGCTTTCGATGTAGGAAGAAAAGTGCTTAACTTTGGTGATTATGCCAAATTTGTTTCACATGCTGAGCAAACATCCCTCATGCAAATATTATTAATCATGTCATGGGGAATAATCCGTTTTCAAATCCTATATTGGAATGCTTGGGGTACCTCATGTACATTGTGAAGCCAAAGCAAAAGAAAATATTGAATAGATGTGGAAGAGGAATGGAACGATTTGAATGTAATGTTAGTAACTTCAAAATATGATTTTCCAGTGATTATCTATTGATTGTTACTATTCTAAGGACATGCTTTTATGCAATGAAAATTTGCAAACATGATCTGTCGCAGAAAAGATTTCATGTGTGACATGTAATTTTGTTGCTTTGTAGCTTCTCTGGGATGGTTTTTCTGCTGCACTGTGTTGGAGCATCCTATTCAAGTAAAAATTCTTGCATGTTTTGCCTAATGGCTCTGTTTGTTTTCATGGAGAGGGAACTCAGACAAGAACTGTGCTAATGCTTTATGATAGTGCCGTACATTAAGTTATAAGATTGCTAACTATCATAAGTAAAACAATTCTAAAGGAAAAAAAAAAACTGTAAAATGGTATCCCATGATTGAAGAGGGACGCCATATTTCTTTTGTGCAAGTCAATGTTGATAATTCAAGTCAGATTCTGTACAACCAAATATACCAGTGCCACCACCATTGTGATTTTATTGGTCTTGGACACTGGGTCGAACCCACAGTTAAGATTGCAATCATTATAGCAGTAATACCCTCTCCAGAAGTGCAGTTTTTGGCAGTTAATTACTTCAGCTGGTGTATGTAGCTCTTGTGAGGAGCATTTTTATCTTGAACTCTAAAAATGAGATTATTGCATCTCTGGTGATGGAGATGCATGACGTAACTCTGTTTTTCTTTTTAATAACTAAAACTCCATTTCAAACAGGATGCTGGAAGTATGAGATGATTTTTATCTTATGAGTATATTACGTGAACATGTATTGTTACTCCTGTTCACAATACATAGTGGTATTTTTTGAAAACGGTACTGCTTCAGACAACTGCTTGGTTACATAACATAATGTCTTCAATGCAATGTTCAACAATCTGTGTCCAAGAACACTGAAAACAGCTCTGTTAAGTCATTTAAGTGGACGTTAGGTAATCAAACCAGATAAAATATTGCAATGTTTTTGACATTTGTAGTAAGTTCAGCTCCTATCATCCACTTGTATTCAAAAGCCCTGTAGGAAAATTACCCAACAGGGTACCACAATGCTGACACGTGTCAAACATTGCACATGCATCAGGTTCAGATTGTATCGTGGTCATAACGATTGAACTTGATGATAGTAGCTTACCATGTAATCTTTGAGCATCTCAAAATCATGTCCTTGCATTTAGTTATTGATTAGTAGATTTGCAAATCAAAGTAACAAAATCTTGCTGATACATAACTCACCAGTCACCTCCAAGGTCCATCAGGCCACAATTCCGGTGTTTCATACAGACAAGGACATTTCAACCAGTGCTACGTACAACTGATATTTAACATCATAACAAAAAACTGCTAAAATCCCACTACTACCTCTCATCCGGGGAGCGAACCCCTACGCAGGACAGGAGCATCACCAAACCTAAGGTCAAGATCCATGAGCTGCAGTGAAATTATTGCCACATGCAATTTTGAGTCTTTTGACAACAACTAAAATCAAATTGTGGGGTTAAGAGCGCGCTCTATTTCCTCAAGTGATCGCCCCTTTGTTTCCACCACATTCCCAGCTATGTACAAGACGGCAAGGAGACAGACGGAAGAGAATCCCAAGTACACTGAGCTGATGCCAAACTTGTTTACAACGCTCAAGAAATACAGGCCGATGACGAAGTTTGAGATCTGTTAACAACCATAGAGAACAAAATCCATCATTAAATAAAAGATAAAATAGATGGAAGAACACTATAACCATTTGGAGTTACCCTGACCAATCTAAAACCCATAAAATAACATAATCTCCATCCTCTTTTTTTTCATTTTTTCTCCCACATAGGGATGAGGAATTGAGATTCTCAAAGTTTTTATACAGTACATACAGAAGGTCACATGATGTAAAGGGTTCTTTGTCCAAGTAATATACAAATGCTTTCCCCCAAGCACATATAAAATAATTTACGCAAAGATTAGGCAAGGGAAGATATGGTTCTATTTGTCGTCACATTTAATTTCAGTCAACTAGTTCTCTCATTTATCCTGATTTGCTTTCTTCTTTTTATAGTAAACACACAAGTTAAATGCAGTGTTTGCAAGCAAATTTGAATTCCTCAAACTCAATTAAATAATTACTAATTCGAAATAGTTGGAAAAGCATTTTTTAATGACTAACCCAATGCATGCCCAATGATAGAGCAACTGCTTTCGCTCTGATCCGGGACGCAAATATCTCTGGAAGTAGAAGAGCAGGCACAGGACCAGCACCAAGCGAAAAGGACAAAACATAACTGCGTAATGAAAGCCACGTTTAGATTTCACAGTCAATAAAATGGATAACATGGCAGAGATAAGACTAAAAAAGAAGCCCAGCCAATGGCGGAGAATAGTTTTTGATACATAAACATACATGCATATGACATACATATGTACACATACGTATACGTATATAGGCTTCATTAATCTTATAAAGGGAAGTGTAAACTCACAGGACAGTCCCAATAACAGCAAGGGTGCCAGAATATGGAGCCAGGGCATTCCAAGTGAAGGACAAGGAAAGAAGCAACATTGAAGCAGCCTTCAGGAGCCAAGAGAAAAATGAAAAACACAGAGAATATATACAAGACAATCTGGCAAAGAAAAAAGGCATAAAAGAAATGCAAGTGCTGTGGATGGGTGGGTGAGAGTGTGCATGCTCATTGTAAAGTGGTCCTCTTGAGTTCTGATTCTTATGAAATTCTACGCCATGCAAACACTGAGAATAATACTACTGCTAGTAGTCATATAAATAACTTTTTAATATCTGTACTATTTTGAATAAACTGCACTCAAGATCATCCATCTTCAAATGAGGTAAAATTAAAAAATGCATACAAAAAAAAGACTTACTTTTCATATGATTTTTCTTAAGTGAAAGTTATCATGCAAAACCTTGGCTTGAGTTTTCATGATTTGAAACCTTTCAAGTTTTATAATCCGAAGTCCGAACCAGTTATACTGACCCATTTCGGACCAGACAGAAATAGAATTTTGTTAATGAGAAGTCTTTAACAAGAAGATCTCTTCAAAAATGATAACATATCAGTGATATAAATCAACAGGCGATGCATGACTTGAATAAGAAAATGATGTGTGTTCTAATAGTACGCAAGAATATAACAAGTATGCGATGATAGTTTTACATTAAGTCAATGCAAGAACTTGACATGAAGACATGATGCAGACAGCTTATATTGATAATGGAGCACCACTACAGTTCCCCAAGCCAAGTAACTGAACTTCGACCATTGAATATCCTTTACACAAGAACTGTTAATGCTTTTTTTTGCCACTTATCCATAAAAATTATCTTTCATTCCAAATAATTTCTTTTAACAAAATAACCTCTTATTCCTAAAACATTTAGATATGAACATTTATCATTAGACCATTCCCTGCACTGTATTTACAACAAAGGAACTTTAGATGACCAAGCCATTAGAGGCCATTTGCACCACCTGACTTTCATTTTGCACCTTATCGGAAGCATAGTGTAGCATTCATTTCCCTATTGGCCACTATGTCATGAAAAAGATTTATGAAAATTTAGAAAGGAAGACTGAAAACCAATGCAAATTTTTAAAACAGAGGTCACATTTTATTTTCAGTTACATCAAGGAGACAGGTATAAGCAAGCTATGAACACTAGACACTCATTTTAAATAAATAAAATCCAGATTAGTTAACTTTTCCTTCCCCCCTTTTCTAGGAGGAAAAACAAAAGAGATTTGAACCAGGTCCTGGACAAAAAAGATTGATAAAGGGAAGTTTCAAAGCATCACGTGTACCAATGCAAATTTTTAAACTAGAGCTCACATTTTATTTTCACTTACATCAAGGACACAGGTATAAGCAAGCTACAAACACTAGACACTCATTTTAAATAAATAAAATCCAGATTAGTTAACTTTTCCTTCCCCCCTTTTCTAGGAGGAAAAACAAAAGAGATTTGAATCAGGTCCTGGACAAAAAAGATTGATAAAGAGAAGTTTCAAAGCAGCCTGTGTACCAATAATTGATGAGGGGAAACTTTAGTTTTGTATAGTGAAGGCAGATAAAAAGATATTGCTTGTGTACAGAGGACCCAAAATACAACTAAAGACTGTTTTGTCCAGAGATTTCAAACTATCTATTACTTAATTAACATAGGATTATAAGAGCAAAAATGGCCGTATGCTAGGAAGAATAAATAGTTAGAAAAAAATATATAATAACTTTACCATTCCACCAAAGCTTGTGATTAGAAGACTTTTCCTTCCCTGTCTGTCCATCAAAGACGATGCAACAGCTGTGCCTGCAAGTCAATCACATCGTTAATCATGTTAAACATTGCAGGAAAAGTTTGAAATCAAACTTCCCATTGATTTAAGACAGAGATAATGAAATACTAACCAAACACATTTGACGCCCCAACAAGAGCACTTGCTGCAACATCAGATGCAATTCCAGCACTACGAAACACGGATGTAGAATAATATACAACAGCATTTATCCCAGCCAATTGTTGGAACAAGAAAAGTGCTGCCCCAACACTTACAACTGCAGCAAGGCATGTAAGTCATAAACAAATAAATATATATGGCTATGTTTGGTACCTGGCTTAAAGCCACTTAATGCAACCACTTTACCAAACATGGCCATAAGGCATCAGTTATATTAATATTGTCAGTGTAAATATGAGATTAGTAATCATTACTCCCAAAAGCATTATGTGCCAAAGTGATACTCATCAGAAGTAATAAGAAATGAGTTAACAAGGGAATGCAAAATTACATTCCTGATTGTCAAGTTAATCCCCATTCTTATCTCTACACAAATGAGTCAGTTCTGCAGTTTGGTGATCAAAAGTTTTATGAAACCTGTATTTGCACCTCTAATTATGCCCATCAACCTTCACAAGGCAAATCCATAAACTGTGATGTCATGGATATATTAGAAAGAAGTAGCTAAGAGTATGTTAAGAAAATTTTGGACCATTAGGTTCAACTTTGTCCCTTGGAATAATGGACGATTTGGGAGTGCATCAGACAAAATTAAATCATCTGGTCGTATTTATTGCAGCCCAACAGTATCTGCTACTGGGGCATGTTCAATGGTCTGTCTCACTGGACAATAAATATTCCAAGTCCAATGATAGTGCATTCATTCTATAGTCCGTTTAAACTACAACACAAGCAGCTCGTTAGTAATTCTCGGGTATACCTTTCCAGTAGCGACTGCTAAATAGATCAAACCATCCTGCCTCTGGCTCTGCAGAACCCTGAGTAGCAGTTGATAAATCACGCATGACTTCGGCCACTCTTTCTTTTCCATACAGTGTTTTGATAGATTTTTCTGCTTGAGAAAATTTTCCTTGCTGCAAAATAAATGTGTTTAGTTTTTTGGGCCTAAATGTGTTTAGTTCATAAATAATGGATATATGATCAGGATGCAATATAAAAACACTAATTAGTCCCACTAGCATACCTGGACTAGCCACCGAGGGCTTTCTGGAGAAAAGGCCATTCCTAGAGCAAGTAGAATAGAGGGAACAGCTGCAATACCAAACATTGTCCTCCACCTAAAAATGAGAAAATATAATAAGATCAAGAGAACGGAAAACATGTGAATTATTAAAAACATAAATTCAACATTTTGTGTTAAGGTTGAAACTGAATATTCCAAGCTGGCTAGAACAAAGATATGAAGAATGCAGCTGTTTATATGAAAAAGAAAAGGAAAATATTAACAAGGGAAATCAAGTTGTAAAAAGAAGACAGGTAACGGCCAAGGTATAAAGGGGGAAAGAAGCTTCTTCGTCTACCACCTTTTCTTACATGCATGATAAAATGCGATTTACAAGCAGCATCACAATAAGCCATATACTTTCACTTGATATGCATGGATTCATACAAGTAATGATTTTTCTTTGCTCATATGCCTTATTTATGCTGATCTAACATAGTCAATGAAGTATGCACCATGTAACATAAAGAGAAGCAAGGATTGGGGGATGGAGACAGGGTGCTCTGGGTGGAGGGAGAAAGGAGGATATACCATAAAGGGTTTCCTGCTAGAGGTAATCCAGCCACCAATGCTGCAAGAATGCCAATACATATGAAGAGTTGGTTTACAGATCCAAGTGCACCACGAATTTCAGTTGGTGATATCTGACCCATCATAAGAGTTAGCAAATGATGCTTACAAACAATTAGACAGTCACAATGACCATATAAAATAAAATTACAAATACTACCTCAGATATGTAAAGTGGCACAATGGCAGATGAGATTCCGATTCCAATGCCAGCAAGTAAGCGGCCAATTATCATAGTCTGCACACTCTGTGCTGTAGCACTGACAATGTTTAAGACAACTTGAAGCATTAGTTTCCAATAAATTTATCGCCAAATATAACCTAATAATTAAAAAAATACAGACCAAAGAAATGCTCCAATTGCAAGCGGAATTGCATCTAATTGGAAAGTCCTTGTTCTTCCGAACTTATCAGCCAATACTCCCCCGGTAAATGAACCAACAGTAGCACCAGCGAGGAGTGTGCTAACAACCCATCCTACTCAAATTGATACATAGCAAAAACTTATAAGCTACGAGAAAGAACAATTTAAAGTTTTAAACAACAAATTTGAAAAATAAAACAAAAGATAAAAAAGTATGATCCATAAGCATGTCAGTTAAACGAATAACTACAAAGTTAGATTAAAATATTTTGGTAGACAACATTTCTTTTAATTTTGGATAAAAAAAATGCAGTACATGCAAATGGATGTGCAAGTGTCATGGACAAGGAGACCTGTCTCATTATTTTGAGTTCCGACCAAATGCAATCACTGGTTCATTAAATTTCAGCATATAGGCGTTGAGTAATCAACACATGGTGAGCATTTGGTCGCTAAATAATATGTTAAAACAATAAAATTAAAATATATATATAAAGAGAGATAATTTGATAGGGACTCTTAAAATACTAGTCAAGAAAATCACTGGACTTGCCTTGTAAGACTGTGTTTTCAGCAATCCCAAGATCCACAGAGAGGTACTCCAGAGCACCATTTACCACCCTGAAGCAAATAAACGAGTACCAGACTATAGCAAGCCACATTAATAAGTAACATTATGAGACACTGTAGCATTCCATGATAGTAATCATGGACTGTTTGCTGGAAATTGCACAAACAATTTTTAGTTTTTAACTACAGTTTCCACAGCATATTCGCCAAAATAGTGGTACAAGGATATTGCAAATTTTGTGGTGACATATCTAGAACAATAAAAAGAGGCAGACAAAGATATAGTTATATGAATGTGTGTGTGTGTGTGTGTGTGTGTGTGTGTGTGAGAGAGAGAGAGAGAGAGAGAGAGAGAGAGAGAGAGAGAGGAGAGAGTATGTAACTTAAAATTTATTTAAGCCATACCCTAGATGGTAACCAAACAATATAGCTCCCAGACAAGCAACACCAACGAAAGGCAAAACTGTTCCAGAAGATTTCCCCTGAGATTTGATAGGTGTAACATCCTCAAGATCTCCATCTGCAATTGAATTTTTAACGTCACTTGTGAAATTTTAAGAAAGGAACAAATAGATTAATAGAAACTATGGTCCAAGGCTAGATGTTAACTTCTAAAAAGAAAGGAAGACATATGCAGTGTTAGCACACACAACGCAAACCATGAGTTTTACGGTTATAATAATTCAAGTACAGGCAAGCATATCACCATACTGAGGATCAACAATAGCACCATCACAGCATTATTAAATGTATTAAGCCCAAAAAAGACAAGACATACCACAGTTACAACCACGGAACTACAGGATATAGAAACTGTATAAATAGTTTCACAAACAAGAAAAGCAAACAACTTAATAAATAAATAAAATAAACTTAAACTTCATAGTTAAGAGATCTATCATCGAAATTCCAACAAAATCAAGGCCACGAAAGGCCATTCAAATCCTTACTAAATACAAATAAAAATAAATGAGCAATAAAACAATGGCAATAAACTTCTACCAATAGCTCATCATTTTCAACAAAAAAAAACTGCCAAACAGAGAGAAGGGGCGACAAGTCCACAAAACTGCCTAACAGATGTTCCTGGATTGAAAAGGGAAACTCAGCCATAAGGAACTAGCAACAATTTTCTGATGACAATCATCAAAAAAAACTTAAGCAGAAATCTATAAGCCATATTAATAGACGGAATCCAACAATATCCAACTTTTTTCTTTTTGTGAAATAAATAACCATTAGCCACAGTGGCGGAGCTATGTTGTAGCTTGGGGGTCCATGGCCCCCCAAAGCTAGTAAAAGTTCCTTATCCAGCTATCCCCATATAGATACTTGGCCCCTATAGAGATAGTATTTACAAGGCTGCCCCCTTATTTGAAATATTTACAAGGTTTCCCTCTTTATGCTATGATAGTGCTATTTTGTGATCTCTTTTTTTTTTTTTTTTTTTTTCTAAGTACCATTATGGTGAACAAGATGGACCTTGCTAATCCATCCAAGTTAAAGTGGATGAGCAACTTCAACACACAAAGTGCTTGTCTATTGCATTCAATTGGGCAGCTAAAAACTTCGATATATTCAATCACTAAATCGAACCAAAACTGATTCATGGATGTTAGTGCATGTTGATTGCACATTTCTGTAGCAAATTTGCACAGTAGTTTAGGAAGATATTGGGTTTGCAGTAGTTTAGGAAGATGTTGGGTTGGCAATCTTAAATTTTGTTTTCATTTTGCTTGAGATCATCTAATTTAATGAATAATATATGTGATAACACCTAATTTACTGAAAAATATATTGGATATTCTTTTAGGTTATGGAATTAAATCAAATAGCTACACAAGTAAGAGTAGTTTTTTCGGTCTTAAATAATTATTGTTGGTCTATATGTTGTAATATATTTTACTACTAATAATAATCAATTTTAACTTCATATTCTATAAGTTGTAATCTATTTTTTATGTAATGAAAATGATTATTTGAAGTATAGAATCTTTAGATTATTATACAATAATTTTTTCATGAAACTCCGACACAAAATTGTCATGAAGTGAAAATCATTAGATTTCACATACACATGCACAGAAAAGGAAAATTTCAAATAAGCGACATATACCAATCCATCAAACCAAACACTGATCAAACAAACTCACAATCAACTCCTTTGCCGCAACAATAATTAAAAATAACAATGATAATAATAATAATGTAATTTAATCACTAAACGAACGACAACGAACAGACCAGAAGCGAGAGCTTTGACTGATCGGGCCTTGACGGATGACCTAACCAAGCTTTCGACGCCGCTTCTCGCACGTGTAAGCTCGGCTCCCATAGCGAACGAACCAGAGCGCAACGATCCAAAGCAAGCAGCAGTACTTTTATCTCTCACGCGAAGATTGATACTATTCAAAGCTAAGCCTCTTTTGATTTCACCGAAGCAAGGGAAAACTCTCCGGTTTTGAACCTCAAAACCTCTGATCCCTTTGACTGCGTACGTTGACACTTGCATTTTCACCTGAATTAAAAGCACATTACCAACAAGTCAAACTAGTAAAAACCGAAAACAAAAAAAAAAAACACAAAAATTAAAAGCATAATTACAGAAAGAAAACGTGGATTATGAAATGAGTAAAATTACAGGAAGAGATTAATGCAAAGGCATTAAGATTGCTACGAAACGTTTTAGTGAGTAATTGAACTGCACAAACTGCTATTGAATTATCGATCTAACCGTTCATTCTAACTCTAAAACTGAGACGAAACAAAACAAAATCAAACGAAGATAGATTCAATGTATTGTTTGAGTGAGATCACCGAATTGAGAGTACACGACCAGATAATTTTCTACCTCTAAAATCTCAATAAACCTTCTAGTAAGTGTATTCGGTTTCAATGATTTTTGTTGCGGTTTTTTAGAGAGAAACTTAGGAAATTCCGCTGGGAGAGAGGCAGAAGAGAGTGTGTTTGCTTACTAAGCACTTGCCAACAAAGAACAAAGAACAAAGTTGGTGGAGAAATCAATTCTCTTTTTCTTTTTTTCTTCAAAATAATTAATTTCTAAGAGAGTTAAAATTCGAAGGAAATTCTTCGTTTTTACGATGTAGAAATGGAAAAGAAAAGGGGAAATGGTAAAAAAGAAAAAAAAGGGGAATTATGGAAAATGAAAAAATTGATGATTCGTGGGATTTCGGATTAGATTTGGGCTGCGTTGGAGATGTCGTGGGTTCACGTGAGGCAGCTGGGTTTTGATCGTGTGTGATATGCCAGCTGCAACTCATTTATATTACTAGCATGTACGAAGACCGGCTGTAAAAATATAATTTTATAAATTTCATAAGTATTTAAAAATATTTTTTTTATAAATTAAAATCAATAACATATTAAAAAATAGAACTAAAATTGATTAAAATAGTCAACCATAACATATAAATTAAAACAGAGTATATAAGTTTTAACAAAATTTTAAAAGCTTGTTTATTAAACGAATTGAACTTGAACATTAGTGTGTTCAACTCATTTAAGTTTTTGAGCAATTCGTTTATATGATTGTTTTAAAGTTTATTCAAATACTCGTTAAAAGCTTGCTTATGTTTAGTTAGAGTTCGATTAAGAGTATATACAATATTTTTAACCGAGGATCTCAATTGCAACTCCTCGATATTTCAAAATTTCTTTAGAATACATAGTATTTTAAAGGTTTTAAAAAAATGGTAAATTATAACTACATTTTTCAGGTTTGACCATAAATATAATTATATCTCAAGTTTTCGAAAAACAATAATCACATCCAATCGTTTAAAAACATTAGCTAAAATCACTAGTTTTGCACTTCTTTTAATACGTTGGAACCTCACATATGAATTACTTTTTAAATTAAATAAAAAAAATGTAATGTCATGTCATTTTTTAACTTGATTTTGTTAGATTTCTTAATATTTGTATGTCCTATGGAATGCATTTATAATTTTGTATGAAAGTTTAGAGGGGAATGATAATTTTTAAAAACTTGAGATGTAATTGTATTTATAGTGAAACTTGAGGGGTGTCGTTATAATTTACCTTTTAAAAACTATATTATAATTGCACCCCTAAAATAAAATAAAAATACATGGTGATCAAAGAGAAACATACCCCACTATTTTCTAAAACCCTATATACCTATTATGCCTACTATTTATTACTCTTAAGTTCCAAGATCACAAATAAATGAAAAGATTATTTCTAATTGTACAAAAGTAGCAAAAGGACAAATTAAGCATGCTTTATAGTAATTGAATTTCAATTTTATAATGTCATTTTTTACCCTTGAATACCATCGTTAAAAAAATAAAAAAGGCAAAGTTAGGAACCAATAATACTTTGCATATAACTTGATATACATGGATGAGCACCAACTTAACCCAAAAGCTTAAACTCGTAAGTCTTT
This sequence comes from Bretschneidera sinensis, assembly GCA_023935145.1. Classification (NCBI taxonomy): domain Eukaryota; kingdom Viridiplantae; phylum Streptophyta; class Magnoliopsida; order Brassicales; family Akaniaceae; genus Bretschneidera; species Bretschneidera sinensis. Next base: position 25,108,183 of record CM043697.1, on the reverse strand, counting down.
AACCAAAACCATGTTATGTAAGCCCATCTTGTTTCTTACTATTTCTTTTCGATGTGGGATTGATCTTTCACATCTCCTCTTACTCATACGTGAATATTTCCAAACAAGCGAAAAGAAGTCTAAAAGTCTGTTGACATCTGATAATTCTCTCTCTCATAGATTAAACAAAGTAGTACACATTTTTTTCTATGTCACGCTATAATCACTTACTCATATATATATACATATATATATAGTACAATTGTAGAATACAAAAAGGCAAAGAGGATAAAATGCAACAATCTTTGAACGAATTCAATGAAACTACTTTACCGAGAAAAACTGAGAAAAAAAATTATTAAATCATAATTGATTGCACACCCCTAACCATAGGTTATAGATCCGTCATTGACCTTCTATTCTCATCATCACTTACAGCCACTAGCCTTATCTCTTTCAAGAATTTAGTCTATCTTTACCCATTATCGTCATGTCTTTGAATTGAAAAAAATTGTTTGTATAAATGTTCATTTAAGTTCATAAACAAGCTTGAGCTTAGCTTAAAAACAAGCTTGAACTCAGTTCTTTTATATATAATTGAGTTGAGCTCAAGCCAAACTAAACTTTTTAAGTTAAAAGAGTTGAGCTCGAGCAAAATTGCTAAAACACATTAAAGCTCAATCTCGACTCGATTAAAATTTTAAGGAACAAGCTTGAACAAAGTTTTTGAAACTTAGTTTGAATTCGAGCTTTACTCAATTAAAATCTTAACAAACAAACTTGAACAACCTTGAAACTCTAGATTTTCATATCGCGATTTCTCCCTCCACAAACATCCAAATCGCACAAATCTTACATTTATGGGAAGCTCTCTTCAAGCACTACACAACAAATAGCCATACAAATTTAAGATAATAAATTGAAATGTATGGAAATTAATGTCGAAGTGAAGTTTCAAGTTTTTCTAATTAGGGTTCACCATTTCTCTCTCAAAGATAATTACACCACAAAATTTTTGAGATTTAACATACTTAAGGTAATCTACTGACATGTCAATTTTATTTGCCTAAAAGTTGGCATACAAAAAGTTATCATTTTCAATCCTTAACATTTTGTTTTTTTTTTTTTAGATTCTTACAAAAACAGTAGTATATTCAATCTAACACGTGTAATCTACTTCAATTTCATAGATTACTATATTTGGGCCTGCGCATTTGCGTGGGTTCCAAATTCCTATATTTTTTTATGTGTATTTTCGCTTTTGTCAATTTCATTTTTTAAGTTTTGATTCACTTTCCTTTATAAATGTGCCATATGGCAAGCTATTGATGTGTTATAGTGCACAGTATGTCTTGCTTAATATAAAGAGAAATGGATAAATACTCATTTTTGCCACTGAGGTTTGGATGTTTTAGCATTTTGGCCACTGACATTCAAAAGTGTGCAAGACAACTATTAACGTTTTTAAAGTTTAACAAAACTGCTACCTCGTCAACTACTCCGTCCAAAAGGAAACGAAATTGCGGTATGGATTATTATAAGTTAATATGGAGCCTAATAAGCACCTAGTCAGCATATTCATCGAGTGAGTCATTGCACGTGTGAAGGGAGAGTAAAATACAAATAATTAATTTGTCCATCAGTCGCGACCGGTTGTAGAGGAACGACGAGGAACGAAAAACACTAGGTTACAGTGAAAATCGTGTTGGTTTTTTGGGTTTTATTGTTATTAATCTTACACATTTGTGCAATCCTCTAGATATTCTTCTTCAAACACAGTTTGTGTCGCTCGACTTGAGGGATTTTAGGTGTGGTTTGAGTCAGAGTCCAAGCAACTGCAACGTAAGGAGAGCCACTGTACAATTACGATGCAGAGGTTGTATAAGAAAAGAAATGGACCTAATGATGGTACCTTTATTTACAGTAAGTGGATAGCTACCATGCATTTTTGTTTCACTTTCGTGTTTGCAAATTTCTGATGCAAGTTATGAAGTATGAGTTTTTCACTTGATTTTATTGAGTTTTGTGTTATTTTGTTGGACATTTTTATTTATATATTGATTTATTGCCTTTAAGAGGATTGCATTGCCTTCTGTAGATTCTGTATTATCGTGCACTTTCTGTTTGTGCTTAATGTTGTGTGTTAGCACAGTTTATAAGCATTGGTAAGATGAAACTGAAGCATATTTTACTATTTTCGTAGCTTTATACACTTTCATATTCTGTTCTTACCTTTTGTTGTGAGTTGGAACAGATTTTGTGGAATTTTTAATATGAAAACCCATTTGTTAATACTTCTTAATCATATTTTAATATTTTTGTAGCTTTATACACTTACATGTGGATAATGTTTAGTGTGTTGCACTTTAAAATGACACATATGCATTATAAAGGGGCATTGATGCAGCATTTTTCTGTTTGTGGGCCTCTGGGAATGGATAATATGTATACTTTTCCTATTTCATTATAAAATTGCATTGAATATGAATATGTGCTTGCAATTCAATGATGCTCTATTCTGCAGAGAGTAAAAAATGAGGTTATTTACATTAGAGTTTCACCATAGGGGGAGGTTGACATCTGATAAGGTATATCTAGTTGGTGAAGTAGACTATTTTGATTGGTGTGATGGTGATAGATTGTGTCTTTTAGATATAAATGAAATGATTAAGAAAATTGGGGGAGGATGGTTTCATTAACTACTATTGGAGAGATCTTAAAAAAGACCTTATTGATGAGGGTTAGTTGATGCCAATGAAAACTGATTTGGATCTCTATGTAATGTCTACTAGTATGCCAAATAGCATGGTAATTAAGGTGTTCCTAGAGCATCTAACTCCTGAGCAAGTAAAAAAGCAGCATGGGTTAGATGCGGAGGAAATTTATGATGAGATAGTTGAGTTCTCTAAAGAGGAAGATTACTATGTAATACCTCAAGGTGGAATTGATCATTTACCAAACAAGGGTGTTGTTATTGAGGAGATACTTGAATGTGATGATGTCTTATCTAATTCACAACCTTTTAGGAATGATTGAATATATTGTGGGGGACAATGTGACTGATGAGTTACTTGAAGAGCAATCTGCAAGGAACAATAATATGATGGATGAATGTAGTAAGGAGCAAACTGTTGGGGAGAAAATTGTAAAGAAGAAAACTGTTGGGGAGGTACCAGTTGTGGAGGAAAATGTTGGGAAGCAAATTGTTGGTGGGAAACTGTTGGTGAGAAAACTGTTGGGGAGCAACCAGTTGTGGAAGAAAATGTTATGGAGCAAACTATTGGTGAGGATATTGTTGGGGAGAAACCTATTAGGGATCAATCTAGTAAGCCCCAAAGTGGTTGGGATGAATCTGTAATGGAAGACATTGATAAATGAATCATTTAGGGATGCATTTGAAGGGGTTGATGAAGTTGGAGATGAAGAGGATGTTAACAGTGAGGATTCATATTTCAATGGGTCTGACTATGGCTTGAGTGATAATGATGATTTTGATTTTGAAAGTAATGTTGATCCGAGACTAGAAAGGGATATCATGAGCAGAAGTGGGCAAGCAAGGGATGATTCAACATTCAGGTTTTATGCAAATGAAGAAGATGATCTTGTGATTGTAAGTAGTGAATCTGATGGAGACACAAATGATTTACATAGCATGGGCAGCAATTCTGATAAGGATTTGAGAAGGCATCAAAGGGAGTGGAATGATGTGGACTTTTATGATCCAAAGTTTGAATTGGGGATGAAGTTTAGGGATACTGTTCAAATCAAGGCTGTAATTGATGCATATCTAATAAAATGAGGATTCAGTATTAGATACATAAAGTCTAACAAGAGTAGAGTGTATACCAGATGCAAGATAGGTTGTCCTTGGAAGATATGGGTTAGCAAGACACCTAATTCTCCTAAATTCATTATTTGTGAAGGGGCACACATATGCTAGGTTAAGGAAGAATAAGATGTTGTCTTCAAAGAGATTATGTGATCTTTATGTGGAGTCATTCAGGGCTGATCACTAGTGGCCTATGCGTGCATTTATTGTTACTGTTCTGAGGGATCATAATATAGAGGTTCCTTATCCAAAGCTATAGAGAGCAAAAGACAAAGCACTAGAGAAGATTAGTGGAGATGATAAGCAGTAATACAAGAGACTGTATTCTTATGCAGCAGAGTTGAGAAGAATAAATCCAGGGACTACTAAAATTATCAAGTTGGATGGGTTATTATTTGAGAGGGTGTATATTTGTTTGGATGCTTGAAAGAAAGGGTTTCTAGCTAGATGTAGACCATTGATTAGAATGGATTGTTGTTTTTTAGAATGAAGATATGAAGATTAGCTACTAATTGTAGTTGGAATGGATGTTAATGATAGCATGTACCTTATAACATTTGATGTGGTTGAGACTGAGTCCAAAGACTCTTGGAACTAGTTCCTCAAGTTACCGTCTGAGGACCTCAACATGCAAAACTGTTCAAAATAGACATTCATGTTTGATAAACATAAGGTAATTTGAATTCATTGTTACTTTATTGTTTCATTATGCAAATTAAATTTAATATTATATATGTATTGATCTTTTACAGGGACTTGTTCCAGCACTTGATGAGTTATTTCCATTGACTGAGCACAAATTTCATGTTAGGCATATCTACTCTAACTTCAAGAAGCTTCACCCAGGGACCTCAAAGATGCACTATGGAAATGTGCAATAGCTACCTATGTAGAATACTTTGAAGATAAGTTGAAGGAGTTAAGGGAGCTTTCTGAGGAGGCATATCAGTGGGTGCATGACAAGTTACTATATTATTGGTCAAAGTCACATTTTAGAGAACTTTGTAAGAGTGATATACTTCTCAATAACCATTGTGAAGCATTCAATAAAGTGATACTGGATGTTAGAGAGAAACCCATCCTCTCAATGGTTGGATCAATTAAATGTAGGCTAATGAATATGATTATGAACAGAAGGAACAAAATGATGAGATATAGAGGGTAATTGTGTCCTAAGATTTAAAAGAAGCTAGAGAAGAACAAGGACATGTCTAGAATATTTTGGCCCTCACAATCTGGTGGACCAAAGATAGGGATTTCAACTCTCTACAGTGATGAAGGATAGGTTGTTGACATAGGGGAAATGATTTGCACATGTAGGAGATAAGATCTCACTAAAATCTCACGTGCACATGTAGTCGCTGCAATTTGGGATAATAGGGAGCAATTAAAGAATTATGTTGATGACTATTACAATAAAGATACCTACTTGAAAATATACTCCACTATCATCAATCCAATAAATTGATCTAATTTGTGGCCCAAGACCAACCTTGGTGACATTCACCCATCTTTGGTTGAAAAAATGACTGCGGGAAGGCCTCAAAAGGCTAGGAGAAGAGATGTTGATGAAGATCCAACTGAAACCAAAATTCAGAAGACCTTTATGATGTCTTATAGGAACTATGGTATGGTAGGATATAATAGAAGGAGGTGCAACATAAGTGATGACCTCAACTTAGATCCACCACCTCATCTAGTAGGAAGTAGTGCAAGGCAATATGTAAGTGTTTTTTTTTTTATTTCTTGTCACATGTGTATTTTTTTAGTTAGTTGCATTATATAGTAACTGTTTGTAACTGTTTGCACGTAATAGATGAGGGAAAATGCAAGGAAGGGCAAGGGAAGAGGAAGGGAAACAGACAGAGGTCAGGTTGGAGGTAATGTAGAGGCTGAGGAACATGTAAGTGGTGATTGATTGATAAATAAATAGGCTCTTGTTAAGTGTGCTTATCCTTCCCTCTTTTATTTTTGAAGTGTCTAATCCTGTTTAGGTTTAATGGACACTAGTTGGATAATACAGCGCCAAAGAGGTACAACATGGGTGATGACCCTAACCTTGAACCACCACCTCCTCTTATAGGAAGTATTGTAGGGCAATCTGTAAGTGTTTTTTTTTATTTTTAATTTCTTATCACATGTGTATTTTTTTTTTGTTAGTTGCATTCTATAGTAACTGTTTGCATGTAATAGAGGATGAACAATGCAAGGAAGGGCTAAGGCAAGGGAAACAGATAGAAGTCGAGTTGGATGTAATGCAGAGGCAGAGGAACATGTAAGTGGTGATTAATTGATAAATACTAAGGCTCTTGCTAAGTGTGCTTATTATTCTTTTTTTTAAAGCGTCTAATCCTGTATTGGGTTTAATGGGCATCAGATGGCTAACACACCAACATTTTTTCTTATGGAAAGTAGCAGTGTAGGGAAAAATACTAATGGAAGGGTAGCTAGAGAAAAACTTCAAGTACCTTCTCCAACTTATTTGAATTTAAATTGTTATGAAATGTCTTGTTGATTTAAGGATTATGCAATGTCAGGTTAGGAGATCTCATGGACCTTCAAATGAAGGATAAAGCTCAATTCTTGTGACTCTAAGATGGATGCCTGATGTAAGACTTCTTATTTAGTCTTAAATTTTCTTTTTTGAACTTAAATGTGATATAACCTTTAATGTATTTTATGTGCCTAGCTTGACTTAATATTACCCTCCACCAGCATCTTTTGTAAAGACTATCGACATGGCAAGATCTCAACCACCTTCAAACCAGTAAAGCCAAGACCATTAAAGAGAAGATGACTACTTTTATATTTCCATGTTTTGTACTCTTATGTTTCTTTGTTTTAATTTCTATGTAAACATGTGATGTTGTGTTGCTGTGATTTTGAGCATCCGTGGGTACGATGTAGTCTTATGGTCATGTGGTGTTTTTGGCTGCATGACATGGTCATGTGGTGTTTTTGGCTGCATGACATGGTATGAGGTGTTTTATAGGTATTTACAGTACTAGTTTGGCTAACAACTTTTGATGGATTTTCAGTGCCAATATAGATGAAATGTAAACAATATAATTATTTTGATAGTGGCTTTCCTGGCTTTTATGTATATGAAATGTAACCGATGTAAACAGTGTAATTATTTTGATGATGGCTTTTCAGTGCCAATATATATGAAATGTGGTGTCTGCTAGGTACTTCATTTTCTTGTTTTTTAATATTCGTTTTGAGTAAGGCTGGTATGCTAAAAGATGCAACTTTAATTTTGTGGACCCTGCAAAACAGGGAGTTCCAAAGGATGAAAGTAGAAGTTAAGAGTATTGACTACTAAGCCATATGTCTATACTTGCTAAATAAACCAACATGAAATTAAAACAAAGGAAAATTAAACAAAAAGTAAATAGAATAGCATAGAATACTTTTATATTTCTTAAATGTTACATGTTAGCAATAAGTCCATCAAGACAAAGATGAATCTATAACAATACCATAATCCATTACAAATACAACAAACCAACCAAAAACTCGAAAAACAATAAATGTAGCAGCAAGACTTAAAAACACCGAGATAAATCTGCCCAGCAACCATCACTACGGTACAGTTATAGTCTTTTTTTTGTGTGTAAATAATATGCCAAAATCCAAAAAAAAAATAAGTATGTGCAAATCCTACAAATTTAGCAGCACGTCCTAAAAAACATATCTTCTGACCAATCTCTGACGCTGTCCCTCTCCATTTGACGAATCTTTCGAATCAACCCAAGCATAAGCTGATTGGACCGATCATCTAAGGGATCATCATACCAAGCAAAGAAATGACATCCTCCATGCTAATGCAACAAAAGAAATAATAAAAATGGCAGTCAATGTAAGACACAGAAAAAGAAGAGCATAAATGACGACAAAAAAAATGAATTTTTCTTACCCCATAGAATCTACAACCGAGAAATCTCCTCCCTGGATTATTCTCCGTCCAGGATGTTCTTACGACGAAAGATGCGCCATAACGACATATACTTGTGTTTGAGGACATATATGAGTCCGACATGGTTGCTACCCAAGAGAAGATGATGGGTGAAGAAGATAAGAAGAATAACTTTATTTTTATGGTGTCGATCAGAGTACAGAGAAGAGAAGGGAGGGAGAAAATGGCGGGAACTTTCCCTTCTACACTTCATGTGGGGTTCAGAGACACCTTAGCTACCACCGTGCGACTGAAGAAACTGTTTTCGTCCTTTTGGATGGAGTAGTTAACAGGGGTAGCAGATTTGTTAAAATTTAAAAACATTAATGGCTATCTTACACACTTTTAAATGTCGGTGGCCAAAATGTTAAAATGTCCAAACCTCAGTGGCTAAAATGGGTATTTAGCCATAGAGAAATAGAGCCATGAAAACAGTCTCTTGTGCTATGATACCAATGAAGAATATCAAATGCATTAATTATTTTTTTGGTAAAAAAGAGCACAATTCATAGATTAACATAAATCATAAATTGTTCTTGGGGTACTAATACCTGTTAAGTCAGCATCATACAAAGGCTAAATAGATGGAGAGGGTTCACAAAAAACATCCCAATTCATCTAGGAATCATCACCGAAACGTCTCTTAACAGATTCACGTATCCAAAATCATTAGGGTACAAGGACAAAGAATTGAGGTTTTCAGAAATCTTCATTGAGAATAAGGATGAAGGATAAAATAAAATCTTTGGCGGGAACAAAGATTATTTTTGTAAACAAAGACGAAAATAACACCTTTCATTTCAAATCCGTCTTGTTGTCATCCATGGGTGTGGAAGGGGTATGTCACCATTCCACATTGATGAAGTAAGAAAAAAGAATAAGTCATATATAACATTTTGACAACTTCATCAATTAAGTTAGTTTCTTGGGTTGGAGTCCAACCCGTGTCACAGGCTTTGCTGAAATGAATTATCTAAATTAATTCACAAACCGCTTGGAGCTCATTCAATGGTGTGACGCCTCCTATTTGCAAATTGGATGTAGGAGTAGCAAGGAAGGTCCACAATTTGATCATTTTTGAGCTGTTATCCAGAATTTGATGAATTATCTTATTAGCCCATAAACAAATTCTAGGCCCAGTTCAGTATCATGGGCCAATCATTATGTAGTTAGAGTTAGGTACATCATCTATCAGGCTCTCAAAAGATATTCTACTCCTTATGGAGCAGGAAATTAAGAAGAAAGATAACAAATAGTAGGCCTAGCTAGTTGCCAGGGTGAAAAGTTTGGGAAAAGAGAGTTTGGATGCCTATTTTTGGTGGTAGTTTATTTTTTTCTTCTCATCAACTTTTTTTATCAAGTATTTAAAAGAAATAATTGATGAAATATCCATACCCTATAAAAAAAAATCTATTACAAGAAACTAATGAAGCAAAATATAAGGAATTGATGTTAGAGGAAAACTAATGACACTGGTGAGATGAGGTCTAGAGTTGAATTTCAAAAAATGGAAAAAAAACACAGTGAAAGAGCAAAGTTATTTTAACCTCCAAAACTTGAAAATTATTTTTAGTATCTTAAACAGTACATTAGTAATTTTGCTTCACGTCAAAAAACTTAATTAGTAATTGATTATTTTATCTCGAAAATTACTATAACAAATAAAAAGTTACTGTAACAAATCGATTAAATGGCTTTTGATTAGTTCATTTTTAAAAGTTAAAATCGAATGTTAACATATTAAAAAATGAATGTTAAAGGAAGAGTGTCACTCTAACAGTGCTTAAAGAAAAAATATTCACAGATATTGTCATTTAGTAGGAATGTTCAGTAGTTTGGAGTCAAACTATCAAACCGATAGAATCAATTTTAGATCCGTTTGAATAGATTTTATAAATTCAAATTTTAAAAATATATAAGAAAAACGATCATAAGTTCTATTTACGGTTTAATTATTAAAAAAATAGACTGCAAAATATATAATAAATCTTATATTAATTTAAAGGGTTATTATTATTAAACCAAAAACCTTCATGTATTTAAGGGACGGATCTATCCAGTACAAGGAAGACTTACCTCAAGCTCTTCAAGATTTTTTAACTTTCGTCCTTAATTTTATAGGCTCGGATCGTTGATTCATTCAAATCATGATGAATACTCTGTTTGAATTTTGACAATATAAAAAGTTCACGATTTGATTTCGTTTGCGATTTTTATAAGGTGATAGGGATAAGTTTGCTTTCGCTTTCGTGAAAAGACCTACATATACCGAGTCAATCCATGCATACCCTACCATTTGGTTCACAAATGACGCTACTACAATTCCGGTTGAACAGGCAAATGAATTGTCATAGCAATTAACTTGCAAACTTTAATAAACAAATAAAGATCTTTGAGGATGATACCTTTTCTTTTTTCGTAAATATTTCGTTTGTCTTGATTGTGTAAGCTTTAATGAGTGTTCGAGCTGACTACCAACGACAAAAACAAGACTATTCAAGCTAAGTACATACGACACATTATTTTTTAGATCTTTTTAAGAAGCTTCTTAATTTCCATAATTAAAAATTCTCATTTTCTGCAAACAACCTGGACTAAGCATTGTCAAAACCATCAAACTAATTTCAAAGATAGTTTATCCATGTTTTCTTTGCTAAACAAACAAACAATGTGCCTTGCTACTTGCTAACTGCTTAATAAACACATAAATTAATGGATAAGATCAACAACTTTTTATAAATCAAAATAACAAGTTTGTGTATCTCTCAACATACATGCCTCTGTTACTTGTCTTTTTATACTTAATTTCTTAACCATCCAAGTATTTCATTAAAATTGGCAATTCAAATCAAATGATTGATTGTCCATATTTTTTATTGTTTCAACTTATAATCGAATCAAAATGTGACGTTTGTACTGTTATACGATTTAAATAATTTGAGTTGTATTTTGACCATCAACTACAACTTTTGATGTTCTAAGCTACGAATCATTTCGGACTAATTGATCTCGTTGCGGCTCCCTCTTTTCTCGTATTTTCTCCAAAGCTTGCCCCCTCCTATTCTCTCTTTGAGTCCAAATCTCAATCAAATTTTGTTTATTCTATTTATTTTTGAATCACAAAAATTTGGTTATTTAAGTTGAACCAATATTGATTCAATTAAGTGACCATTTTTTTTATGGCAGTATCAGTGATGTTATGGCAGATGTGATGTTGTAAGGTTTGTTCATTGTGACTAGGGTGGTTCAGATTCCGATCCTTCGGCTCCGTAAATAATCGAATCCAAAACTTAGGCTTAATGAAGTTACAAGCTAATTAACCGAGCCAATTCATAGGCCACTGTATTGGCTGTCCTACGAGTACGCCTACAATAACACTGATGGAATCGTTTCGTCCATTCTTGAACTTCAAACATCACGTTACCAAAACTAGTCAAAGAGACACCATTAAAGTTTAATGCTGAAATAACCAAACTTGCATCACACTCAACCACCACAATTCTGAAACCGCCTCCCAAGCAAAACACAGTGCCTCCACCACGACTTTGGCTTCCACCATAACCACCTCATGAATGAGAGTATAGGCGGAGGACATGGAGATTTTGAAATTTAGCATTCTATAAGCCAATTTTAGCAAAAAGTATAGCCACAAAAATTATTATGGACAAGTATAACACCCTCAGGTCAACTAGATTGGATCCAATCTCCAAGAGTTAATTAAATGAGTACAAAAAAAAGATAATTCTTTGGAATACATGGATTTTACTATGGTTATACGCTTAGCAGAATTGCTTAGCTAATTTAGATGAGGTTACAGTGGATTTGATGATGTTGCAGATATTCCTTTTCAGCTTTTGAATCTTCCTCTGCAGCTTTAACAGGATCTGTCCAAATTAAAGTACTAGAAAAAATACATAATACTGTTTTTTTTAAAGTACTACAATGTACTATTATATATGTTTAATTTATAAACTGATATTCGGCAATATAAATATGCGTCGGCAAGCACAACTTGGTGGGAGATGTTTGGAGATTAATTCAGGCAATCTTTAAAATGCTAATACTTCAATAAACTACGAGCTAGTAAAGCATGAACATCAAAGTCTCCGTCAAAAAGTGGATTAGTGTTTTATAATTAGGTGGGAGATATTATTACAAGAAAAACACTTAGTCAAGTGACAGTTCCTGATGAACTAACAAACTAGAAATAGAGACTATAAATGCAATTCATCAATGGTTGCACATATACACACGAGAGAGATATTTTCTGGAGGTAATTTATTTACATTATATGCATCTGTCTTCTTGCCCTATATTTCTATTGTTTCATCCTAAAAATAATATGATTAAATTTTATTTTTCATCTTTCAATTTTAATTCGCGCTCTGTTTAGATTTTTGAAGTTTAAATCGTCATAATTGAGTCTTTAACATTTAGTATTGATCCAATTAAATCATTCTATCGAGTGTTTTCAGTTAAAATTTAAGTGTTCAAGTCCTTTTGATAAGCTTAAAACAGTTGAATCTCAATTTATTATAACATTGTCAAATTCAAATCCAATATTATCTTTTTTAAATTTTAACAGAGCAGTTGACAAAAATACTAAATTGAGTCAATACTAAACGTTAATGACCCAATTTATATTTTTGAAGTTTAAATCATCATAATTGGGTCTTTAACATTTAGTATTGATCCAATTAAATCTTTCTATCGAGTGTCTTCAGTTAAAATTTAAGTGTTCAAGTCCTTTTGATAAGCTTAAAACAGTTGTATCTCAATTTATTATAACATTGTCAAATTCAAATCTAATATTATCTTTTTTAAATTTTAACAGGGCAATTGACAGAAAGACTAAATTGAGTCAAAACTAAACGTTAAGGACCCAATTTATATTTTTGAAGTTTAAATCATCATAATTTGGTCTTTAACGTTTAGTATTGATCCAATTAAATCCTCCTATCGAGTGTCTTTAGTTAAAATTTAAGTGTTCGAGTCCTTTTGATAAGCTTAAAACAGTTGAATCTCAATTTATTATAACATTGTCAAATTCAAATCCAATATTATCTTTTTTAAATTTTAACGGAGTAGTTAACAGAAAGACTAAATTGAGTCAATACTAAACGTTAAGGACCAAATTTATATTTTTGAAGTTTAAATCGTCATAATTGGGTCCTTAATGTTTAGTATTGATCCAATTAAATCCTTCTATCGAGTGTCTTCAGTTAAAATTTAAGTGTTCAAGTCCTTTTGATAAGCTTAAAACAGTTGAATCTCAATTTATTATAACGTTGTCAAATTCAAATCCAATATTATTTTTTTAAAATTTTAACATGGCAGTTGCTAGAAAGACTAAATTGAGTCAATACTAAATGTTAAGGACCTAATTTATACGATTTAAATTTTAGAGACCCAAATAATACATGGACCACAATTTTCTGACAAAAAATGAAATTTACTAAAATTATCTCTTACGTGTAATATTTTTCTTTCATATACGTCCAAAAACTAGATTTGGATTTGGGTTTCACACTACCATTAACTTTAATACGATCGCTGCAGCTTAGGGGTAAAATCATTTTTACAGTAGGAGAATCCTATCAGAAAGAATCAGTGTTTAAAAAAGCGGTTTCTGGGCGCGTCCAGAAGCGATACGGGTCTAAAACGCCCCAAGGCATGAAACCTTGGGCGTTCCTGCTGCTAGACGTTCATTTTTTGGGTCTGGGCTTTCGCTCAGCCAGTGGGAGTACGCCTTTGATGCCTTGGGCGTCCGGGCGTACGCTCCATGATTTTTTTTTTTTTTTTTTAAATCAGCAAACTCAAAACGACGTTGTTTTGGCTTAAATTAAATCAGCCTCATTTGACCAAAACGAAATTGTTTTGATTATCCCTTACCCATTTAGGCTTCTTCCCTGAAGCCGTCCACGTCTCTGTCTCACTGGTCCTCTTTACTCCAGTCCTTACCCGTAAGCTGTCTTCGTCTCTCTCTCTCACTTTTTCACAGCACAATCTAGGTAAGTCATTTATGCTGTTCTTTCAAGTCACAAATTATGTGAACAATGACTGATTCAGGTCTTTTAGGTTTTAATTATCTAAATTTAGGGTTTTTTTTTTTCAAAATTTTATTCACTTCGTTTTACCAGTGTCATTTTTTGTGAGTATTTTGATATGGTTTGCCTTTTTTGAGCTTTTGTTCATTTGTTGTTTCTTTTTTTGTATTTAAGATTGAGGTTTTGTTTGACGCTCTGTTTGGTTTGTGGGAAAATGCAGTAAAGGCGGAGGAAATTTGAATGCTGGTTTTGAAGTGTTTCTTATTAGCAAGTTCAGTGTTTTAGAACAGTTTGTCTATTAATTGATTTGAATTGATTTATTTGTTGCTTTTTTAAACTGATGCGCATTTTTTTTTCTTTAGTTGAAATTCAGATTTTTTTTTTCCAGTTTTGACTTTGGTGAGGAAATACAGGAAAGCTAAGATAGTTGAATATATTGGGCTTGGATAGTCTTTAACTGAGAATGTTGGGTTTGAGTCGTTTTAGATCGTCTTTATTGTGTTGGATTGTTGAATCAGAATGTTTGTTTTGAATGTTTCTCAATTATGATTGAATGAGTTCAATCCGATTATTCTTCGAAGGGCAGATCTTCATTAATTGAATGAGAAACAGATCTATTATATTGAATGAAGAACAAATATGATATCTCTGAGAAATCAGAGTACTTTACATATTTATCAAGCACCTGCGTCGGTTGTCGTTCCATTTTTTTTTTAATTTTTTAATATTTTTATAATTTAATTAATATTATTTTATTCAAAATGTTTTAACGTTTTAAAAGGCTTACGCCCCCAACGTCTCGGAGCATACATCTCACTTTATTGAAGTAAAACACATTGTTTAATACCCTCACATCTGAAAACACCGAAGAGAATTCAAATATAACCTTTTGAAATCTTAGAAAAAAAAATTAATTAAATATTTGCGGCATTACATATGGCCCTTTTATATTCTAGACAATATAAAGCTACTACGTACAGAAAATGGAAACATCACCCTAAATTTCTATTATGTAGTTCCGTAGTGGCATTTTATACGTGTCATGATATTTTACTTAAAAATAAATAATTAATTATCACTTTCCAGTTGATGATTTTTTGACAATTTTTGTTGTCCTAATTAAAATAATCAGTAATTGATTACTGATTTCACTAACGGTAGCATGGTGGTTAACGTTCAGCAGTAAAAATAGTAAGTATGGAAAATAAGCACTAAGGTTCCAATTGGCCCAGTCCATGTCTGATTAAATCTTAATCTCGTCTTTTCCAAAAACCTTTACTTCACTCGATCAAGTCTTATTCATATTTAATTTTATTGTCGTAAATTTCTCGTTGCCTTAACGCCTATTTCTTAGCGTATGAATCATTTCGTATATTATTAAAATATTATTTATAATTAACCGATCAAAAACAAAAACATTTTGATTTGAGGAGATAATATTCTTTTGATTTGGGGAGATAATATTATCCAGCACCACTTCCAGCCTATTCGTCAAAACTTTTGCAATTAATTTATACAGTATATTACATAATCTTATAGGTCCGAATTGAGACAAAATTTTTGGGTTTTTAACCTTTGGAATTAGAACAATGTAAGTATAATTGACAATAGGATCAAGTTGACCAAAATTTAAAAAATCGAACACAACTTTAGTGACATTCTTTCCCACAATATCCCAATATTTTTGGTAAAATAAAACGCACATACCATCTGGTCTTGGAGCTTTGATTGGATGCATTTGAAACAACGTCTCATTCACCTCTTCCACCAAAAAAACGCTGGTAAGTCTACAGTTCATTTCAACCGTCATAACCGATGCCATAAATTGTAGGACTTCCTCAACTCTTTAGGGACGAAAAGAAGAGAGTAGAGAAAAAATCGCAAAGCAGCGTTTGCACTTCATTTTTTGAGAAATACCAACTACCGTTATCATCTCGAAGATATTCAATGATGTTCTTTTTCTACCGTTGTGAAGCCTTCCTATGGAAAAAAGTTGTATTGTGATCCCCCTCCTGCATCCATAACACTCTAGAGCATTGCTTCCAAAACCTTTCCTCATCTAGCAATTGTTGATTCTACTTTTTCAAAATCTCATTTTCCTCCTTTTGTAGCTGTGTGCTGGTAGGTTGTTTTCGGACCCATTGCAGTCGACTATTGAGCTCCTTGAAACCACCCTTCTTGGACTGGCCAAATTTTCCACAACTTCCCTGCTCCAATTTTTTTTCTACCAATCTTACGTGACCACAAAAATTTCCAGTGTCATACTCAATTTTAGTCAATGGTGAGCCAACAGGCAGGGTGATTCCTACTAGGGGAATTCGTCAAGGGAATCCTCTTTATCCTTATTTATTTGTTCTTTGTGCTGAGGGTTTGTCGGTGTTGATAAGACACAGTGAGCAAAATGGCAAGCTGTTAGGCATTAATTCTGGTGCTACTGGCTCGTTATTTAAATGAAATCTTACAAATGTATGAGCACAGCTCTGGGCAAAAGGTGAATTTTGATAAATCAATTGTGTTCTTTAGCAAGAATTGTAATGAGGAAACGAAAGACATGGTAGTGAATGTTCTACAAATCTCTAGTGTGGTGAGCCATGAAAAGTACCTCGGTTTGCCAACAATGGTTGGTCGATCAAAAACATAAACTTTCAAAACGCTAACAGATTGGGTCTGGGGTAAAATTCAATGATGGAAAGAATGATTGTTATCAAAAGCAGGTAAATTTTTTTAATTAAGGCTGTTGCTCAGGCAATTCCAACTTATATAATGAGTTGCTTTAAAATTCCTGTTTTCATATCTAACGAATTGGGAAAGATGATGAGCCGGTTTTTGTGGGGACACAGAAATTGAGAGAAAAATTCACTGGATGAGTTGGGACAAGATGTGTAAGTTGAAAAATGAGGAGGGTTGGGCTTCAGGGATTTACATATTTTTAATATGGAGATGCTCACGAAACAAGGATGGAGACTAATAAATAACACTTCATCTTTGTTTTATGCAGTGTTGAAGGCTCGTTATTTTACAGATAGTTCTTTTTTAGAAGCGTCGCTTGGGAGGATCCATCGTACACATGGCGTAGTATTTGGAAAGGTGAAAAAGGGATTCGATGGCGTATTGGATTGGGGGAAAATGTTTCTATTTGGAATAGTCCATGGATTCCCAAACCATGGTCTTTGAAAATTGTATCACCGAAGATAGATGCGATAGCTCATGCACCGGTCTCTATTTTAATTGATGAAGATACTAGACGATGGAGGCTAGACCAGCTTAAGAATTTATTTTTGGAGCATGAGGGAGAGATGATAGCATAAATTCCATTGGGTTTAATGGCTAGAGATAATAAACTTATTTGGCACTATAATTCCCATGGGAGATTCACTGTCCGAAATGCATACCAGGTGGAAAGAGCGGCGGGGTGTTGACAGAAAATTGATACAGCAGCAACGTCGTCCAAGGGAGGAGAGCCAGGAGGTAGCATGGATTCGGTATAACGATATGTCTGGTCATTTAATTTGCCTAATAAAAGTAAACACTTTGTGTAGTGTTTATGCTATACAGCTTTGCCGACATATAGTAATTTACATAAGAGAGGACTGGCAACTGGAAAGCAATGCCTGATTTGCAAACAGGAGGATGAGACTGTTGCTTACGCGGTGGTTGGATGCTGTCACACAAAGGCTACATGGGAGAGGTGCCCGGTTCAGTTCAGGTCTGATTGGTGTGCGAGTATTACTTTCCGGCAACGGTTCTTAGGGTGCAAAATTGAATGGGAAGAGGCAAAGGTAGCTGTTTGAGTTCTTTTTGCGTGGGCAATATGGAATAATCACAATAAAATTGTACATGGGGGAGAGGGGAATAATGGGGATGAGATTTATTGGTATTTCGTACTATGACGAAGTTCAAATATTTTGCGAGCAGACATCGGCTCTAAATAGCAGAAAAGAAGCGATAAAGGTTCCTTGGAAAGCCCCATGTGCAAATATGGTTAAGATCAATGCGGACGCGGCTTTGTTTGACGTCGACTCCACTGGTAGCATAGGAGTTATGGTTCAGGATAGATATGGTAATTTTTCGTTATGATCTATTTCGGGTTGGTCATCTCCAAGACAATATTGTTATATTTTTTAAAATCTCAGTATAATATATATATATGCAACAATAAAAATAATACCAACAGAAATTTTTACATCAATCATCAACCATCAACCCTCAACCCTCAACAAAGAAGATACGTCATTCTGATCTTGACTTAAACATTTTATACAACGTAATATACATAAATATTTACAAATAAAATTTTATTTTATTTTCTCATTAGTCTGAGGATGTGGACACACACGTGACTTACAGATAATGACTTCGTCTGAATCTCAACTCACCAAACTATTTGTCATACCTGCTACCTGAAATCATTGTACAATGAAGAATAAGTTTCACAAGCTCAGTGAATTAAATTTACTAGAAGTATTCGATTTTATACTCTCAGTTATATCTTATAATTTAATTACTTCTAAAAGAAATATTTCGATATTCATTCATATTTTTCCTCAAATAATTCAATAACAATATTCTGTAATCACTACTTAATTTCATAATTCTTCTATTGCACAATCTCTTTTTAAGTTACTCATCAGACATATCAATCTTTTAATCATATATTTAATCATCTCTAAATCATCAATTCAACATTATCATTTACCTCATTATAAGGTTCACAACATACAATAACTCACTCAAACAAATTTTATCATATTATATTTTTATATTTCTTCTTTAGCATATTTGTCTCTCTATAAGACTCATTCCTCTATAAAAAAATTTACAATCATGAATAGTACTTTAACATCTCAAGCAATAACAATCAATATTTAAAGCAAATGCAATGCGTGAAGTTAAATGTTATTATTATTGAGAACGTCTTCCCACATGTCGGTATGTTTTTATCTTAGACCGGCTGCTTTCTCGGTTCTTTAATTCTCATTTAGACCGGTTGCCTTCCCAGTTATTTTATTCTCATTTAGATCGGCTGCCTTCTCGGTTCTTTTATTTTCATTTAGACCGGTTGCCTTCCCGGTTCTTGTATTTTCATTTAGACCGGTTGCCTTCCCGGTTCTTGTATTTTCATTTAGACCGGTTGCCTTCTCGGTTCTTTTATTTCATGCATATGCATATGAATAATAAAATAAAAACAAGCATGTATTCAGATATTTAAACTAGTTATCCTGATTATTCTTAAATTATTATTTGAAAAATTCTATTAAATTCTTCTCCCTATAAATCATATCAAATCATCAACCATAGCTCGTCAAGAATTTCATTTATCATCTTTAATATTAAATCGACTCATTATTCTAATAATATTACTTCTCATATAATAATTTTCTACATATCTATTATTCCTATCATACCTATCAACCAATTTTTCATCTACCACCAAAGTATAAGTTAATAATTTATTTTAATATTATTACTATATATTTCATATTTATCTTGATTATTTAAAGTAAATCTAACTCACCACGTAGCACTTAGAGCTACCCGTGGATCACTTCCTTGCCTTTCCTGTTCCTATCAGCAATTTCTCCCGGTTGTTGATCATCAACACCTGACATAATATTTATATTAAATTTCTAATTTATTCTTCAATTCTTCCATAATTCACACCCTTTGAAAATTCTCACTTTGAATTCTGGGAAATTTCATGTATGCTAAATCTCAAAAAATAAACTTCACGTTATTACCTTCTATTTTTCTTAGAGCTTCTCGTGATTCTCTATAAAATTCTCTCGTAAACTCCTTCAAAATTTTACTCTTTCAACATTTCTTTAGGTCCCCAAGTATTTAAAGAAAGAGAGACATTTGAATTGTAGTTGAAGGAAAACCAAACAGGATTTGGTAAGTAATTTACAAAATAAACTAAAGTTATATATATATATATATATATATATATATATATATATATATATATATAATTTTAAAAATCATAGTCAGCACCTCCCCCCCCCCCCCAATGCTTTGCCATGATATTGTAATGCTGTCTTACATACAGCATTACAATTCTCTTTTGGCAACAGGTAGCCACACCTGTTGCCACATTTTTTTCCCTTTTCCTTTTTTTTTTGCCTTTGTCTGGACCTTTTTTTTAAGAATTGTTTTATAAAAATTAAATCTTTTGCGCATATATATATATATATATATATATATATATATATATTACTTTAATTCTATGTCATATTTATTAAATTATTTCTTTACCATTTTTTTACGAATACGGATATTACAATTCCACCCACCTTACAAAAATTTCGTCCCCAAAATTTCCTTACCTAATTCATGAAAGAGTTAGGGATATTCTTTCCTCATTCTTGTTTCATGCTCCCAAGTGACTTCTTTGACATCTTTGTTCCGCCATAATATTTGAATCAAATGAATGACTTTATTGCACAAGACTTATTCCTTTCTGTCTAGAATTCTGATCAGTACTTGCTAAAAGTCAAATCTTCCTGAAGTTTTATCGCCTGATTTGAAATACTATAGGATTCATCGTGTAAGTACTTTCTCAACAGTGACACATAAAATGCATTATGTAATTGCTTTAACTCTGGGGGTAAATCCAATCGATATGATACTGGTCCAATTTTCTCAATCACCTCATATGGCCCCACAAATCTTGTGCTCAACTTTTCCTTATTTTTAAACCTCAATACACCCTTCCACGGAGATATCTTCAAAAATACCAATTCACCAACTTGAAACTCGAGAGCTCTTCTTTTTTCAGCATATCTCTTTTGTCTATTCTGTGCTGCTCTAAGGTTCTCTCTAACCAGTTTGATCATCTCAATAGTTAAATCTATCATTTCTGGACCAAATATCTTACTTTCTTCAACTTCTTCCCAGCATACTGAAGTTCTACACTTCCTACCATATAAAGACTCAAATGGTGTCATCCCAATACTAGTTTGATATTGACTATTGTATGCAAACTCGATCAAAGGCAAATAAGCATCCCAACTCACTAAGAAACTCAATACACTTGCCCTCATCATATCTTCTAGTATTCCGATGATTCTCTCCGTCTGCCCATCAGTTTGTGGATGAAAAACTGTACTAAACTGCAATTGTGTACCCATAGCTTCTTGAAAACCTCTCCAAAATCTAGAGGTAAATCTAAAATCTCTGTTTGATACAATGGTCAAGGGTACTCCATGTAATTTTACTATCTCCGCTACATACAATTCAGCCAACTTTTCAGGACTCTAGGTGGTTTTAATAGGAAGAAAATGTGAAGACTTAGAAAGTCTATCCACTATAACCCATACAATGTCATGTCCTCTCTAGGTACAGGGAAAACCAGAGACAAAATCCATACTCACGTTTTCTCATAGCCACTTAGGTACTGGAAGAGGTTGTAATAAACCTGCTGGATGTCTATTCTACAACTTCACCTATTGACAAGTCAAACATTTAGAAATATGTTCTGCTACATCATTCTTCATCCTTGACCACCAATAATTTTATCTTAACCCTCTGTACATTTTATTATTACCTAGATGCATGAAATATATAAAATCATGAGCCTCCCTTAGTATCTCCTTTCTCATCTCCACATCATTGGGAACACAAACTAGATGCCCTAATACCACCATATCATCTTCTCTAATTCTAAACTCAGTTGGCTTCTCACTCAATACTTCTTGTCTGATCTTCTCTATCTCTTTATCTTTACCCTGCATCTGTAATAAACAATCAATAATAGAAAATTGTACCACTATATTTGACATCAATACTCCTCTATTATCAACACTCAACTGCATCATCATTTTTCTTAATTCTATCATCAAGCTAGTACTATGACTCCCAACAGTAGCTAATCTCTCTGTAGCCTTTTTACTCAAAGCATCAGCTACTACATTAGCCTTTCCTAGATGATAATGAATTATATAGTCATAATCATTAATCAACTCCATCTTACCTCAAATTAAACTCTTTCTGGGTAGGTAAATGCGTCAAACTTTTATGATCAGTAAAAATTTCACAATTGGCTCCATACAAATGGTGTATCCAAATCTTCAAAGCGAAAACTATAGCAACCAATTCTAAATCATGGGTCGGGTAATTCCTCTCATGGTTCTTTAATTGCCTAGATGAATAAGTTATAACTCTCCCATATTGCATCAACACACATCCCAACCCCTGATGTGACGCATCACTATATACCACAAATCTTTCATCACCAGAAGGAAGCACTAATACCGGGACAGTAGTCAATTTTTCTTTCAACAACTAGAAAATCATCTCACATTCTTCTGACCACCTAAACTTCACTTCCTTCCTGGTCAATCTAGTCAATGGTCCAGTAATCATAGAATTTTTTTGGATAAGTCTCCTATAATAACCAGCCAACCCCAAAAAGCTTCTAATTTCAGTTATACTCGTGGGTGTTTCCCAATTCAACACTACTTCTACTTTTTATGGATCAATTACTACTCCCTCTCCCGACACAACATGCCCTAAGAAATATATTTTACTCAACCAAAACTCACATTTAGGGAACTTTGCATATAATTTCTCACTCTTCAGAATTTCCAACACTATCTCTAAATGCTGCATATGCTCCTCCTTATTCTTGGAATATACCAAAATATCATCAAAAAACACAATCACAAATCTGTCCAAGAATAGTTTAAACACCCGATTCATTAGATCCATAAATATTGCAGGAGCATTAGTCAACCTGAATAGCATCCCCAGGAACTCATGATGGCCATAATGTGTCCTAAAATCAGTCTTAGGCACGTCCCACTCCTTTGTCCTCAATTGATGATAACCCAATCTCAGGTCTATCTTAGAAAACACCCTAACTCCTTGTAACTTCTCGAATAAATCATCTATCCTGAACAAAGGATATATATTCTTGATGGTGATCTTATTCAACTGTCTATAATCAATACACAACCTCATTGTCCTGTCCTTCTTCTTGAAAAATGACACAGGGGCTCCCCAATGTGACATACTAGGTTGAATAAATTATTTATCTAGTAATTCATGAAGCTGAACTTTCAACTTTCTCAATTCAACTGGTGTCATTCTATAATGAGCTATAGATATGGGTGTTGATCTTGGAATCACTTCAATAGAAAACTCAATCTCCCTATTAGGAGGCAACCCAGACAACTCCTCAGGGAATACATCAGAAAAATCTTTCACTACCAAGATTCTTTTAACTTCTTACTTTCCTTGCTAGAATCCACCACATATGCCAAATACCCTTCACAGCCCTTTTTCAACCATTTACTAGCAATTAAGGCAGAAATAAGATAGTTAGCAAGTATCTTACGTTCTCCTTGAAAATTAAACTCCTCATGTCCAGGTATCTTGAACACCACATTTTTCCTAAAACAATCTACCCAAACATGATATGTAGATAACTAATTCATCCCCAAAATTAAATCAAAATCTGTCATATCTAAAGGCAATAAATCAACTTCAAATTCTCTATCAGCCATATTAATCACACAACTTCGATAAATTGTCCTGATAATAACCCTATCTCTAGTAGGAACCTAAAAAATAATCACATACATCAAAGGACTAGCACTAGCATCAATAGATTTTATATAAATACTAGATACAAAAGAATGGGTTGCATCAGGATCAACCAATAATCTAACAAGCCTACCAAGGATATATATCATACCCATAACAACATCAGGAGTGGCTTGTGCATCCTGTTGGATCAATGCATAGACTCTGCTATCTCTAGACTGAAACTGGCTATCACATCCTCTCTCAGCTACTGATCCTTAACCTCTGCCCCGCACACTCCCTGATCCACCACCTCTCTCCATCGGTCTTTTCCTAACACTTCCAGTGCATACGTCAACAGATTTCCCCACTGAAAAATCTACAGCAACATGTCGTCCCTCACCACATACAAAGTATATATGTGTAGGGCAATTCCGAGACAGATGCCCCGTTTAATTACATCTAAAACAAACCCTTGACTCCTGTTCATACATCAGATTACCACTTCTCTTTGGTGGCATACTAACTCATATACCATAACTGCCAATTCCCATAGCCTATCTTCCAAATCTAGGGGTCCTACCAGTATTATTCTGAGCTATAGAAGCAACAGATCATGTTTGTCTCTGACTCTGTACTATAGTTCCTTGCGACAAGGAATGCCCCCTCTAGGGTGGTCTCCTACCTTGTACACCCATACTGCTAACACCTTTATGTCCCTCAAATCTAGACCTCTTCGGCCAATCTCTCCTACCTCTAAACTCCATCAAATCCTTCTCAATCTGTAATGCTTTATCCACCAGTATAGTATAATTCCTTATGCCCATGAAAGAGAGTTTAGATCAAATTTCGTAGTGTAACCCGTCTAAAAATCATTTACATTTTCTCTCATCCGTATTCAATAACTCAGGTAAAAACCTTGACAGAGCTATAAATCTCCTATCATACTCTACCACAGATAAGGTACTTCGCCTTAAGTGAATAAAATTTCTCTCCTGCTAGGTTCGAAATGTATTTGGAAAGTATTTCACAAAAAAACTCATCCTTAAACTTACTTCAAGTTAAAGGTTGTTCCATCTGTGTACTCACCCTAGGTAGAATATCTTCCCACCATTGTGAAACCTCACTTTCTAGTATAAATGAAGCAAAAGCAACCTTCTGTCTATCTGTCACTGGTAAGACTTCAAAATATTTCTCAACATGTCTAATCCACTGCTCAGCTTCCACAGAATTTACAAATCCTCTAAAAGACTGGGGTTTAAACTTAAAAAACCTCAAAAAACAATCATCTTGCATCTCACGTGCAAACACACCTTCTCCCTAAACCTCTCGTCTCACCATATTAGGTTCTACTCTACCCTTTTCATCTAATCTTTTCTGCAGATTATCAACCCTTTCTTCCGCTGCATTCATCCCTTCTATAGCATGATTAAGAGCTTCTCTCAATTCATCCTTCCTAACCTCAGATTCTCTCCTAGCTCTGATAGTACCAGCTGCACTATCAATATGTTCCCTCCCAGAAATCACAGACTCAACTTCCCTTTCTGCTTCAGTTCTTCTAAATATTACGGGTCTACCACGTCCCTTCTGATTTTGAATTCTACATCTAACTCTAGCACGTCCACGTGTAATCCCCAGATTCTGCATTAAAATATTGTTTATTTAGATTTTCCACTTCTTAAAGTTCTCATGCAGTCTACAGAATCATAAAATCTAATGCTCTGATACCAAAATTGTAACGTCTCATCCCGAGTTGGCCACCCCGAAGACAGTGTTGTCATATTTTTTAAAATCCCAGCACGACACATATATGCAACAATAAAAATAATACCAACAGAAATTTTTACATCAATCCTCAACCCTCAACAGGAGAGATACATCATTCTGATCTTGATTTAAACATTTTATAAAACGTAATATGCATGATTATTTACAAATAAATTTTTATTTTATTTTCTCATTAGTATGAGGATGTGGACACGCACATGGCTTACAGATAATGACCTTGTCTGAATCTCAACTCACCAAACTATCTATCCTGTCTGCTACATGAAATTATTGTACAATGAGGAGTGAGCTTCACAAGCTCAGTGAATTAAATTTACTAGACGTATTCGATTTTATACTCCCATTTACATCTTATAATTCAATTACTTCTAAAAAAATTCTTCTAATATTCATTCATCTTTTTCCTCAAAAAATTCAATAACAATATTTTGTAATCACTACTCAATTTCATAATTCCTCTATTACACAATCTCTTCTTAAGTTACTCATCAAATATATCAATCTTTCAATCATATATTTAATCATCTCTAAATCCTCAATTCAACATTATCATTTACCTCATTATGAGGTTCACAACATATAATAACTCACTCAAACAATTCTTATCATATCATATTTCTATATTTCTTCCTTAGCATATTTGTCACTCTGTAAGACTCATTCCTCTATCAATAAATTTACAATCATGAAAATCACTTTAACATCTCAAGCAATAACAATCAATATTTAAAGGAAATGCAATGTGTTAAGTTAAATGTTATTATTATTGGGAACGTCTTCCCACATGTCGGAATGTTTTTATCTTAGACCGGCTGCCTTCCCGGTTCTTTCATTCTCATTTAGATCGACTGCCTTCCCGGTTATTTTATTCTCATTTAGACCGGCTGCCTTCCCGATTCTTTTATCATTTAGACTGACTACCTTCACGGTTCTTTTATTTTCATTTAGATCGGTTGTCCTCCTGGTTCTTTTATTTCATGCATATGCATATGAATAATAAAATAAAAACAAGCATGTATTCAGATATTTAAACTAGCTATCCTGATTATTTTCAAATTATTATTTGAAAAATTCCACTAAATTCTTCTCTTCATAAATCATATCAAATCATCAACCATAGCTCGTCAAGAATTTCATTTGTCATCTTTAATATTGATAGGTGCTTAAATATTCATATTTAAGCCCCTTATTTACATTTGTTAGGTTATTAGTTATGTTAATTTAGTCCATTTTACTTCGTTTGTGTGTTCTACATGTTTTTATAGGGTCTTGGAGAAAAAAGAAGCAGTTTTAGAACTTAAAAGAATAAGTCTGGAAATCTTAGAGCAGCCTCTGGTCAAAATGCGATCGATCGCACTGCTGCATGTGATCGAGCGCACATGTACGGGCGTGAATAGTAAAACAACAGAGCTAGTTTTGGAAATATAGTAGGTTTTGCGTTTTTTGGAAATTAGGGTCTCCAGAGTCTTCTAGGACTACTCAAGCCCTATAAATACACCTGTAAAGCACACACAAATCATCGAATCACTTCTTAGATCCTTTCTTTTATCTTTTATCTTTTATTTTAACTTGGAGTGTAAGTTTTGGGAGAGAATTGACACCTCTTCTCTCGGGTTTATTCTTCCCTTTATGTTTAGTTTATATATGATGTTTATCTTAGACAGCATGTGTAACTAACTCTTTATAGGACTCGATTGAAACCCTAGTTATGCTTTCCCTTATATTTATTCATTGATAATCTTTGCCAATAGCCTTTACTATGTTGCTTAACTTGATTAATGCCTGTGTTTATTTAAATTCCTCATACGTATGTGTATGGCCAACGTATGCATATGGTATGGATTGGTTAGTTAGATCAATTTGGATGACCAAGTCCTGGGTCTGACAATAGTAACAAAAGATATCCACATCAGATTCTTGGGTTAATCAACATGGGAAACCGAGAGTAGATGCCATGCCCTAGGTCTCATGTGCTTGTCGATTTCCACAGCCCTTATGCTTTCTTTAGGAACAACTCAGTAGATACCATGTTGAATCCCTCGAGAAAGAAAAGAGTTATAGTAGATACCATGTCTAACTCGTTGCTTAGGGAAATCAATAGCTTAATGAGTAAATACCATGCCCTTAGGTTGGCGACCATTAGGTATACATGATAAGACTAGTGCACTGATACATTACACATTGGGAAAGTATGACTAGTGGTGGATATCAAAGCCCTATATCTTTATTATTATTAAATCACACTCAACTATTTTTCAAACTTCTTTTACTAAGAAACTAATTCTAAAATCGAAATTCACCAATCCCTATGGAGATGATCTTGCATTCGCACACTCTACTACTGTTGACCTTGTGCACTTGCAAGTAAAACGAGGGCGATTATTTGCTTATTAATTTAGGAAAATGAACGCGCAACAAGTTTTTGGCACCGTTGTCAGGGATTGTGCTAAATTTCTGTTTAGACTTATTTTTCTTATTTTGTTCAATTTTATTTTCTTATTTTTCATTAAATAATTTTCTTAATCTGTTTTGTTTTATTTTATTTTCATCAACTATCTAATTTAATTCTTCGTTTTTGTTGTTTTCTTGCTTTCTGTTTCAGGTGTGCATCAGTACTAATTCTGGCACTACGATCGAGTGCAAACCTAAGTGCGATCGAGCGCACTGGTGCGATCAAGCGCAGTGCTTGGAGCGCTTGAGCGTAAATAGTCCAGAGACTACCCGAGCAGCAGTACTGAAGCTGCTGCACTAAGGTATTCCTGCTGATTCATGCAAGGGCTTTGAGTGAGGAACCCAACCATCCTTCCACTTGATATAGAGAGTGAGCAGATCATTCGAAAGAGGCCTAGAAACAACTTCGAGGAGAAAGAAGAAGAATTTGAGGGTGAAGCACCAATGGAACAGCTTTACAACCAACTGCCACTAGAACGGAGGCCTACGAAGCAATCCTTCATTCCACAGAACCTTAACCATCCTTCATGAATTGCATATCAACCTAAGGCGGAAGAAAATTATTATATATCTCCGTATATACTCAGTGCCTTGACTCATTTTAGGGGTACACCTGCTGAGGATCCACACTTGGACCTTCGAGAATTCTTTGATCTCTGCAAATTCCAGCACATCCAAGGCTTAGACCAAGAAGGAATAAGGTTAATTCTTTTCCCTTTTTCCTTAAAAGATAATGCTAAATTATGGTATACTTCTTTGCCTGCAGTTTCTATCCATACTTGGGAGGAGTTGGCCAGCAAGTTCCTCAGAAAATTTTTTCCAGCCCAAAAGAAGAGACAAATGAGGAAGGAGATCCAGTCCCTCCAACAAAAGGATGGAGACTTATTCTTCGAAGCATGGGGACATTTCAATGAGTTACTACTCAAATGTCCACATCACAACCTACCTCAAGATGAGCTGGTACTAGCCTTTTTATGAAGGTCTAAATGACATGAATAAAGGTATTGCTGATTCTAGTTGTAGAGGTGTGCTGATGGAAAAGAGCAGTGAAGAAGCCATGGAGCTGTTTGAGGCATTGAGTGAACACACCCAACAATTCTCCTCTAGAGGTAGACAAGGAGTCAAGAGCAAAGGTATGTATGAGATTACTCTAAATAGTGGACCCTCTACCCAAATAGCTGCTTTGGAGAGGAAGCTAAATATGAAGCTCGATATGATTGTAAAAGCTATGTCTACTCAAAACCTCTCTCCTCGACGACAAGCTACACAAAGCCAGGTATATTCTTTATGTTCTCAATTTGATCACACTACTGAGACTTGCCATTTGTATTCATTTACAGATCCCGAGCAAGCGAACTATGTGGGACCGAACAGTGCATATGTAAATACATATAACCCTGGATGGCGGAACCACCCCAACCTATCATGGAGCAACAATCAAAATACCTTGAACTTTCAAGGACAACAAAGGAACTTCCACCAAGCAGCCCAGCTAGTTCAAGAGTCAAAGAATAGTGACCTAGAGAGTATGATGAGGCAATTGATAACATCACAAGATCAGTTTATGACTCAGCAAAGACAAACCATTGCAACACATGAGCAAGCAATTCAAAGATTAGAGGTACAAATGGGGCAATTGGCTAAGGAGCTAAGTGAAACAAAGCAAGGTGAACTCCTTGTGCAAACACTACCAAATCCAAGAGGACATCAGCAGCTGAAAGCCGTTACAACCCTCCGAAATGGTAAGATCATAGGAGTTAATGAACCAGCTCAAGCATCTCTAGCTAGGCCATCCACATCCAAGGTAAGTGAAGTAGAGAAGTGGAATGCACCACCCTTCCCTCAAAGGTTAGTAACGCCAAAGAAAGATAAATTGTTTGATATTTTTGAAACTTTGAGAAAAATAGAAATTAACATTCCCTTATTAGATGCAATTAAACAAATTCCTACTTATGCTAAATTTTTAAAACATTGTTGTACTAATAAAAGAAAGTTTCAGGAACATGAAACAGTGGCTCTAACTGAAGAGGTAAGTGCAGTATTGTTAAGAAAACTACCACCAAAACTAAAAGATCCTGGTAGTTTTACTATTCCCTGTAAGATAGGTGATCAGTTGTTTGAGCGAGCATTACTAGATTTAGGAGCAAGTGTCAATTTGCTACCATACACAGTAGTTGAAAAGCTAGGTTTAGGGGAGCTTCAACCAACCTCCATCACTTTGCAATTGGCAGATAGAAGCATCAAAAGACCTAGAGGTATACTTGAAGATGTCCTGGTAAAGGTAGATGAGTTTATTTTGCCTGCTGACTTCATTGTATTAGATATGGAAGAATGCCCTATACCATTACCTTTGCCCATCATCTTAGGAAGACCCTTTATGAGAACTACTGATACAATAATTAAAGTGAAAAAGGGTATTGTAAGTATGACGGTAAATGGAGAGACAATAGAATTTAAGATATTTGATGCAATGAAATTACCCCAAGATGATAATGATGATGAATGTTTTAATGAATTCATGATGCAAAGTGCTATCAAGCAAGCTTTTCAGGTCCATCACACTGATCCATTGGAGGCCGCCCTCACCCATAGCTTCAAAAGATCGGATATTGAGCCTGCATCAGAAACTATCTCTGATGACATCTTTGAAGCTCTGCACCTCCCTGAAGTTTATCCTATGCATCCAAGACCGGGTGATAAGAAGAAATCACATTTAAATAAACTGACAAGATTGAGTCATGATGAATGTGCAGCACCACCAAGAGCACTTGAGCCACATGAAGTGGACTTTAAGTACTCCCTACCAAAAGACTAAAGTTGAGAGAATACCTCGTCTGGTTGAAGACGTCAAACTTAGCTCTCATGGGAGGCACCCCAAAGCATATCATTTTTAATAGTTTTATTTTATTTTATTATTAGTATTTCATAGTTTACTTTTCTATAGTTGTTTATTATTACTTGTTTTCCATTTTATTTTTGTTTGTCTTTCTTTTTCAAGGACAGAGTGAGTGCATCCAGTTGAAGTTTGGGGGCGTGCTATGAGTTATGCCAGCCATATAGTTCTTCATCTCCCAGGTCAGCCCCTTCCATGCTATTCACACATTGGGGACAATGTGCAATTTAAGTTTGAGGATATGAAGGCACACTCACACACTCACTATGTTCAAAACAGTAGAGCCAGTTTTGGAAATAGAGTAGGTTTTCCATTTTTTAGAAATTAGGATTTCCAGAGTCTTCTAGGACTACTCAAGCCCTATAAATACACCTGTAAAGCACACACAAATCATCGAATCACTTCTTAGATCCTTTCTTTTATCTTTTACTTTAACTTGGAGTGTAAGCTTTGGGAGAGAATTGATGCCTCTTCTCTCAGGTTTATTCTTACCTTTATATTTAGTTTATATATAATGTTTATCTTAGACAGCATGTGTAACTAACTCTTTATAGGGCTCGATTGAAGCCCTAGTTATGCTTTCCTATATATTTATTCATTGATAATCTTTGCCAATAGCCTTTACTATGTTGCTTAACTTGATTAATGCCTGTGTTTATTTAAATTCCTCATATGTATGTGTATGGCCAACGTATGCATGTGGTATGGATTGGTTAGTTAGATTAATTTGGATGACCGAGTCCTGGGTCTGATAATAGTAACAAAAGATATCCACACCGAATTCTTGGATTAATCAACATGGGAAACCGATAGTAGATACCATGCCCTAGGTCTCATGTGCTTGTCGATTTCCACAACCCTTATACTTTCTTTAGGAACAACTCAGTAGATACCATGCTGAATCCCTCGAGAAAGAAAAGAGTTAGAGTAGATACCATGCTTAACTCGTTGCTTAGAGAAATCAATAGCTTAAGGAGTAGATACTATGCCCTTAGGTTGGCGACCATTAGGTATACATGATAAAGCTAGTGCACTGATATATTACACATTGGGAAAGTATGACTAGTGGTGGATATCAAAACCCTATGTCTTTATTATTATTAAATCACACTCAACTGTTTTTCAAACTTCTTTTACTAAGAAACTAATTCTAAAACCAAAATTCACCAATCCCTGTGGAGATGTTCTTGCACATACCCCCAAACTTAAATTGCACATTGTCCCCAATGTGTGAATAGCATGGAAAGAGCTGACCTGGGAGATGAAGAACTATATGGCTGGCATGGCTCGTAGCATGCCCCCAAAATTCAACTGGATGCACTCACTCTGTCCTTGAAAAAGAAAGACAAACAAACATAAAATGGAAAACGAGTAATAATAAACAACTATAGAAAAGTAAACTATGAAATACTAATAATAAAATAAAATAAAACTATTAAAAATGATATGCTTTGGGGTGCCTTCTATAAGCGCTAAGTTTGACATCTTCAGCCATACGGGGGATTCTCTCAACTTTAGTCTTTTGGTAGGGAGTACTTAAAGTCCACTTCATGTGGCTCAAGTGCTCTTGGTGGTGCTGCACATTCATCATGACTCAATCTTGTCAGTCTATTCAAATGTGATTTCTTCTTATCACCCAGTCTTGGATGCATAGGATAAACTTCAGAGAGGTGCAGAGCTTCAAAGATGTCATCAGGGATAGTTTCTGATGCAGGCTCAATATCCGATCTTTTGAAGCTATAGGTGAGGGCGACCTCCAATGGATCAGTGTGATGGACTTGAAAAGCTTGCTTGACAGCACTTTGCATCATACATTCATTAAAACATTCATTATCATTATCATCTTAGGGTAATTTTATTGCATCAAATATCTTAAATTCTATTGTCTCTCCATTTACCGTCATACTTACAATACCCTTTTTCACATTAATTATTATATCAGCAGTTCTCATAAAGGATCTTCCTAAGATGATGCACAGAGGTAATGGCATAGGACATTCTTCCATATCTAAAACAATGAAGTCAACCGGAAAAATATACTCACCTACCTTTACCAGGACATCTTCAAGTATACCTCTAGGTTTTTTTATGCTTCTATCTACCAATTGCAAAGTGATGGAGGTTGGTTGAAGCTCCCCTAAACCTAGCTTTTCAACTACTGTGTATGGTAGCAAATTGGCACTTGCTCCTAAATCTAGTAATGCTCGCTCAAACAACTGATCACCTATCTTACAGGGAATAGTAACACTACCCGGATCTTTTAGTTTTGGTGGTAGTTTTCTTAACAATACCGCACTTACCTCTTCAGTTAGAGTCACTGTTTCATGTTCTTGAAACTTTTTTTTATTAGTGCAACAATCTTTTATAAATTTAGCATAAGCAGGAATTTGTTTAATTGCATCTAATAAGGGAATGTTAATTTCTACTTTTCTCAAAGTTTCAAAAATATCAAACAATTTATCTTTCTTTGGCGTTACTAACCTTTGAGGGAAGGGTGGTGCATTCTACTTCTCTACTTCACTTACCTTGGATGTGGATGGCTTAGCTGGAGATGCTTAAGCTGGTTCATTAACTCCTATGATCTTACCATTTCGGAGGGTTGTAACGGCTTTCAGCTGCTGATGTCCTCTTGGATTTGGTAGTGTTTGCACAGGGAGTTCACCTTGCTTTCTTTCACTTAGCTCCTTAGCCAATTGCCCCATTTGTACCTCTAACCTTTGAATTGTTTGCTCATGTGTTGCAGTGGTTTGTCTTTGCTGAGTCATAAACTGATCTTATGATATTATCAATTGCCTCATCATACTCTCTAGGTCACTCTTCTTTGACTCTTGAACTGGCTGGGCTGCTTGGTGGAAGTTCCTTTTTTGTCCTTGAAAGTTTAAGGTATTTTGATAGTTGCTCCTTGATAGGTTGGGGTGGTTCCGCCATTCAGGGTTGTATGTATTTGCATATGCACTATTCAGTCCCATATAGTTCGCTTGCTCGGGATCTGTAGATGAATACAAATGACAAGTCTCAGTAGTGTGATCAAATTGAGAACATAAAACACATACCTGGCTTTGTGTAGCTTGTGGTCGAGGAGAGATGTTTTGAGTAGACATGGCTTTTACAATCATGTCGAGCTTCATATCTAGCTTCCTCTCCAAAGCAGCTATTTGGGTAGAGGGTCCACTATTTAGAGTAACCTCATATATATCTTTGCTCTTGACTCCTTATCTAACTCTAGAGGAGAATTGTTGGGTGTGTTCACTCAATGCCTCAAATAACTCCATGGCTTCTTCACTGCTCTTCTCCATCAGCACACCTCCACAACCAGAATCAACAATACCTTTATTCATGTCATTTAGACTTTCATAAAAGGCTAGTACCAGCTTATCTTGAGGTAGGTTGTGATATGGACATTTGAGTAGTAACTCGTTGAAATGTCCCCATGCTTCAAAGAATAAGTCTTCATCCTTTTGTTGGAAGGACTGGATCTCCTTCCTCATTTGCCTCGTCTTTTGGGCTGGGAAAAATTTTCTGAGGAACTTGCTGGCCAACTCCTCCCAAGTATGGACAGAAACTGCAGGCAAAGAATTATACCATAATTTAGCATTATCTTTTAAGGAAAAAGGGAAAAGAATTAACCTTATTCCTTCTTGGTCTAAGCCTTGGATGTGCTGGAATTTGCAGAGATCAAAGAATTCCCGAAGGTGCAAGTGTGGATCCTCTGCCGGTGTACCCTTAAAGTGAGTCAAAGCATTCAATATTTGCGGAGATATGTAATAATTTCCTGCCGCCTCAGGTTGATATGCAATACACGATGGCTGATCAATGTTTCGTGGGATGAAGGAATGCTTCATCGGTACTCGGGCAGGTAGTTGCTGGTTTTCCAACTGTTCCGCCATTGGTGTTTCTTCCGTGAATTCCTTTTCTTCCTCCTCAAAGTTGTCTCTAAGATTTTGTCATATGGTCCGCTCAAGCTCGGGATCAAGGGGAAAGACTGTTGGATGTCAGGATCGAAGTCTGTGCATGAATCAGGTAAAACAGCTTCAGTGCAGTAGTTCAACACTGCTGCTTGGGTAGCTCTCTGCCCTAATTGCGCTCGATCGCACAAAAGGATGCGATCAATCACAAGTGGCACAGAAAGCTTTTCCTGGAGTGCCTGTAACAGAAAACAGAAAGAATTTGATTAGGTTTTTGATGGAGTAAAAATAAAGTTTGAAAAACAGAACTTAAAGTTTGAGATTTTGATCAAATAAAACAGAATAAAATAAAGTAAATTTACTAAATGAAAATAATTCTAAAAGAAATTTAAGCGCAATCCCTGGCAATGGCGCCAAAAACTTGTTGCGTGTTTATTTACCTAAATTAATGAGCAAATAATCGCACTCGTTTTACTTGCAAGTGCACAAGTTCAACAATAGTATAGTATGCGAATGCAAGATCATCTCCACAGGGATTGGTGAATTTCGGTTTTTGAATTAGTTTCTTAGTAAAATAAGTTTGAAAAACAGTTGAGTGTGATTTAATAATAATAAAGACATAGGGCTTTTATATCCACCACTAGTCATACTTTCCCAATGTGTAATGTATCGGTGCACTAGCCTTATCATGTATACCTAATGGTCGCCAACCTAAGGGCATGGTATCTACTCCTTATGCTATTGATATCCCTAAGCAACGAGTTAGGCATGGTATCTACTCTAACTCTTTTCTTTCTCGAGGGATGTAGCATGGTATTTACTGAGTTGTTCCTAAAGAAAGCATAAGGGCTGTGGAAATCGACAACCACATGAGACCTAGGGCATGGTATCTACTCCCGGTTTCCCATGTTGATTAACCCAAGAATCCGGTGTGGATATCTTTTGTTACTATTGTCAGACCCAGGACTCGGTCATCCAAATTGATCTAACTAACCAATCCATACCACATGCATATGTTGGCCATACACATACATATGAGGAATTTAAATAAACACAGGCATTAATCAAGTTAAGCAACATAGTAAAGGCTATTGGCAAAGATTATCAATGAATAAATATATGGGAAAGCATAACTAGAGCTTCAATCGAGCCCTATAAAGAGTTAGTTACACATGCTGTCTAAGATAAACATCATATATAAACTAAACATAAAGGGAAGAATAAACTCGAGAGAAGAACTGTCAATTCTCTCCCAAAACTTACACTCCAAGCTAAAGCAAAAGATAAAAGAAAGGATCTAAGAAGTGATTCAATGATTTGTGTGTGCTTTACGGGTGTATTTATAGGGCTTGAGTAGTCCTAGAAGACTCTGGAAACCCTAATTTCCAAAAAACGCAAAACCTACTCTATTTTCAAAACTGGCTCTGCTGTTTTACTGTTCACGCCCGTACATGTGCGCTCGATCGCATGCGTCTTGCACTCGACCACAAGTGCTGCGCTCGATCCTTTTTGTGTGCGCACGATCGCATGCAGCAGTGCGATCGATTGCATTTTGACCAGAGGCTGCTCCAGGATTTCCAGGCTTCTTCCTTTAAGTGCCAAAACTACTTCTATTTCTCCAAGACCCTACAAAAACATATAGAATACACAAATGAAGTAAAATAGACTAAATTAACATAACTAAGAACCTAGCAAATGTAAATAAGGGGGCTTAAATATGAATATTTAAGCACCTATCACGCTAATGACTCCCAAACCAGATGGTTTTAGGGCATTAGGTGTAAAGGCACCCCTAAGGACTTACTAACTCGAGTCAAAAAGGCTACAAAACTAACTGGTCTCAATGCTACCAATCAGAATTTCCGCCTTTTGACGTGACACTCACTGCTTACTGAGGCAAGAGGGCCAGTTACTCAGTGGAAAGTTCTTTTTAATGATCTTTTGTGAGCAAATTTTTTTTCACCTTTTGATGTGACACTCATTGCTTACTGAGGCAAGAGGGCCAGTTACTCAGTGAAAAGTTTGTTTTATTGATCATTAGGAGCATTTTTCTTTTTTAGCACTAACAATCTGTTTTTATTTTCTTATGCCAAGATGTTAATCTAATAGGTCATTTGGTTCACAGTCAAGCAAAAGAAACATACAAATCAAAATTACATGTCATACCCCACACAACTATGTGCTAATGTGCTCATGTCAGTTCAGGTTAAACTTGTGAATCCTTAAATATCTAAAAGGAAGTAATCGAGGTTCAAAACTTAATTATTGGTCTATATGTTCAAAGTGTTAAGCTCACTTATGAAATCAAATCATATCGTTTGTTTAGATCACCCAAAATTTTATTAGAACAGAATGAACATGCATTTATCTCTAAAAGCAACAAAACAAAAAAAAAATTCATATTGGAGAAAAAGAAGCGAATAATCGAATCACCTTTAATATTAAATCGACTCATTATTCTAATAATATTACTTCTCATATAATAAGTTTCTACACATCCATTATTCCTATCATACCTATCAATCAATTTTTCATCTACCACTAAAACATAAGTTAATAATTTATTCAAATATTATCACTGTATATTTCATATTTATCTTAGTTACTTAAAGTAAATCTAACTCACCACGTAGCACTTAAAGCTACCCGTGGATCACCTTCTCGTCTTTCTTGCTCCTCTCAGCAATTTTCTCCCGTTGTTAATCATCAACACCTGACATAATATTTATATTAAATTTCTAATTTATTCTTCAATTCTTCCGTAATTCACACCCTTTGAAAATTCTTACTTTGAATTTAGGAAAATTTCATGTATGCTAAATCTCAAAAAATAAACTTCACATTATTACTTTCTGTTTTTCTTAGAGCTTCCTGTGATTCTCTATAAAGTTCTCCCGTAAACCCCTTCAAAATTTTACTCTTTCAATCTTTTTTTTTATCCCCAAGTGTTTAAAGAAATAGAGTAGTTTAAATCGTAGTTGAAGGAAAACCAAACAGGATTTGATAAGTAATTAACAAAATAAACTAAAGTTTTATATATATCAAAATTTTAAAAACCATAGTCAGCACCTCCCCCCATGCTTTGCCACGATATTGTAATGTTGTCTTATATGCAGCATTACAATTCTCTTTTGGCAACAGGTGGAAATACCTGTTGACACATTTTTTTTTTTTTTTTGCCTTTATCTGGACGCTTTTTTTTTTTAAGAATTGTTTTATAAAAATTAAATCTTTTGCATTTATATATATATATATATATATATATATATTATTTTAACTCTATATTATATTTTGTTGATTAATATATTATTATATTTTTGACTGATAAACAACATCACAATTTTGTTGACTAATATATTATTATATTTTTTTCTTTTTAAAAAGAAGGTCCCAATTGGCTTAGCATTAAAAACGATTTATGGATTATAAATTAGCTTTTGAAATAATTCATGATAAAACATCAAGAACTATAAACTGTTTAGAATTTAATAAAAAAAAATAGTGAAAACAGTTTTTCGATATGAGATAGATTCAATTTTTTAGAGATAAAAGCCATTCCATAAATTGTTTGTTTGAAATAAAAAATATTTCATAAACTCTTTCAAATAAATAATATAATAAATTAATTATGTTCTTCTTAATATGTTGCAAAAATTCTTGGTTAGATCAATTTGTTTTAGACTCAATTTAATTAAGAATTGTTTGATTTGTTGATAGAGAAAATAATTGAACTCGTCTTTTATATAAAAAAATACAAAAATAATCACTTAATAAAACAAAACATGGATTTTAAATTGAAAATAACACGAGAGAGTATTTGAAGAACAATTTGAACATTTTTCTGTACAAGTAATTGAATTTCAAACTTGTGTCGTCATGATTGCAACCATGATTGAGTTCTATGCATAAAGCAATAACCACAAATGAAAGGAGTGAAAAGAACAGGTTCAGTTCATGTATTGGGAAAAATTGACATGAGAGTTAGGTTATTTGTAGACAAGCTGAGACAAGCTTTTAATTTATGTGATGGTGACTCTCAGGTCATGGAAGTTAAATGGCGATGACTTTGGGGGATTAGGCTTAACTTTAATGCCTAAATCATGGTAGAAGTTAGTAAGATTCGTAAAGATATTTCCCTTAATAAACTAAGCTTAGATCTTTACGTCAATCACGCAAATTAAAACATGCCAAATCTATATATAATCTAGCATTATATGTCACGTTGTTGGTGTGGTCCCTTAACCCAAAATCTTTATTTATATTTGTCTCTCTCACTCTTTCTGTATGGTTGTATTTTGCTCAAACAAGGCTTTTCATGTAATAAATCATGCTGGGTTTATTTTTTCTAAACTAATTATTTATACATTTCTGTCTTCTCTCACAAACGTACAATTAAATAAATATATTTCTCAATAATTATAACAAAATCAAATCTATATATACGAAAATGATGCCTGCGAGTTAGAAAAAGTTGTTGTCTAAACTTGATTAGTCATATTTGATTGGATAAGATGTATTATCTATTATTAAATGGAGAGAGATTTGAGAAGTTTTTTTATTTTTTTATTTTTATGGTTCAGTGAGAAATACCTCTAATCTAAGTAAATTTTATGAACAAATTTAAACACAACAGATATTAGTTATGAAAAAGTATGATTAAAACATCAACTAATCATGTATCCAATTATGTGATCTAAAATTCTAATTCTTACAACTTAAGTCTATTGATTTAGTGATTATC
Organism: Bretschneidera sinensis; assembly: GCA_023935145.1. Classification (NCBI taxonomy): domain Eukaryota; kingdom Viridiplantae; phylum Streptophyta; class Magnoliopsida; order Brassicales; family Akaniaceae; genus Bretschneidera; species Bretschneidera sinensis. The sequence goes on along the minus strand of CM043697.1, from coordinate 25,069,070 downwards.
TTCGAGATTTTTTAAAATCTAAATTAGATTTATACAATCTTCATCTTTGTCTATGTATAAAAAAAATATTCGAATAGGACAAACTACATGAATATAATGTGTATGTATATGTATAGATATTATAGATTGTTTTACATCTATAAATTTAAAAGGCTCCTTTTTAGTTTTCTTGCTTCTGGGCGTTTCTTGATCCTTCTCACTTTCTCTCCCTTCCCTTGAGATTTTCACCACAAACTTTTCTCTGTCTCTCTCGCTTTAGTGAACTGTAAGACACTGTCTGCAAACTTTTTCTCCTATACTAATTGCTCAGACATGCATGCATCCACCCACTACTCTCTCTGGTGCAAATCTCTCATAGTCCTTAACGTTTGAACCTTTTCCCTCAATCCTCTCTCTCAATTATGGCTGATAATACCATCACCAATAACACCACCCAATTAAAGCTGTTCGGCATAAACATACTAGAAAACACCACAGCAGAACCAAACAAACCCCAATCCGGGTCACCAGAACCCGAAACCGATGCCCGTAAATACGAGTGCCTATACTGTTGCCGTGAGTTCGCCAACTCTCAAGCTCTAGGTGGCCACCAAAACGCGCACAAGAAAGAAAGGCAGCTCTTAAAGCGTGCACAGATGCTTGCCAATCGCAGCTTCCCATCTCCACACTTCAACTACAGCCGAATGCTTGCCTCCCCGCCGCATCTCATGTCCCCGGCGCCGGCGCCCCACCCTTCTAATTCTCCTTCTCCATGGTTTTACATGATGAATGCTGGCCAGTTGTCGCATGGGGCCGGCCCGTACTTTTGTCGGAGTGGTGGGCCGGGGGAGGGTCGGGCTCATGCCGGGGTGTTGCCAGAGTTGAGAGGCTTCGCCGGGGAAGATGGTGGGCCTCAACTTGATAAGGGGTTAGGGTTGGATTTGCATCTCGGTCTTGGGCCTGCTGTACCATAATCTGGGCTTCATATTGGCCTAGATTTGAGGACAAAAAAAGAAAGAGAGAGTCGAGGATATGTAAAGTTTCCAATTTTCTTCTCTTTTAATTAAAAAAATCCTTCTCAACCTTTCATGAGCAAAGCCATTAGCCAATTCCAAAAGCTTAAATTTGATCTTTTTCAAGCTGGAAAAGTCACAAATTCAAGTGCCTATGGACTTCAATTAATTATGTTAAGTAATTGTAGGTTTTTCCAATTTTATGTGCTATGATGTCTTTTTTTTTAGTATCATTGATAGTAATTCAATGTATCATTTGACATTATTTAAATTACTATAATTAAAATGGTATAGAAAAATTACTTGCCATCGTTTTCATCAAATTTAGCGTTAGAGTCAACGTTTATGTGCATCAGCCAAAAACATAAGTAACCTCTTGAGCGTCTCCTTCAAAGATAATCGTAGGAAAGTTCTCTTGCAAACAGCATTGAATTACAAAGTTTAGAGAGTGGATCCGACGTTTGACAGAAGCCTGTCCAGGCCACATTGGTTTTTTCATTATGATCTCTTCCTAGGCAGGCAACAACAGCGTCATTATACATCTATTCAATGTATCAATCATGTATACTAACCAGCGAATGCCTTGTTGGACATTTTACCACAATGAGATAAGCATAAATTTTAAGGTGTGGAGACTTAAACTTTTTGGAATATTAAACATTTCAAAATTATAGTAAAATAATAATAAATAAATAATTAAAACGATATAAAAAATTTAAATTAAATTTAAATTAATTAATTCCCACAAATTTTATTACTTTTATTATCTCTCTAAAACATATAAATTATAATTATGATTTAGTGAATATTAATATATTTATTATATATAATTTTTTATTTTGATATTGTTTTAACTTATAAATGATTAATTAAATAGTTTGTAGTTATTATTAAACCAGATAACATGTAATAAATATTTATAAAATACAATAATATCACAATAAAAACAATTAACTTAAACTGTTAATATTTGTATTTCTAGGTATGACTTAGAAATCTTTGATGTCCAACTTCTTCTTTTAAGGCATTTAAAAGAGCTCCAACAGAACAGATACCTCGATCACGGGGTGCAAAAGGCATACATTGATATTGACATAGATCTCTCAACCAATCAATACACGATAGAAAACGGTAGGCTCACATTTAAAATAATAAATAAAACCACTGTTGAGCTAAAAGTGTTTTATATTAAGTAAAATACTTGTGAAAAGATGACACAAATTCAACTTAGTGAAAGAGGCATCCAAATAATATATTTTTTTAGATGGTTTAAACATTGAATTAATTGAAGAAGGTTTAAAACACACTAGTTTGCTGACAAAAAAAAAAGTTCTAGACAAACTTGATGCCTTCTTTTTTAGTAAAAATTGAATTAAAATGCTCAACCCCACATAAGTGTCAAAAGAAATTAATCATATTAATTTTTTAAAAGGTTTTCATATTTATTTATATATAACAAAGTTGATTGATAATGCAAATTTACTTCTCTTCATAAATTGAGAGAATAAACATTTATATATATAACCTCAAGTTCAAGTTTCTCTTTTTTCTTTCCTTTTTTTTTTGTTGCAATTTTTGGTTAATTTTAACTCTATAATAAGGCTAAATGTTATATCATGACAATATATTTTATACTCAAAGGCTTTTAGCAAATGCTATATCATGATTATATATTTTATCCTCATTTTTTTTTTGTCTTAGATAGAAATTTTGATAGTCACATTATAACCCAATTAGTAGGCATATCTGCATATATATTCTTTAAGGCTCCGATAGCGTTGTTTGGTTCACATTTGATCAAAACTGTAACTTAAATTGAAATAAATTGCACACAAATGGGAATCAAACCTCGCCGGTATAAAGTTGAAAAGTGATTGAAAGAAAAAAAATGAAAATAATGAAAAAAAATGAGATGAAAGAAGAAAAAAAATTTAAAAAAAAAAAGGTTTTTAGCTTCCATTTCTCAATCATCACAGTTTGAGAGGATTGAAATTTATACATATAAAAAAAAAATATCAACCATCTAACTTTTTTTTTTTCGACCAAAGAATAGTATTTAGACTTACTGTTCTTTTCTTCTATTTTTCCTTCCTCCCACTTTTTCTCTATCTACCAATCATAACCTAAAAGAAAATCTCAAATTGAAATATCTTACTTTGACAAGCAAGCTTCCCAAACGAGAAAATATTTTCTATTTTCTATCTTTATTTTTTTAAATATTTTTCTCAACAATTTGCATATTCATAACATACGTTTTCAATATAATTTGTAAAACAAAATTTTTTTGTTTCTCATCTTTTCTAATATTATATTAAAAATATAAAAAAAAAACAAATAATTCTTTTTTATTAATTTTGTTAAGAATATTTAAATTGTTGAGAAAAATATTAAAAAAATAAATATTGAAAATGAAAATATGCAACTGTCAGCACAACATTACTGAATGTGCTAGCTTGCGAAATTGAAGAAGATTTTGGCAATTTTCTGAGTATAAAAATTTTGGATTATTCTTAAGTTTCATTCTTTAGCGCATTACATCTTGCTATTTTCTTTGTAGATGGTAGATGATGGAAAACACGAAAAAGATTAAAATTAGAGATTTTAATTTAGGAATTAAGGGATATGGGGATAATTATGTAATCAAAAAATATTATGGTTATCTAGGTGTAGTTAATTTCATATGTCAGTTTCCTTATCAAACTAGGGTTAAGATCTCTATATAAAAGGCGTCCCTATGTCATTTGCAGTCAGCTTGGAATGAATGAAAAAACAGATTATTAAAATTAAACATTTTGTGATTGAGTAGTTGCTTCACGCCATATGTTTTGGTTGCGGTTCCCATGTGATTTGGAAAGATCCATATGATTTGAATCAGTTTTATCTTTATTTTTTAGTTTATCTTTACTTCTCCCCTATTGTACGGCATAAAGTGGTATCAGACCTTAAACTCGATCCCCCTCCTCCCCCCCACCACTTTCACACACTCCACCTAAACAAGCCCTTAAACCCAAAACAACATCCAAACAAACCCTTAAACCCGAAACAACATCCAAACAAGCTCTTAAACCAGAAACAACACCGAAACAAGCCTTTAAACCAGAAACGACATCCAAACAAGCCCTTTGACCAAACAGTCCATAAAACACCAGATTTGACAAACTTTCGATCACCACAAGCCTCTATTGCCATCACCAGTCGCCTCGCTGGGCTGGGGCGACCATAAGCTGAGCTTCCGATGGCCCCTTACCACGCGCCGTCGTGCATCACCACCAAACGCCACCCCCGGAATAGCCACCTACTGCAACTAGTCACCTTACCCTGATCGAAATCCTCCGATCTTCTGAAATCTAGAGCCCACGTACCGAGATCTTGACCTAATAACGGTCAAAACCCACAAACTCAATCGCACCACCCCGCCACCTTCACCGACCAGTCACTTCACCGGTATCAGAGTACACAACTGAGATCAAAAAGGGCTGATCTCTCCAACCCTGCTGACGCCCGATCCTAATTCCACCGGATTTCGCCGCATTGAAGCCGCAAAGACAACCGTCTTTTCACCGCGTCCCACCACCAAATCACCTCTTTCCATGCATTTCCAGGCCACGAGACCCACCTCATTAGACTCTAAATTTTCTGATCTGTTCACCTGCAAAGTTTCACCGTGAAATGCCACAGGAGAAGTTTTCACACGCGCCCACTCATCGACAGCCAAGCTGTAGAACCGCCAAGCCATCTTAGAGAGAGATCTCCACAAGCTGCACCTCCTGTGTCTTGTATGCTCTCCATAAGCTGCACCTATACTTTTATTTCCAGTGAAGGCATCCTAATCACTTTTGTAAGGTTTTTTTTTATAAAAAAAAAAAAGAAGAAAAAAAAAAACAGAAAAAGAACCAAGAAAAAACAAAAAACAAAAAAATATATATGTTTGAGCTATTTTAATTTACTATAATGTCTTATCGTACTGGGATTCGTATTCGAAACCTAGAAGCTCAACTGTCAAGTGCTTACTCTCGCTTGGATGAGTTAAAATCCAAAGCGATAAAGTATAATTGGCGTTATCTTCCCTAGAATATGTATGAAGATATGAAGAATATGAAGAACTTCAATATTGGGTTTATCGTTATGAAAAACGACTTAAAGAATTGCAGCACTAATATGAATATGAGTATGAGCAGAGTTCTCGAGATGTTCATGCTTTAAATGGTAATGGCGATTATATTTATGATGATGAAAAAGTTGTTTATAAGAATTATTATTATGCTCCTCAAGATGCTAACCATGGTTGTGTTGGGTATGATCGTGCTTACGGAGGTTGTGATGGTTATGGTACATACAATGAGCTTGTGATAAAGCAGAAGACCGACCCAATAGCTTCACCCCAAGTTCGAGAGGAGATAATCTAATTCCTAACATAATATAAAGAATTGTGCAAGCTCTTGGATGTTGTGACAATGAAAGATGATCCCGAACTTGACAATTCAAAGCTCACAGATGCTCGGGAAGACACTAAAGAGCAACAAGATGCCGACAAAGATGACAAACCGATTAACGACCAGCTTGATGTTGATGAGCCTGCTGAACCAGTTCCTTGTGCAATTGGCTTGGTTGAACCAATCCAACAAGATTTTATTGAGCATATCGAGGAAGTTGAAAAGATTCAACACAAAAAAGATGACAAGCTTAATGGTACGATTGAGGGTCGAGTTGACACACATGTCTTGGATATTGACTTTATCCTACCTACCTGGTTTCACGCACTTCGTCAACAAGCATTTCCAACGCAAATTTTTTCACCTCCTAGTGACTTCGACTTCCATGAGTTTTGCGACTATGCCTTATTTCTCCACGAACCTAAGCTGTTGATCCTCCTACACTTTTCAACTTGATGATGAGTTCTTTCTAAGTGGTGGAGAATGATGGGGAACACGAAGAAGATTAGAATTAAGGATTTTAATTTAGGAATTGGTGGATACGAGAATAATTATGTAATCAAAAAATATTATAGATATCTAGGTGTAGTTTATTTCATATGTCAGTTTTTTTCATAGTTCAGTTTCCTTATCGGACTAATGTTAAGATCTCTATATAAGAGGTGTCCTGATATCATTTGTAGTCAGCTTGGAATGAATAGAAAATAGATTATTAAAATTAAACACTCTGATTGAGTAATTGTTTCGCGTCATATGATTTGGTTACGGTTCTCATGTGATTTGAAAAAATCTATGTGATTCGGATTGATTTTATTTTTATTTTTTAATTTATCTTTATTTTCTCCTCTACTCTACCGCATCTGTAGATCTTGCACCATAATTTTTGTTGTTGGCTGACGTAGCTATCTTCAGATCAATCTCAATCGTAGTTACAAACTAACATGTTTCTCTAATTGAGGGTCAAAAACATAAAACTACTTTTTCTTATTCATAAATTGCATTTGGCATGGGAATGACTGTTCGCTGGTTATTAATGATGGCCTGATTTAGACCTAGGAACAACTGAATCAATGCTTGAGAAGTCATGTGAATCTTTAGCGCAGATGGTTGAAATGTCGTGAGAGTTATTGTGTTCGATGTGAAATATTCATCAATGAAATCTTGCCATATGAATTTTATGAATTGGGGATTCAACTCTGCTGCTCGCTGAATTTCATCGTTTCTTGGTTTTCCTGAAGTTGCACATTGTTTGCTTCTAAAAACACAAGTACAAGATGAGGCATCCAGTCAATTACAGTTCATGCTAAGGATAAATTACACATACAGTCCATGAACTTTAGGTGCTTGACACTTAGATACATAAACTTTGCGTAAAGTTCATGGACTGGTGCTATAATTTACCTGAACTAAAACAGTATTCAATTTCTATGTTGACATCATCATTTTTTAAAAAGAACTTTTGGACAAGGGTCGTGTTTTTAGCGTCGTGGTTCAGCTCCCACAAACACCTCCCCCCACCCAAAAAGAAAGGAATATTGATGGTTTTGGCTCAGCTTGGGCACTTCATTTCTTGTGATTGCAGATAGTGAATATAAATGCTCATTAGAAAAAACTAAAAACTCATTTGGGAGAGTTTATGGATTGGTTTTTCTTTTCTTGAAGCTTGGCAAATTGTTTTAAAAGAATGATTTATGAAATAATTTTTATTTTTAAGAAGTTAATTTAGAATAAAAAAAATTATTATTATTATTATTATTATTATTATTATTATTATTGTTTTAACAAACACTTTATCTTTGTTTTATCAAAAATTATTTTAAAATATTTTATAAATCATTCTTTTAAAACAATTTGCAACTGGGTAGTGGGCACTGAGGGTCTCATTCTTTTAAAATATTTTTAAATACTTTTATCTTTGGCAACTGGGCACTGGGCACTGAGGGTCTCACCATTGTGTCCAATCTGCTCTTGTTGAAAAGATTAGTAGGGGACAGCTAATTAGATTACTATATTCACCGATGGTGATGGAGCATAATTCGAGCCATTTATAAATCCTTCATGATGCCGCCTCGGTAACAACTACCTTTTGTCAAAATCACAACAAAAAAATCCTTTTCATATAAAAGGAGATGAAATTTGCTGAACCTTCCAACAATATAGGGGCCTACGGGCCCCACTTGCCCTTTCGATCAACGGTTGATATAGAATCCAATATGATTTCCTTTCTGATTTAAAAAAGAGGACCCACAACAATAAGAACGTTATAGGCAAGAAAATAAAATACTAAAGGAAAAGGAGAGTAAAAATTCTCTCTTCCTCTTTTGTATTCGACCGTTGCGGATTCAAATATCTTTAATAAGCAATGTACACAAAACAACATCAATAAACTACGAAGTAATTTATTACGCAGTTGATCATATCTTTCTCTCCCTCTCTTTCTGCGCAAGAGGAAAAAGAAAACAGCAAGATTCAGAGCAAACCCTTGAAATCGATCAACAATGGCAGAGACAAACGGCTCTCTGCAACAAACCCATCAATCAAACCCCACTCTCCAGTTTCTCATCCATGCTCTTGACCCCATATCTCTAATCCTTTCTCAGAACTCGAATCCCAACGAACCGGTTCCCCTTAGACTCACCACGGAGAGTTACATCATGGAGAGAGGATCCAGGTACAGAGCATACGCACAACTGAGAGAATCAAAGCTTAGAATGAAGAACAACACCACCACCACCACAAAGGAGCAACAAGAAAGTTTTGAAGAAGAAGAAGAAGAACGAGAACAAGAATTAAAGCAGACCCCAATAAAGAAACAAGTCAAGTTTAGTAGGAATTTGGTCAACACGCGTAAAGGGTCCTCTATCTTGGCTCAATCGGTGCCTGATTTTTCTGCAACACTCCGGAAAGAAAACCGGAAACCGGTGAGTATGCTTCCTACAGTAGGGGAATTGACACCTCCATTGAAGAACTATGCCAAAAGGAACAACAGCAATGGAGTGTTGTCGAATTTAACAACAACGAGAGGGAGTAAGTCTGCGAATGCAGGGGATAAGAAGGGAGGAGGATTGATGAGGAAGAGCTATGCAAGTGTTGAGGATTTGAAGAAGATTTCTATGGCTGCAGCCAATGCCATTAATGGTGAAATCAGGGGAGGAGGAGGAGGGAGGAATGGGAGAGGAGGGGTTGCTGGTAACAAGCCCATCTTGGGGTATAGACAGTTTTGATTTAGTAAATGTTTTTGAAGATCTAAGTCTGTTTGATCTTTTTATTTGGTTTTTTCTATGGTTGATTGCATTTGTTGTTACGAGGATTTGATTTGATCAGATCATCTTTTCTGGGGTTATTAAGGAGGCTGATCGATCATGGATTTGTCTGGACGTAATCATGTTTTACATATGATTAATGATACGCTGCAGGTACTTTGAAATAAGTTAATAATCTACTATGGAATTCATTATCCGCTATTCATATTATGGTGATTTTGATCAAACATGATTTCAACCAACCGACAGTAATTTTCAAAACCGTATGTTCAATGAAGGGAAATCAGGTGTCAATGAAGGGAAACCAAGAATCATATTTATTGCGGTATCAATATCTAATCTGGATTATTCAAGCTAAGTAGGGATGGTAAAGACCTCCCTCTGTCGGGTTATCTCTTCTGGAAGATGTAAAAAAATTTAGAAATCTTTGACGGGACAGGAACAAGAACAAAAAAAGACTTCAACCTGATTAATCCCCAGATCTATCTAATCTCAATCTCTATTAGTGTTTATATTGATTGAATATTATGAAGTAAAATTTTTTATTTAAATTTAATATAATTGAGTTTTTAATTAAAAAAATTAACAGGGAATCCCATCGAAGACGGGTGAAAGGCAAAAAGAAATCTCCATTAAAAATGGAAACAAAGACGAAACCGACTCTTGTAAACAGAGACAGAACAAAAATGATACTTTCAATTCAATCCCATCCCATGAAGTGATAATTAGGGAATTGGTGTCAGCATCTGAGACTTCTCACCTAAATGAAGAAAATTTCAACTTTACAATGTCGCTAGCTACATGATTAAAATACTTTCTGAAGCTCACTGGCCATATCAAAGCAAGTTACAACCAAGAAACATGTTAGACACAATGCTCATCTACAAAATCCAATAGCCTATGCTAAAAGACAGTGAACACCATCCACCGATTTGTACAAAAAGAACATACCATCGTGCTTGGACAACAGACAGATCAGTCACATGGCTAACAAGAGATGCATATATCAGGGCCTCCTGAAATCAAAAGGAATCCAGTCTGCACTCCCAAATGTCTGTCACAACTTCCTCAACCAAAACTTGAAGTATATCCGAGTCAATCTCAGCACCAGTTTCAAATGCTTCAATATCAAAATCGGTCCATTTCCCCAAGGATTGGCTCATCTCCAATTCTATTATTTCATCAGGCGCCAGACCAGCCAACTCCATCCACCTCCTAACTGACTCCACAACCTCTACAATCAGAATCTCTGCATTCATGTGAAACAGCAGTCTTCTCCATGATTTGAACCCAGAGTTACAATATCTACCATATTTGGTATCTAAATATTCTATCATGCAGTCAAAAAGAAATCCCCTGAGTTCATAACCTTCTTTAGTCTCTTTGAAACCAGGAAGGCAATAAAGGTTTGTCCACGTGGCAGCAGCAAGAATTTCAAGTTCATCAAGTACAGAAGGACTGATGAGAAAACATCTCATTCCATCTGAATTACTTAGAGTTGCATTTCCAAACAGAAATTCAGCATTCAAAATAATCTCATTTGCATGAGCAAGTTTACTTCCTGCTATTCCAAGATCAGCATGATTGATCCTATCCAACATCCTAGAAATTTGGTTCACAAGATCAATGACCATCTCATAGCCAGCCCTCCCTTTGTTCAAAGAAGTTGCAGAATCCAGAAGGTCTAGGTCTGTGCCAGGTTCTGTTGGTTGTGCCTGATCATAGGAGAAAGCCATTGACTCAAGATGCAGCCTGTGTCCTGGGATCATAAGCAAAGAATGTAAAAGTTTAAAAGGATTTCTAAAAAGAAAATTGTAAAGAAAAAGATAAAAGGAGAAAAAAGGACATTCATTTCAGAAAACAATAACTTAAGAATTGGGCTCATAGACTTAAAACGGTATGCATGAATTTCTTCATTCTGCCATCTTTACAAAAATAATAACTCAAGTAACTGACCTGAGCTTTCATCAAGACTGCTAGAAAAGCAACTGTCATTTGAGAATGAAGCTTCAAGAACAGAGCCTGGACTAAGATGATCACCATCGCGTGCAAGCCCTACTGAAGTCCCTTCGGCCTTTGCTTTGACCTGAAGAAAGCAACAATTATGAGTGTCAAGAAGAGATGTCCTACAAGGCAATTTCACTCAACTACAAAACAATTAATCAAGAAGTTAATGGGAACTGTCACTTCTGTTTATCTTTGAGATATCCGTTTTTAACTAGTTCTAAGTTGGTAAATGAAATTTAAGTTCACACGATGACTATACAAAGTCATTGTTGATCTTCTTAATCAATAAGTAACCTAACACATTAGTGTTTGTGTATCTATTTAATAGTTCTGTAATAATATAGTTATGTACTCTGTGTATCAATATCAAAAGTGAGAATGTATCTAACAGGTGCAAGAAATAGTTTGGTGGGATCTAAATCACTTCTTTCTCTATCAAAATCACTGGTGTGCTCTTAGTGAAATGCAATCTATTGAGAAGGGAAAACATTTCAGTACACTGCAAAAAATGTATATGCTGGAATTCAAATTTACAATAGTTATTTTACATTCCTAGCTATTACTTGTTATGAAGTCTCCTATGCTTCCTGAACTTTCATTATTTTTGAAATTTCTCATTCGAACATTCTGCATCTTCACAGTTGCGCCTCAACTTCAGTAGCGTCCAGAACAAGTTGAGACACAACTTAATGAAGCTATGTTACATACAATGCATGAATATTCCAAATTTTGTGAAGAATTGCAGAAACCAACAATTAGAAAAGGATAAAACCAACCTGAAAAGCTATGTCTGTATTAAGCATATGTACATCCTGAGAGACTGGCTGGTCTGCAGTTAAAGCAGATATTAGCTCTTGGAGAATCATAGCAGTGGATCTCTTCGGCAGAGTACCTTCTGTTGACAGTTCATCCTCTTCTTGAGAAGTAAACTCCTTCAATTTTTGTGCCAGAAGAGCACCTAAAGCATCTAGCTTCTTTCCATCATTTTTATCAGGTACTAATTCTCTTTTATGAGAAGCAGTCTTACTACTGAAATCATTTTGATTCTTTCTTCTATCATTCATCTCTGTGCAAATGCCGGTCTTCTCTCTCAATGAGGAGTTAAATGTGAAAGAAACAACATTGCTATCCATACTGCCACTGACTCTACTCCTTTCCCCTCGGCTAGGTGCTCCACTTTTGATACAAGTACTAACCACTGAACAGGCATTAATCCCCATCTCTTTTCCAACCTCAACATTAACCCTTACATTTTTTTGTTTTCCTGAAGTTGAATTGACAAGACTGCTACTTTCAACTTGTCCATTGACATTTATCGTCCTCTTCTTCCGCACTGGTGTCCTTGATGGTGATAAGGAATCATCTAGCCTGATACAAGGTTTTCTCTCCATGTCCAAATTTGAATCATCCACCTTGATAGGCACCCTTGGAGGGGTCTGACCAATCAAATTTCGATTCAAAGATACAAAATCTTTGGCCCCACTAACAGCATTTGCAGCTGATGAGGCCCTCCTGCTTTGCAAGTTACTTAATTTGGCCTTCGATGGGATTCTATCCCTTCCCGAAGACATCTGATTGTGAGCTTGAGTCCTATACTTGAAATTAGTAGCCGATGGTTCGTCTTTTGGAGGTTTACCCTGCTGACTCGCTGAATGCCACTGTGCTTGACCTATACGAGATAGGGGCTTCCTCTCCGTAACATCTTCACGACTTGATTGTATACTATCCTCTTCTTGAGGTGCAAGAGATGCAGATTGGTCACAACTTCTCTGAAAAAATATTCCTTCTTGGTCAATAGAGGATGTGAATGGCTTTGGCTTATTCTTTCCCTGTTCCTGAGAAGAGGCACCGACTAAATTTGAAGCAGAAGATGGGTAAACAAAAGGTTTCTCCTCTGCATCTGGTCTTGAATCCACAACATCAACAAAATTACCACAACTTTTGCAAGGAGTCTGTCCTTTCAAAGACTTATCTACATTCACATTATAACCAGATTGTTTCAGCAAGTCTGGTGACACAGCTTCTATCCCCTCTGTCATAACCTCATTCTTACACAAATGCTGCATGGAACTTGAATACGTAAGAGCACATTTCGCTCTATTTGTAGCTTGTAACCCTGGTTCCAAAATCCTAGTAGCAGCATCAATCAACCTAGAGGTCCTAGATGCATTCTTCGCAGTGGAGGTCCTTGGGCTCTTCAGCGGTGATGCAAGTTTCGGGTGATGATACTTTCTTGTTTGCGACAAAACACTCTTAATCTGTAATGCCTCAGCTCCAAATCTTGTCACTGCCTGTCTCTCAGACGATCCTGTCTTCTGAATCTTCTGTGGCCTCGATTCATTCTTAGCAGTTCCTTTGTCCAAGCTCAGATCTTCCCTATTAAACCCACTAGAATTACTCACTAATCTATCTTCTCTGACATCACAATTATCGGATAATGAAGCTTTCTTGAGCTTATCTCGTTGAACTGCTGGCATGGATTCTAGACCCATCAGCCTAGCAACCAAACTGGGAGGTCGCATTTCATGTTTTTTCTCTATAACTGCACCAGTACGACTACCATTCTTCTTCACATTTGGGAAACCCCCACTGTTCTCATCAGCAATCTATCATTTCCATATATAAACCAAAACTACTTACCATTAAAGTTCATTTACAAGTTAAAAAAAATAGGTCCACAAAAAATGCAGAGAAGAAATACCAAGAAATTTGATTTACAATGACAAGGCATACCAAGTGAAGGTTGGATTTGGGCATCTTCTCGTCCCCTCCAAACTTCTTTGAAGTTTGCTTGGTTCGAGCTGAGACAATGCAGTACTAATAAGCATTCATTCTTGATGAAATGGAAACTGTTTGTTATAAGCAAATACATACACATTGACATGTTAACAAACACATAAAATGTATTCCTAGAGAAAGACTAACCAGGAGTAAGCAATTTCCTTGAAAAGAGATTCTTCTTAGCAAATCGTCGGTTCCAATCAAAGAGCTGGAAGAAAATGCCGACGCAACCACCAGGCCTATGAGGCCGCTTCTCCGTTATCGCCAAACACGACGCTGTTTTCCCCGTCGTTTCATTCATCTCTCCGAAAGCAGCAGCAGCAACAACAACAACAGAGATGAAACGATTCCCAAATAAGCCCTAGCGTGCAAATTCAAAAGAAAACCCACCACAAACTCTCCCCAAAAGCCCAACACCTCAAATCTCGATCTTAAAAAATCTCCTTAATATCCATCACAAAATAAAATCCCTAAGAAGCAGCTCTCTCTCACAAGAGCAAAAACAACAATGCACACAGAATCAACGGAGAAAGGCCGTACAATAATGTAGTCAGAAAAGATCTCATACGAAAACAGAGAAAACGACAATAGAGAGGAGCAAAACGATAGATGCTGCAAAAAAAAGGGGAACATAGAAAGGGAAGGGAGAGGGTCTTGCTGGTATCAGTAAATATCCTACTTTTGAAGTTTTTTTTATCTACATGTCTTCACGCAAAGGATAAATGATTCTATTGAAGAAGAGAGATGATTGATGGTTATCAAATGAAGAGCATGAAAAGTAAAAAGAGGGAAAAAGAAAGAAGAGGAGAAAAGGGAAAAAGAAAAGGAGAGAATGAGAATCATGTGATTGGACGTTATCTAGTGCGGAGATCGAGAAAATGAAGCTCGAGGACGAGGAGGGAGAGGAACGACTGGCATTTTTCGCAGGTGAGGGAGACTCAGGGAGCGAGGAAAGGAAAGGAAAGGAAAGGAAAGACGGGAAAGGAAATGGTCCTAGGCTCTCTGGTAGTCTGGTTCCTCCTGGCTGTGAAAGGGCTCGAGAGAGAGTACACTTCACTGTGTAGACTAGAGAGAGAGAGAGAGAGAGAGAGAGAGAGGGCCAGTTGGCAGAACGTGATATAAGCAGAGAGAGAGAGGGGGACAGAGGGAACCCACGCGCACTGAAGCTGCAGTCAAACATGAGGTGAGAGAGAAAGTATAGTTGTTTAAAGGAATACGTTGCTCAGAAATATCACACCGCCCTCAACAAAAAAAACTACTCCAATACTTGCGTGTGAAGAACCACTCGTTATCGATAATGTTATGACGTTAAATTATGTATTAAAATTTAAAATGTAAATCAATTTATAAAATATTAAATTTATTTATTAAATATTTTAGTTTTTATATTATTTTTGATAAATAATTTAATGTAAAATTATTTTTAAAAAAATATATTGCTTAGAAACATCCACACCGTTCTCCTAAAAAAATATAACACTTGCATGTAGAATAATAACTTTTTATTGTGATAATTTCACATTAAATTATGTAGTAAAATATAATATATAAATCACATGATAAAATATTAAATTTATTTATTAAGTATTTTAATTTCTCACATGATTTTCATATCTCCAAAATTCTGAGCCTTGTCAACGCTCGGTCATATTCTCCAAAAAAGTCCGAACGTGTGATCTGCGTCGCATACACTTGGCCAAGTTTCCTCTAAGGGTTCTCCAAAGTTTGAGCCTTGTCTAACGCTCGGCCAGGTTCTCCGAAAAGTCCCAACATTTAAGCTACGCTACTAACGCTCGGCCCTATTTCTCTAGGGTTCAGACGTTTTGCAAACACTGTATCAAGACTTCTCCTAGTTCAAGCATTTCTTCCATATTGTGTTCAAGATCAAGTTCATTTTATTGAATTAAGTATGGAAAGAAATGATATCACACAAGGCGAAGGTTAAAAGAAAAAATATTTTATTAATTCAGAGAATTACAATTAATGACCTCGAAGTACAAAGTAAATAGGGCCCTAACGGCCTCAACGTACAAAGGAAAAACTAAAACACCAAGCTTCTGAGGCAATGCCGGTTACAAGCTTCCACGCCCTCTTCAGGCTGAAAAGCTCCTGGAACAATCCTGAAGAGCTCCTGGCGCGAGCCTGAGACTGAAATCGCTCACCTATCAGGTGCAGCCCCAGGCCCGGGTGACCTCCTCAGCCCCTTTTCTTCTTCATTTCCAATAAGCTAAAGGGACCAAGGAGCCCACCATCCAGAGACACAGCCCCCCGGACTTTGAATGAATCTGTGGTACTTCTTTAAGGACGGTCGTGTCCCTCTTCTTCTTTGGTACCAAGGAACCAAGAAGCTCTTGGCACAAGGAACCCTCCCAGCTCCCACTCGGAATCTGGAAGAGGTCTTTGCCTCCACTCGGAACCTGAAAAGAGGTCCTGAACCCCATTTAAAATCAGGGAGAAGACCGTGTTCGTCGAACCACGATCCTCCTCTAGGGTAGCCTCGTCTTCCTCTCTGGTTTCCATAAAACCCTCAAGAAACTGATGGCTCCCCTCTTTCTCTGAGATCATTACCCTCGGAATTATCTAAGCCAATAACTCCTCTATTAGAAAGTAGTATTTCCCTCTCAATCTCTTCAGAAACTGAACTTGTTTTTCCTTAAAATAAAAGGTGTCAGAAACCACTATTTATAAGAAGGGAAAACACATTTCGCGAAAGAAATTAATGCGAAAACGAAAAAAGAGGGACTTTAGGGTTTTTCGAAATGACTTTTCATTTCCCCAAGCACCCTTTCGCCTCCCGAGAGTAACGGCTCGACTCTCAAGGACAGTCATTCGAGCGCAAGTCTGACTTTATGGCTTTTGAGAAGACTTTTCGCTTCCCCAGACAACCTTTCGCCTCCTGAGCATCACAGTTCAACTCTCACGACCGGGTTTTTTACTCTTCAACTCCATTTAAAAGCCTGACCCACAAAATACTTCCTTAAGCACATGAATGTACCCAAGGAAGTGGGGGGCCTGTGATGTGGCCCAAAATACTCCGGCCCAAATAAGCTCCAGACCTATCAGAACGGTCCAGACCCAGCAAAATACTCCGGCCTAAATAAGCTCCAGACCCACCAGAACAGTCCAGGCCTAGCGGAATACTCCGCCCCAAAAAAGCTCCAGACCCACCAGAGCGGTCCAGCCCAAATGAGCTTCAGGCTCGGCAGGATGCTCCAACCCCATAAGGAGCCCAACTAAACTCTCCAGCCTTAACAAGCGGACCAATGTACTCTCCGACCCAGCAAAATCTCAGGGCCCATAAGGGATTGCCCAACAAGCCTATGTCTGGATCTCCCCTACGGCCGCCCTGCAGCCACCTTACGTCACTCCACCCTACAACCACCCTGTGACCTGCGGCCACCCTACAACGCCACCTCTCATGGGCTTGTAATCATATCCTCCCTACTAGCAGACGACTATAAAAGGGCCAAGGTATGGACTTCACCAGATCATGAACATACACATCTGCACTTACACTTAATTTACTTAAGCCCTCGGTTCCTCTTTCGAACCCTCGGATTCACCTTCAAATCCTTGCTAACTTAAGCATCGGAGCGCCCTCGGAGGTCTCCCCCTCCCCTCCTTCCGAGGGTCTTCAGTTCACCCCTGTCACTTGTGCAGGGTCCAGGCCGAGTCCTCACCCAGGCCACGTCATCACCCAAGCCACGTCAACACCAACAGTATGCGGCATCAACATTAGGAAATCCCTAAGTGAGTGTATTGAATATGGTGATGATAGTTCTGGTATGTTTGTTTTTTTGAAAAGGGATAATCATAGGATATTATTATAGGATTAAAACCTCTGATGAATTCATTGATTGCAAATATATTGATTTTGTACCATCTTTTAATTCAAATTAACAAAAAGCAATATTTAAAACAATTTTTCAAACATTTTGATTAAAAGCTTGAACACATGACCTAATGAATATCATAAGTTTTAACCATTAAACTAGCGTTTTTGTTGTGACATTACTACATTTTATAAATATATAATACATGTTATCTAGTTTAATAATAATTACAAACTATTTAATTAATTACTTACAAGTTACAACAATATAGAAATATAAGTTATACTTCATATAATTTATATATAAATATGTATTAATATTTATAAAATTATAATTATCACACTATAGAGAGTTTGTAAAGTATTAAATTTTGATAAAAATTAGTTAATTAACTCAAATTTAAATTTTTTTTATTATTCTAATTAATTAATTAATATTATTTTATTAAAATTTTAAAACGATCCAACGTATTCAAAAGACTTACTTAATATTACTTACGTCCCAACGCTTCGATGCAAAACGCCTCCACTTCTGAAAACATTAGATTTAATTCAAGGGGACTAGATTACTTCTATACAAATATCATGAATTTGAGCAATCAAAAGTTTAAAACTGTAATTAATAAGTTAAACTAAAAATTATTTGAATTTTGAAATATATATATATATATATATATATATATATGTATATATGTATAGATAAAAATCTCATTGACTTAATTATTCTCAAAGAAAAGAGCTTGGTGAGCTTTATTGTCAGTTCCAACTACCAATGGTGTTTTAAAAAGCTTCTTAGTTTGAGAAGTTTTTAGCTAGGCCTTATTGTCAACACTCAATTGGAAATGGCAAAAGCTCATATTTTTGGTATGATTGCTGGCTGCCTATTGGGCTATTATTGGAGGTCTATTGGAAAAAAAGTCCTTTATAATTCAAGAATTTCTGAGTTTGCCATTGTAGATACAGTTATTAATCAAGGCATTTGGGATTGGTACTGCAGGACGCTAAACAAGTAGCCTGCAATCTAGTTTTTCCCACTAGTGAAGAAGATACTATTTGCTGGACTATTTCTCCCACAGGCAAATTTAACACAGCAACAACTTGGGAGAATTTAATAGTTAAAAAGACCTAAAGTTCTTTGGTCCAAATTGATCTGGTTATTTGGACATATTCCAAGGTTCCCATTAACATCTTGGCTTGCAAGCCTTGACAGTTGACAGACTCTCCACCAAGCAAAGGCAGAATCCTTGACAACTTTAATTTACAACATATGGAGAGGAATTGCAGAATTCATGCTCTGGTTGCTCATGGAATGTATTATATCTGTTACATGATCATACATGATGTTAGGACTATAGTTAGTAGTATGAGTAGATACAAAACCTCTCTTCAAATATTTACTGATCGGCACTTGGTTCTCTTTGGAATAAAATCAATTTATCTAAAAAAACCAATTTATTCAACCTCATACATGGTTTTATTAGTAATATAGATACTAATAAAAAAGTTTTTGTATATCACGTGTTCGTGTAATGTACATAATATAAAAATCAATTTTATTTTTAAATAAAATATTAAAAAAATAAATTATTTTTTTATACAATAATAAAATGGATATATTATTGTGATAATTCATGATAATTAGGAAAGGGTGACGTGGATTTTGTGAGGACAAGAATGAAAGCAGTCTCTTCCATCTTTTTGTTTCGTTCGGTCTATGCTTGTCGGCAATCTTGCGCTGTCACCGAGTGGAGCACAGGAGCCTATAAATAGGAGTAATAAACATTTTCTTTTTTTAACTTTTTCCATGCATTCAAAACCTACTCTCTATACTAAGATCAATGCATATACTCGCTCATATAGATAGACACATGGGCATCTCGGTAATTCCGTTTAGGATGTGCTGAAAAAGTAACAGTGAAGAAAACTTGGTTTATGGTTAACAACAATTAACATAAAAGAAAAGTTACGGTTAATTTATGTACACGTGAGTTTCTATGAACTGGCAAGGTAAATGTTTATGTACACGTGAGTTTATGGTCAAACCAACCAAGGTAAATGTTTTGTCCTTATTTAAATGAGAATTAATTTAATTTTTATTTAAATATATTTTTAAACATCATTAATAAAAATCTTTTGAATATGATACTATTTGTGAAACTTCCCAAAAAAAAATATTAATTTGACATTGGTGTAGGAATTTGACCCTAGTTAAATTGGTTTTGTTTAAGTGAGTTGACCATTAATTTGTCCTCATAGGCGCGCTAAATGAGAGAATTTAGTGAATAAAAACTTTGCCGCTTGTCGCATTCTTCCATTTCGATTTTAAGGTCAAACATCTATTGTAACCTAACCTTTCAAATATGGTTTTCATTTTATTTAAATTTTAAATTATTTTAATTAAAATTTTAAAGTTTAATATTGATTAAATCTGATCATTCTGTTAACTATTTAATTAATCTATTATGATGATTAATAATGTTATCAAATCTATTCATAGTTAATTTGTTAAATGAATTTTTTCGCAAAATCATTGTGATAAAAATATAAATTTTTATGTGAATCATTTTTCTTACAAACCGGTGAGACTTTTTGAATTTATTAAAAACATAAAAAAAAAATGTTAATACACCTTTGAAAAATTTGTACCAAAAGCTAATTACACGTCAAATCATATTTCACATGCAATTAGCTATACTTATAAGTCTTGAAAGTATTGAAAATTATGGTGCTGAGATATACCTATAAAAAGCATTCATGGTGTTTAGAAAAAGAACCTAGAACCAATGAAGGTGATCATATTGATAGTTATGATGGTGTTAATGATGCCGAAACTTTAGATGATGGACGTTGTAAGTGTGTCGGTTCTTATACCTCAAATTAGAATGCACATGATAGGGAGATTGCTTCCCAAAATAGTATTGTGAGTGATCGTGCTATAACTTTTTCCCTACAAATAAAATTTCATTATGAAGATAGTATTATAAGAGGTAAATGATTTTTTTATTTAAAATTATGGTATGATAATTTTACATTTAAATTGCAATATTGAATATTGGTAGTACATTTCAAGATTGCTTTGTGTTTGATCGGGAAAGCTTTTGATGCTTTTATTAGTATTTCTTTTATCTTGAAACTAGTTTTATATGTAATTTTTTTTGTAATGATTGTTCGGTTTGACAATCTGTTATTATGAACATAAGACTCTTCTGTGGTTATATCCTAATTTTAGCATATATATATATATATATATATATATATATATATATATATATATGATGTGGTGTTTGATCGATTTACCTTTTGCTTGCAAATTGATAGGCAATTATAATTGGTATGTGTGATACTTTAACCCTATTCTGGATATGTATGTAGTGTTTGGTCTGTATATAACCCATCATATAGGTTACTACTAAAAAGTTTTTGAACCAGTGGTTTGGGTTCTTTTGATGAGTTGTTGGGCTAGTAATCCGCATAGGCCGAGTTGTTACAAATGGTATCAAAGTGGTTTTCTCTCGAGCTCGAGCCTGATCTTTGGATTACCCGTTCAAGCTCGAGTTTGAACTATAATTTTAATAAATAAAAATATTAAATAAATATTGGTTTGAGCTCGAGTTCGGCTTGGCTCAAGCTCGATAATACCTTATTGAACTATTCGGAAGCTTTTCGAGTCGAACCTTAAGGTATTCGAGTTCAGCTCGATAAGCTATTCGAGCCTAAGTTTCAGACTCAAGTTTGAGCTTGAGTTCGAGCTTGATCGAGCCGAGCTTTGACTGAGCTCGAGCTCGAATAGTTTGATAAAAGCTTGGCTCGATTCCAGCCTTAACGGTGGTAGTAGTGTGGTGGGCCTAGGCTTCCAGATGTTAGAATATATAAAATGTTCTAATATTACTGATGAACTTTCATTAGTTTGTAGGGATTTGTATTTATAAAACTGACTGCATTAAGGTCCTGAGATGGACTTTGTGGGTCTGACATCCACTTGATCTCGTGGGTGAGCTAGATACACATAATGGTTTTAGATGTAGTTGGACACTGGTGTGAGATTCACAAACCTAATGGGTTATGATGAGCGACCTATTGAGTTTATTATAAATATGAGCTAGGTTCCCTCTTATCTCTTAACCTAGGTAAGTTTTCTCCATTATAAAGCTATAATACAGAGAGGGTAAGGAAATAAAGAACCCTAGCTAGACGGTCTTAAACGCATTGGTGTATTGAGATCCATGTGATATTACTGGAATAACAAAATATATCGCAAACATCAAATACGCAATATTAAATAGATCAAAATTAGTATTACAATGCATGTAATATATCCTTAAAATTATTAACACCAGAAGCTCACATCTCTTGGGGTGAATCATGTTAGATATATTAGGTCTTGACAAGGCCGTCAAAGATTTGAGTGGAGAGATCATGATACCCCAATCTTACATTGCATATGTATGTTGTCTTTGGTTTGTACATAACTCACTATGTGAGTTACTACTAAGAACTTAGGCTTAAGCTTTTTGTCTGGGCTCATTTGTCACGTTGTTGGACCAAGAATTTGCATGGGCCAAGTTGCTAAAAATGGTACAAAAACAGTTACCTCTTGAAATGTGCAAGCCATGTTGGGATAGACTATGCATTCTACCGTGTAGATCCTTTGGAAGCCCATATCTTATGGGATGGATCATGTGAATATGTTGGGGCTTGACGAGGACAACAAAAATTTGAGTGAGAGAGATTGCGATACTCATTTCTCACATTGGATATGTACGTAGTATTTGATTTGTGCATAACCTTATTTATGAGTTATTACTATACTTAAGTTTTTGAGCCAATGGTTTGGATTCTTTTGACAAGTTGTTGTGTCATTAATTTGCTTGGATCGAGTTGTTATAATATATCTACTGTTGTCAATAGACAGTCAATGCAGCTGACAAAGCATAGTTAAATCAATCGTTAAGAAAATTACAATCCACTGTGACTTCATCATACAAGTACTTGAATTGAGCGCTAGTGCAATGGATTAAAGCGACTGCGAAATGGATATAGGCACGGCGGATTCGAGAATGATACAACGGAATGGAAATAGGAACAACCGATTGAAAAAGGACAATGGACTTGCAGTAAGAATAGCGGATTTCCAGAAAGTAACAATATCACTATTAATAGCTTGGTGATCAGCTCCTATAAAAGAGTCAATTAACCAGCCAGGTGTAGCCTTGATTGCGTAACCTGCAGTGACCTCATCAATTGAATATGCCATCACTTGATTAACATTTTCAATATTGTCCTCTGTAGTGACTTGTTGGTTTGTACTTCCGAGCTCAGAAAATGTCATTCTTATCAGCATTTAACAGCCTAATTTGTTAAAGTTGAAGCAACCATATGCGCTTTGCGATAAGCCTACTCCTTGGGCTTCAACAACTTGATTAACATTCTCAATATTTACCCTTTTGGAGAAGTTGAGCATTCTCCCTCAGTGGGCTGACCCAATTATCTCCGACTGTAAAGAGCTTCTATTTATTTAAAACAATAGAGAGATGAAGGCTGATCTATGCAAATGGAGATTATGAAATATCAACAAACGAAAAGGCCCTGCCACTCCTTTAAAAAAAAAAACATAAAAAAAAGGCCTGCTACTGTATTAAATATGGAAATTTTATGAGGAAAAGGCCTCGCCGCCTTGGTACTCACTAGTCACTACTCACTCAGTACAGACTGTTTCATTCACGTATGGTGGAAGCCATGTTGTCACAACGTGCAAACCTATATATTCTTCACAAGATTATTTTGTTTTTATTTTTTAAATAGAATAAAATTTATCAAGAACTTAATTAAATCAAATATATTATTAATTAATGTTTTAATTATTATTCAATAAAATTTAATTTAATTTAACTAATTTTTTTTGATAGATTTTAAAATATAAGATTTTAAGTTGGACTCTAACACTACGAAGACTGCAAAAATATTTCAAACAAAAAAATAACAAATATTTCAATGTCTGTCATTTTGGGTCATTCAAGGAAAGATTTATTTAGCATTTTTACATTATATTAGTGTTCGTAATGAGGAAAATATATCTAATATGTGCAAAACTTATTAAAATTTACTTGAACAAAAAATTAAAACTTTGTTGATCCATCTCTCGTCTTCACCAAGTGGTGAACTTGAGTACTTGACTGTTAAAAATTGGTCATTTAGGTACCGTCTGACGCAGTTGTAGTTGTAGTTCATGGTTGTCAAAATATTTTTTAAAACAATATTTTTAATATAAAACAACTATTGAGTTAAAAATTGTTTTGTGTTTTAGTAACACAATTGTGAAAACAAAAATTCAGTATTTTAGAAATTCCTTTTTTGACTTTTGATTTATTTTTTATTTACATGAAACAAAAGTCATTTCATAACATTTTGGGATCTCAGAAGTTACCTTTTCTATGTGTACTACTGACGATAAAGTACAACAAGATATATATATAGATATAGAGGTAACCTCGAACTGAATCGAGCTACTAAGGTATTTGAGTTAAAATCGATCTTAAATAGACATGTTTGAGTTTGAGCTCGAGTTCAAATTGAAGTAAAAAATTGGGCTTAAATTCGAACTCCGTAAATTTTATGATGGTTCAAGCTCGACAAAAAACGAGTCTATTCGATTGCCTATTAGAATTCGAACTCGAGACTGAATTATAATTTTAACTAGTAAAAATATTAAATAAAAATTGGTTCGAGCTCAGCTTGATAAACTATATTTTGATTAATTTAAAAAATTAACAAAATTTAAGGTTTTATTCCAACTTGATGATGCAAGGAGGAGAATTCAGAGCATAGATTACAAAGAAGATGATGACAAGTGCATATTGCAGTTGGGTTGCTCTCCAAACATGACTACAAGTATTAAGTAAAATATAAAACAGACCAAATTCATCTAAAAAAGTAATCCTTATAGCCAACTACTCTATTAATTACTATGTTCTAATTAGTAATTACAACCACCGAAAAACAAAGTAACTTTATTTTTTTATATTCTCTCTAGAACCAAACATAGAATATTGAACTACACTACTTTTGTCTTACTCTCCTATGAATCTTCACATGAACTAAAAAAAAGAGAAATATTTATCAAAGAGTAAGCTGTAGAAGACAAACAAGCAGAACAGAACGCAACAACAATGAAACTGAAGGTTGCCTATCAAATTCTTCCATGAAATAATAACAATACTGGAAAAAAAACACAAACTATTGTGTTTTCCAGCAACCAAATGGACCAGGGCATATGAAATCCTGATTAATTCAACAGTTAATTAATTACTTTTTCTTATCCTTGCTGCTGGAAAATACTGAACCTAAACAAAACAGATCAACCAAAGGGAAATTCAAGACAGTACCATTTCCATATTTCTTCAATGGAGGCTTTTGATAACTTATTGAAGAAGATGACTTCATTTTCTGTGAATTCTGCTTCACATTTTGTACAGACCCTGTTGATTTGCTTCGCGGTAAAAGTGGGAAAGAACATAAGTTCCTTCCATATAATCCACCAATACAATTCAAACTACCACTCCTCTTGAATTGCCAAAAGGACTTACCACGACTTTGCTTCTGATCATGATTTGCTTCTTCTTCAATACTCGTAACCTTCGTTTCCTTTAATTTCTCTTTCTTCGAACGATCATTAGTACTCAAACCATCGAGGAAATCACGTGGTGGTGAGAATTTTTTCTTGATATCAAGAGGAAGGATTTTTCCATTGGAGAAAAGCTCATCCGCAGAAGAAAAATATTGGTCAAAGTTGTTGGAAACGCGAAAGTGGAACTCAATGTTCGAATCCGATCTCGATGAATTTGATCGTAGAGGGATTTTCTCTATTGGGGTGATGGTGTCTGACTGGCGAAGATCATGAGAAAATGAGATTCTTGGGGTAATGGAGGTGAGAATTTCCGAGTATAGCTGCACAGCCATTGCAGCATTATCTTCCAGGGAAAAACTACAAGGTCTTATAAAAGAAACAGTTTGATTCTTTAGTCAAAAATGAGGCACTCGAAAATCCAAACCTAAGTTGGAATTCAAGTCTTAGCAGTCAGAATTAAGAAAGTTGCATTTGAGTTTGACTAAAAGGGAAAAAAAAAAAGGAGATTGGAAAATATCTTTCTTTTCTCGGAGCTTTAAAGAAATCTGGAATTCAATGCCGTGGATTTGACGTACTGAAAACAGACCTCACAGAATAGGAGCAGAGAGGAAGTTTCAAAGGCATGTTCTTATTAGCACCAAAAGGTCAAAAAGGGGAAGCTTTTATTTCTTCTCATGAAGAGTTGAAGACCTTTAAAAACTAACTAAACAAATAACTTGCTTTTCAAAAGGGAAGACTGGGTCGCATTGACAAGGGTCATATAAATAGTCTATTCAAATTTGATTCAATAACCCTCAAGGACTAACAACAGTTTTTTTTATGGGCATTGCAATGTTGTGTATTGTCTAGCCCTTTATGCTCAAAATGCTGCTGATGTATTTGTTTGACGAGAGGATAGGGATGGATTCGAGTCGAGCCGAGTTTAAATATTAAGGCTCGCTTGAGTTCGAGTTCTAGTTCGGTTAAGTTTTTGTTTGCTCGAGTTTGATTAAAGATGACCTATTTAAACTCGAGTTCGAGCATGAACATTAGAATGTTTATTTGAGTTCGAGTTAGAGCTTGGGTTTTAATTTTAATAAATAAAAATAAAAAAAATATTATTATTAATATATAAATATTATTTCGAGTTCGATAAAATCTTATCGAACTTTTAGCGAACCTCACAAGTCGAATTGTAAAATATTCAAGCTTATTCAAACATATTTTCAAGTTGAAGTTCGGCTTGGTTTGAATCCACCTATATTTGCGGCAGCTTCAGTGTTGGTGATTTTTCGGACGCAGATAGTTTGACTTCTTAATTTTATTGAAGTTGCAAATTTTCTTTAGAAGAAAAACCATCGATGACCAACTAAATCTGCTAATTAAACTATACTATTTTTATCTTTACATTTTGTTTAGAACCAAATAAAAATGAATTGAAAAAAATCATTTCGAATTGAATTGAAATTAATTTTTATGTTTGGTTTTCTTTATGTTAAATTGTATAAATCAATTGAATTTTTATGTTTAAATATTTGAAATAAATATAAAATTCAAAAGATGAGGGAGAGAGAGATCAGTATAACATTTTATAATATTTTACTTTCTATTTAGTGAAAAATTCTAACAATTTTGATAGAATTTACAATAAATTAACTCAATTTTGATAGACTTATGAACAAGATCCTTTAGAATAGCATGAACTTATTAATTAACGTCTGCTTGAGTACCTCTGATAGTTACCAAGGAAGGTTCAATTAGGCAGCGTTTGATGTCCATAAGCTTCAATGATTAGCTCTTCTATATTATCAATTCATAGATGTTTAACAAATTGCAACCTCTTCAAAATTGTGTAGATATGCTTTTTTCCATTTTGTGGTTGTGGTGTTTCAGTAATTAGATTGTGAAGAAGGAAAAGAAAGGGAAAATCTATTTGACCGATATCCTCCTCCGAATATAATGAAAACTTGTA
Organism: Bretschneidera sinensis; assembly: GCA_023935145.1. Classification (NCBI taxonomy): domain Eukaryota; kingdom Viridiplantae; phylum Streptophyta; class Magnoliopsida; order Brassicales; family Akaniaceae; genus Bretschneidera; species Bretschneidera sinensis. The sequence goes on along the minus strand of CM043697.1, from coordinate 25,042,187 downwards.
TTTGTGATTCCTTTTTCATATGTGATTTTTAATAGATCTCTGTGACTATATTCATTAGCAATGTGATAGAACTGTCGATGGCACATTAACTTATATTTGTCAATGTCAAAAGTGTTGATTACATTACTGGCATCTTCAAAATTTGAATTATAGTAATCATTTTTATTAAAATCCAAAGAATGTGTTTCATTCAAAATCCATATTTGATATGGTTGAAATTTTTTTTTTCTCTTTCTCGAAAATCAGTTGTACTATAAATTTCAAATTTGTAATATTTAAAAATATTATTTTTTTATAATATCGTAAATCATAGTTTTGATAAACATGGGTAACTTGTTTAGTTCATTGGATTTTAGGTTTTGAAAAATTAATCTTTCAACGATTCTCCATTCAATATCTTCTACATCCATAGAATTATAGTTAATCTTTCTTACTAAAGGTTGTAAGGACTTTCACCCTCTCGTAGAAGAGTTTAATCAAATTTAATCTTTCTTATTAGGGATGTAAGTGACGTTTTAAAAAATGTAAGAGAAATCTGTGTAACTATGCGTTACCTCAAGAGAGGTCTGTATAATTTACCATTATAATTATAACTAAAAATTTGTTTAATAACTAAAATAATTATTATTGTAATAATAATTATAAAAAAACTGAATTATTAGAATTATCGTATTATTATTATTATTTGGTAAAATAAATGTTAAAATGTAATATTCATAGAAAATTCAATTGGGTGGATTAAAAAATAATTTTTTCATCTCGCTCATTATTTTATTATAATATTAATAAAAATATGTAGCTTTTTTTAAGAGACTTTTCTTCGGAGGTTATTTATTATATTCAACGATTATGACAGACTAATTCAAAATTAATTACTTTTCCAAGTACAAAGAGTTGAAGATCCACCGTGTTTATATTTTGCTAAACAAGACAAAGTCAGTCACAAACTCCAAGATACAAAATAACTATACAATGTTAAAGTACCATAACTCATGCATAAGAAAAAATGCACTAGGTGACAGCCATGAAACTGAGGGGAACCTATTATCTTGTGTCCAACAGCATGTGGGATGAGTATGTTTTTCCTCCTCCCTCCTTCTCATCCATCCTGTCATGTCTTCTTTCTTACTCTTAAACGTAATCTCTACCATTATCTTTATTCAATCATGAAAAATATGAGAAACAACTAGATCCTTACTAAATGCGCAAGTATAAAATTCCACCTCACTTAAAATCGTTTCTTGCTCCCATATCCTGTTGGAAAATTTGTGGATACATATAGAGTCTAAAAAAATTACAGAAAATTATAAGATTTTGATATGCATATTAACGTTGTCTTTAAAGCTTTATTTGTTCTCATTTGATTGCTTTGAGTTTAGACAAATAGTCTTCCAAAATACTCAAAATCACTGAGAATATCTGAGAGTAAATTAAGAGGTTCTTCTTTGAGATTTCGTTTGAAACAATAAAGAATTTAGGTTGTAGAATTTTCAAAATTTAAAAGAGGAGGAAGAAGAAGAAATATGTAAAAATGAATTAGTTATTTTCTGGAAGTTATTTGATGTATTTATAGGAGTTTTTTAAACTTCCAACAGTCAGAAATATCAAGAGTTATGACTTAAAAGACATAACTTGTAAAGAAAAATACAACTCTTGAAGAAAAACTTGTTGGAGAATTTTAAATTTTTTGAAAAAACACAATTAAACAGTCGACTGCCTAAAATTACAGTCGATCGTCTTAAGTATTTGAATAAGATATTCAAAAGATAATCGATCTCTTTTGACAATTGACTGTCAAAAGTTTTTCTCCAATGGCTTCTGCATATGTGGAAGGTTCACCTGTATCACTGGTTTCTTGGGCAATTGACAAAATATAGGCAATTGCATCAGCATTACTAGACAAAACATTATTATTGTACCTCAATAGTAGACTAGTCTCTCTCTTAGGTCTATGTTTGGCAATGTTGTAATGTCATCATGAATCTGTTGAGTCTATTCTTCACCCAAATTATCACTCTGTTAAGAAACAAGCTATGTGGAAGTGCTCTACATAAAATTTGAATCAGAACTTCCCAGCTCAACATGTTGTGTGCTACTCTTACCTTGATAAAAATCACAAGCAACAGTTAAGCATAACAGATTCATTAAAAGTAATATCTCGACTAATGAGAAATTTAGGTGACTTGGGATCAGGATACTACAACATATATCCTTTAACGTTATCAATATAACCAACAAAAATGCACTTTTTAGCCATAGACTCTAATTTTCCATCATTAATATGTGTATATGCAGGACATCCAAATTTTTTTACCAAAGAATAATGAGGAAGATTACCATACCATACCTCATGTGGGGTTTCGAACTCGATAATTGTAGCGGGAGATCGATTCACTAAATAACATGCAGTGGATGTCGCCTTTGCCCAAAACCTTAGTCAAACCAACATTTGAAGCATACAACGAGCTCTCTCCAAAAGAGTTTTGTTCATGCGCTTAGTAACCCCATTCTGTTATGGTGTACCTCTGACTGTTTTGTGTCTAACAATACTCTCATCTCTACAGTAGTCATCAAACTTATTTGAGCAAAATTCCATACCATTATCTGTCCTCAACCCCTTAATTTGCTTCCCTGTTTTCTTCTCAATCATGGTTCTCCATTACTTAAAATGCTTGAATGCCTCATCCTTAGTCTTCAACATATACACCCAAGTTTTTCTTGAGTAATCATCAATGAATATAAACATATACCATGCACCACCCTTAAATGGAACACGCAAAGGGTCCCAAAGATTGGAGTGAATATAATCCACAGTACCCTTGGTTCTGTGAATTACAAAATTTCGTGACCTTGGATTCTGACATAGTGGAAGCAGCCACTAAACGAGTAATCTGTCAAAGTCTGTATCACATTGTCATGCATTCTGATTTGGACAGTTCCTATACCAATAATTTTTCGAGTTGCATCATCACCCAACAAGACAACTTTTTCATAAGGATTATATTCTAAAAATCAATCATTATTTCAAAAAATATGGTAAGAACGAGTTGAATCCATAATCCAATCAAACATAAGGAACTCATTATCATTGGCAGCAAGAAAACAATCATAGTCATCAGAGTTTTCTTCACTAACATTAGCTTCAGGTTATTTTCTTTCCGATCTCAATCCCAATTTTGATTCTGACCTCGATTTTGATCTTGATTCTAATTTTTTTCTTCTTGAATTTTCCTTTTCAAATTCCAATACTCAGACTTGTAATGTCCTTTTTTTTTCTTACAGTAATGATAGGTTACATTCTTATTTCTGGATTTAGATCGGAATTTATGTCTACTATTACCTTAACCTCTTTCTATAGATCTGACTCTAGAACCTCTAGTTAATAGAGCATCACTTTGACTCTATTTATCATAATTATTCCCAGACATATGCTGCTCAAGCAATTCTTTAGAAAATAGTGAAACTTTAATATCTTCTAAAGAAATTGTATTTCTACCAAACAAAAAAGTTTTTCTAAAGTGTGTAAACGATGGTGATAGGGAACACAAGAATAGCAAGGCCGGATTGTCATCATATAATTTAACTTCTATTGAATTTAAATCAGTAATAATGGAATTAAATTCATTAACATGAGATTTCATTGACGTACCTTATGCCATACACAACAAATATAATTGTTGTTTCAATAACAATTTGTTGGTGAAAGATTTCGTCATGTACATAGACTCTAATTTACACCATAAGCCAACAATAGTTTTCTCAGTAAGAACTTCATGCAAAATTTCATCTAACAAACACAACTAAATTGCAGTTATGATCTTCTCATCCATCTCCAGCTTTTGTTCATCTGTCATCGTACTAGACATTTTCTTCTTCCCCAACAACACATTTTTCAAACCCTTTTAGGTAATATGATTTGCATCTTTACTTGCCAAATATTGAAACTACCGGTTCCATCAAACTTTTATATCTCATACAAAGTGATAGAAGACATCGCACCCAGATCGATTTTAACAATAATTTTGATACTAATTTGTTTAGAATAAAACAGAAAAAAAACAAGCACTAAAATATTACAAGGTTCAGAGCTAAAACTCTTACGTTCATAGTCGATGGTGGGAGATTCAAGTATAATCAATTACAAAAAGATAAAACTCTCTAAACCCACATATCAAATATATCCAAATCTAAGCTACCACAAATTTAATTAAGAAAATACAATAATTTAAAAAAAAAGAAAATTCGACAACTCATAAGGCTCAATTTGTTGTATTACTCTATCTCGTGTTAAAAAAAAAGAGATAAACACTTATATATATATACTTCTTCAATTTGATTTTGTATTTTATGTCTTCCTAGCAATGTACTAGCCGCACTCTTCTTTTCTTGCACCGTAACGAAATAACACTTCTTTAAATATATCTTGATTATGAGTCCTAAAAGGACTCTACCATTGACCTTTAATTAGTTCTTGGTTTGTAGCCTTTTGAATAGGGCAAAACCTTGCAAGATGATAATGACGTGGTCATGTGCTGATTTCTTTCTTGCTCTTTTTCCTTCTTTAACACCAAAAAATTACAAGCCAACTTTAACACAGTCTCTCTGTTTTTGCAACACAACACCAGCAGAGCTCAAAGCTCGGGATTGAATCTCGATTAAAGGAAAAATGTTTTTTCTTTTCACAATGGGTCTCATAGTCATAACTCATTCCCCTTCTCTATCTCTGCTTTTCCCTAAAACTATTGACATTCCTCTCTTAAATTTTCCCACAAACAAATCATTGAATCTCATAGTCATGCTATATATTTCCTTTCTTCCATTTTTAGTTCTTAATTAAAGTTGCAGATGTGAATACTGGCATCATCTAAATGAGCAAGAGCCTTAAAAAAATTCAGATGGTTGAAAATACAAATTCATAATTTTGCTCAATTTTTAAGTGATAAGTACCTTTTCTTAAAAGATTTTTATTTGGAGGTTATTTATTATATTCAACAATTATAATAGACTATTAATTATTCCTACAAATACAAAAAAGGTCAAGGACTCAAGATATTTTTATTTTGCTAAACAAGACAATGGTTGTTTGGATTGACATTTAAACTGAATTAAATCATACAGGTTAAAGTAATTCAAAATAATTACAACTTAAATACCAATCCAAACAACGCCCAACAACAGCCAAATAAATCACAAACTCTAAGAAACAAAATAACTACACAATGTTGAAGTACCATAACTCATGCATGTTACTAAATGCATAAGAAAAAATACACAAGGAGACAACCATGAAACTGAGGGGAACCTATTATCTTGTCTCCTACAGCATGTGGCATGAGTATCTTTTTCCTCCTCCCTCCTTCGATCCATCCTGTCGTGTCTTTTTTCTTACTCTTAAACGTAATCTCTGCCATTAACTTTATTCAATCATGAAAAATATGAGAAACGGCTAGATCCCTACTAAATGTTCCAGTATAAAATTCCATCCAATTAAAATCGTTTCTTGCTCCTGTATTCTTGTCTTTGAAGAAGATCAAACATGAATATTGAGAGACTATGATGGAGAAACACCAAAAAGAATGGATTCAATCTCTGCTAGTGTTCAACGTTACCCAAACTCAGATATGAATGTCGTGTATACACTGTGTTGGAATTGTATATTTTTTGTAGTTTTTTGCAATCTTTCCATTTATTTGGAATAGTTGTATCTATAATTATAATGTCATGTCTGACAAGAATACTACGACATGATAAAATTAAGAGTCTATGTAAAAAAAGTGACGCATATAAGAAAAAAAAATACTTCAAAACAAGGCACAAAAAAGGAAGTGACACATTTACTAATATTTTGATCACATTTGATAATAAAGTTATTAGATTTGGTAGGAAATTATCCCCTTTGACATAATACTACAAACGTGACAATATACCATCAAATATCTTTATTTTTACTAGCAAACGTAACCAAAATACTAGTACATGTTATACTTTTATTGTGTCTTGTTTTAAGGCAAGGCACCAAAGAAAAGACCGCCTATGCAATATGATTATTGTTCATATGGAACATACATGTTAATTATTATTATTATTATTTTTTTAAATTTGTAATCCATATTTGGATTGCTAAGCAAAGAGTAAGTAGTCTGGAAACGAGCAAGAAGAAGTAGAAAAAAAGAAAGAGAGAAGCCCTTACTGAGATTCTTGGAACAATTCACTATGACTACTTTCTGTTTTTAGATCAAATTAAAACAAGAACAACAAGAAACAAACCAAAATGAAGAAAACATTAATGGCACTAGTCACATACAACACCTGTGCGTTTAGGAAGAGAAAAAGGAGACTTTAGATCAAATTATCTACACCATGTGTGAGCACTGAGCACATACCAAAAGCAGATAAAGAAGGAAAGAAAAAACAGAATAAGACAACCATGAAAGCAATGGTTTACCTGTCATTTTGTTTAACAAAAGCATGAGCCATGAATTATATATACTATCACATTCCTTTGGCCTCTCGGCCCATCATCCATGCATCCACCATTCCATTTTTCCTTGACCCAATTTCCCTAATCACAATGGTAAATCAAGCTCAAAACAAATTAAAACCAGAAGAAAGAAAGAAAAACCACATAATATTGCCATTGAAGAGGAATTAGATCAATCCATGAAATCTTCAAATCAGATAAATGTTATTTCCTGTTATAAAGAGTGGATTATAAAATCAATTCATGACCTCTTTTTGTTCTTATCTTTGCCACTCGAGAAGATAGAACCCAAACCAAATCGATTCCCTGAAGGAACATTCAAAACAGAATTAACTCTAACACCATTGCCATATGATCCATAACTCTTTCTCAATGGAGGCTTTTGATAACTCATTAATGAAGACGACTTTAATTGTCCAACAGATGCTTGTTTCTTTGAATTCTGCTTCTGGTTTGACGATAATGGCCCTTGATTAACATTTGGTGCTGACCCAGTTGAATTGCTCCTTGATAGAAGTGGCAAAGGGCACAAACTCCTACCATAACCACTGCAACAATTGAAACTACTACTCCTCTTGAACCTCCAAAATGAGGTGTTATTGTTATTAGAACTCTGCTTCTCATCAATTTCTTCATCCCCTGATTCGTCCCTCATTATCTTGTTCTGTTTCGAGCTCTCTGGCAATGGGGGTAGAGATTGGTCAACTTGTTTTGCTGTGGGTTCAATTTTTTTCTTGATTTCAGTTGGAAGGATCTTTCCATTGGAGAAGAGCTCATCAGCAGAGCAAGAATATTGATCGAAGCTCTCGCAAACACAAAAATCGAAATCAATGCTCGAGTTGTTCAGGCCTGATGAATTTGATCTAAAAGGCCGTTGTTCAACAGGTACAATATCAGATTGGCAAAGATCATGAGAGAACGAAATTCTTGGACTCATACTTGAATTCTCTGAGCAGAGGTCTATTGCCATTTCTTGAAAACCTTTTAAAAGAAAAACAACTAGAATCTCCTCAAGCTCAACAATGTTTAAATGAACATTTCATACAAAGACATGAACATAACAAACACTGCATAAATGAATCTTCAATTCTGGAATTTTCTTTTTTAGAAAAATGGTATTAAAGAGAGAATTGTAATGTGGGTTTCCAAGGAAAATTGAAGATCAATGAACCAGAACATTTGAATGAACAATGAATAAACATTTAAATTTCTGGAAATTTTTGTATAAAAATGGGATTGAAGAGAGAATCGTAATGTTGGTTTCGAAGGAAAATTGAAGATGATAAGGACCGATGAACCAGAATGTGATGAGTGATGTGAAGGAGATTTGACAGACTGAGTCTTCTTCTTCGCTAGAGAAACGTAGAAAGAACTTTAAGAACCAAAAGCCGGCCTCAGTGGATAGTTAGTTAAAAGGGAATAATAATCTGCTGCTACCGTATTAAATAGCTATGTATGTTCCCGTTGACGTGGAAGGAGATTATTAGAAAATCATGTTCTAGATTTGTAATTTTCCTCCTTTTTGGATAAGTAGTGAAGCTTATTGACGTTTAACATCCGAAATTAAAGTGAAAGCGGAGAAATTAAAAAAAAAAAAAATTAAAGAAGAAGAGAAAATACAACTTTTTTTTGAAAAAAAAGAGAGTAGATAAGTAAAAGTGAGAAACTTAATATATGTCATTATTAAATTTTGTGGTTGGATATGGGGGACAAAAGAGCATTGATGAAATAATCCTGATTTATTTTTTATTCACAACATTTCTTTTATGTTCTATGAGAGAAACCGTAAGAATATATGATTCACATATATAATTAACATCTTTTTTTCACCTTTTTTTCCCTTTCTTGCTTTATAAAGAATATTCGTTCTCACTTATCAATTGTGCTAATTAAAATCACCACAAATGAAAAAAATTTGCTAATTAAAATTAAAGAATATGAACTTGTAACCTATTTGTAGATGAAGCTGTTTTCTATCTGACAATACTTCAATTTTTTTTTTAATTAGTTTTAATGTATGTCAAAAATGAAGGAAAAAAATACCTAGATTTTTTGTTCTAAAGATTACTTCCACATCTTTCATTTGAACATTTTTTCTGTCAATATAACCAAAAATAAATAAATTGAGAGAGAAGGTGTTTGGAAGGAATTCTCCCAAGTGCCCACGTGTACATCTCTTAATTGATCAACCAATTATATCAAGACAAATGGACGGTGAGCAAGCCTTGATTTTGTGATGATGGCTACATGATTGTACCAATGGAAGGAAGCAACCCCTAAATGCACCCTCGCAACCCATGCAACTGGTAGGACCACGACTTGGCTTGAGGTAGGGTTGGGGTCGAAGGATGGGCCAGGGTCCAACTTTTAACGATGTCCTCCTACCTCCCTTTATATCATTTACTCACAAGCAGTGGACAATTTAAGGGGAAACCTAAGGGGCTCATTGAGCCAGTCTCCCTAAGGAACAAGTTGAACCCTGGTTGCATACCCTCGAAACTCATGCAACTCACGAGGATGTCCTCACGAAGTTAGAACTGAGGAAAGGAGGGTGGCACGTAGTGTCAGCGAGTTCCGACAGGTCCACATTGCTAAAGCACATGTTGAAACCTTATAGGCTATCCTCGCAACCCTCTTTTGAGAACACTAGGGAACCTTGGATTGGTGGCTAGAAAAGAGGCTCGTCGATGGCGCTTAAGCTTTTATCTTAAACATGTTCTCAGAGACAGAGGGGTTGACGACGCGACTGTAACCCATAACGTGACCTTCGCTAGTCATATTACATAGCATCGCCATACCCTCGCATAGGGTGGCAACTATTGCATGACGGACACTCCTGCAATAGGGTCATGATAAATTAGAAGCTTTAAACATATTTAATTATATGATTTTATTTCGCATTGATTTCATAGGACTGCATTGTTAATAGAGCTTCAATTGATGATTCTCAACAAGCTATAGTTTATCTTAAACCTAATGGCATTTCAGTAATATTACAACCAATTTATCATAATTATTATTTTTTTCTTTTTATTGTAATTCGTGTTGACAACACGAGAAGCTTTTCGTTTAAAATCCACCGCCAATGTTTGGCCATGTTTGCAATTGAATCCTTTTTGAAAAAAATGTTTTATCACAATATTAGAGGCAAGATAAATTATTTTTTTTTCTATAAAAACAACATAGAATTTACATATAAATAGTTCCGTTCACATATATCACATAAAATTAAAAATAATTTTTGAAAGTATGACAATTATTTGTACCGATAAAAAATTGAATTTAAAATTTACATTATATGATACACTTATCTTGATTCGTAGGTTTTTATTTTGTTTTGTTAATTTTTGTTCCAACTTAAATACCTTGTAAATGAATACTGGTACAACTGTAAAAGGCACTTAGTTAAATTTGGCTGATTTGTCCAACATAAATGCCATAACACCCATTTATGCATTATAAAAGGCACTTATTTAGGTTTGGTTGACTTGATCAAATCCCAGCTTGCTTAATTTCTTAAAGGCAAAATTACCTTGAAGAAATTTAAAAAAGTTAAATCTAGCATTAAACAACCGCAAATATAATTGGTGACTTTTTCAGAAATCACAAACCAATTGTAAGAATAGATCGAGTAGGATTTTAAGTTAGACGAAGTCATGCAAGTTGCACTGCCCCTATTTATGCAAGTGCCCTTTCATTTTTGTTTGCTTTTTCATATTTTGATTTGTCACATCCGAAAGTTACACAACTTGCACCACCAAAATTATCAATAAGTCTTTATTGTCTACAAAAAGTATCGGTTAGTCATAACTCATAACTCTCTTTCATGCCACATTGGGATTAAATCTTAACCCTTTTTTTTTTTATAATTTTCTTAATTGTTTTGATATATTTACATTAGGCTTATCGATAGTATTAATGATTTGCTTTCAATTGGTTAATCAATTAACTATTTAATTTTAGATGTTACTTAAATTATTTATATTAATTAATATATTTCATATTTCATATATTATTATTATTAATTTATATATTTTACAAGTAGGGCTGTTTAAAGTTTATATACCTATTAAATATCATGTTTAATATATTAATTTCATAATTGGTTAAAACAATCAGAACGATTAAAAAAATTATTCACCAACCAACTGATATACCAATACACTATTTAGCCGAATGATATAATACCGATTAACCGATTGATCAAGACCATTTTAATTAATCAGTTTTCACTTATTAATTAACATCCTTACTTCTGTTTTGCAAGTGCACATGGATTGCATGTGCCACTTAAGAGTAAATATAAAGTTTCATAAGAAATTCTCTATTTTTTTAACATATCTAATTAATAATGAAAGTGTAGTGTAAGTTATTCTAAGAAAAAAGAAAAGAAAGTGTAGTGTAAGTTGATACTATTAATTATAATTATATTAATTGTAATAATAATTATAATTAAAATAATAATTATCATTTTTATAATTATAATTAAAAAATGTAATTATAGAAATTATAATAATAAATATTATAAATATAATAATTTAATAATAACTATTATTTATAATAATAATAATTATATGAATGTACATGTTGATTGTGAAAGCCCCCTTATATAGTGTTTCGGAGCAGAGTCTGATTAAGAGAGTGATTGGCCACTAAGTATTATGATAGGAATGAAATTCCTTTTTGATAAGATTGATTTTATCAATAGGTTGGAGTGCTTTATCCATAAATTGGAGTGTCATAGTGGTATTTTAACATTAATGTGTGATTATCGTTATGCCCTTTGCTAGATCTCAGCGTTTGATTGGCTAATTTGCCTGAATCTTTCTTTTGCCTTTGGTGGTCTCTACATATCATCATGTTGTTGGATAAAGAGCTTTGTTAATGAATTTACTGTTTTGCCTTTGACTGACATCACATGTCATTGGATGAGGAATTTTCCTCGACATCAATTCCGTTTAGATATATTTTCTCAATATTAATTTAAAATTTCAGTAATCAAATTTAAAATTGAATCACTGAAGTGCTAATTAAGCGATCTTACCATAAGATTTAACATATTTTTTTCTAAAAGCAACATAAAATAAACTTTCAGAAAAAATATTATTATTATTGAAAACATGTATTTGGTTATTGAATGTTGGACTCATAAAAAAAAAAATATTACTCTTTTTGTCTCATATTATTTGTCCTGTTGCATTATTCATCAAATTAAATGATTAATTTTTTTTATCAATTTTAAATTAATAAATTATCCAATTTTTTTTCAAATATACTTTTAAAGAGTATATCAGGTTCTGAACAACACTTTTTTTTTTCTTCATAATGTTAATTCAATTAAAAAAATAAATATTAAAATTACATCAAAAAGTCATAAATGTACAACATGGGACGAATGTTGCATTTTGTAAGTATTCATGTTCGAAGTCACAAGTTATTTAGTTGCCCAAATTGGTATTTAATACTTCTAAAATAATTTTTATATGCATTAGTCGATACGGCGTTGAAAAATATATTGAAAATTTTGTTATAAGTTTTTTCTTGATGATTTTGAGAAGTATGTGTTTGACAGACAAGATGATAAAATAATTTTTATCCTATAAATATATTTGATGGATAGGATGAAAAAGAAAAAAAAGATAAGATGTCTAATCAATTGATAATAATAAGATAAATTTTTTTTGCTTTGTGATTTATTTGTCTATTTCATTATATCTATCAAATACACATTTATATTGTGTTTGGATTAAAAAAAAAGAAAATATATAAAAAGGTACATATACCTTTTATTTATATTTTAATTTTATGACGAGATACGTGCACCCGTTCTTTTCTTATCCTTTTATTCTCCCTCAAGCCTAACACACCATTAATTTTTTTGGGTTAATTAAATTTTAAGGAAAGAGAGATTACCCAACTGTATATATGGCCCCAAGTGCCACTCTAAAGAATACTTGAATAAAGTGTTTAAATTTTATTTATAGCATAATTGATAGCCCAACCGTAAATTATGTAAGATGGCATCCATTAAGGATAAAGGGCCAAAGGAGTCGCTGTATACTTTTTTCCCCTCCTACCATGCTTTATTTCTTTCCTTTCATAGTTGGTATAGAGAAGTAGGCTCCATTGAGTTAGGTACCGTTTGGGAGAAAGAAAATTGTATCCTTTTTCATGTTCCATTTTTGGCCACTTGCCATGTGTACGAACACAAAAAGAAGCACCTAAAGACAAAAAGGAATCTTATACAAAGTATTGGTGCACAAAAATTACCATACCTAGTGTTTTTTGTACAGACACACCGTCTTTGCTGGCCTTGTGATTGGGACTTACCATGGTGAGACAATCACACAGAACAAAGGAGCATCAGTGGTGCTACCCTCTGATACGTACCCATCAGAACTGCTCTGATTGTCTGCTGAAATAGCGGGCTCATCCACATGTAACTTCGTTTAGTTATGAGGTTTGATTGGCAAGTACAAAGATGAAGGTATGTTACTAGTTTACTTGGGAAAGTTGTTTGAATAGTTTATTTTTCTAAGTTTTATGACAACACGGAATTCATCACAGCTCAAATGACAGATGGTTCTTATCTCTAAGTTGTTTTTGATGACCTTATTAAATGAGGATAAAAATATCTTTTTATAATTAAAATATAAAAAATTTCGTATATTCAACCCTTTGTGCCATGTATATAATGACTCTCATGACAATAACCTAATGATTTGTTAACAACCTTAAAGATAAGTTTTTACTTGACACAAGTTCATAAAAGATATATGATAAAAAATTATCTCATCGTTGAATAATATAAAAAAAAAGTATTTTATTTTTATCTTATAGTGAAAAATACTTTGTATCATGTATCTTTCATAAATAACTTTTGGATGGATGAGATACATCGAGTGCATGCATCTCATTTGCACTAGGTGTATGCAAGAATTCTTCCTAATATGGATTAATCAGAACGCAAGAAACGACACACTATATTTCATTTTAAAGAGTATTAAAATGGTCGGTTACTAGCAGAGTTTTTACAAATATCTTAGTGTTACTAATGTGTTGTTGGGGTGTCAAAAATGGGTGTTGATATATCAATGCTAGCTCTTAATAATATTGATGTGCTCAATATGTTGATATATGAGCACTAATATATCAATACCCGTTTTTTATATCTGTTTTTGACATTCGGGTAATGCACTAATAACATTGAGACACGTGTAAAAATTCCAATAGTAATTGACAATTATACCCTCTAAAAATCACGCTAACGGATCTGAAAATCGTTTTAGTGAGTTGCTTCTTGCATTATGATTGGTTCATATTAAAGTATAAAAAATAAGTGTTAGATGAGACATTAAAAAATCACTGGCTATATATATATATATATATATATATATATATATATATATATAATCTTTTGATTGGGTTGATAATATATACATACTACAAGAAAATTAGATATTTGTGACGAATTTTTCTGTCACAAAACGTCCCATTTCTATCACAAATATGTCTCTCTAACAAACCCTAATCGTTGATACTATTATTTGCAATAGAAAAAAGTTATGTAGTAGATAAATGTTTTTTCGTGCGACGGAATCTATGGCGGCATATCAGTTTCTCATATCTTGTAGTATTTACTCAAGCAATTTTAAAAAATAATAATTTAATAACTTAGTAATTGACCTGCTTGATATATATGTTTGATCCTTTGATTGGGTTGATAATTCACTATAAGAAAATTAAGTATTTATGACGGATTTTCCATCACAAAAAGTTCAATTTCTGTCATAAAAAGTTCAATTTTCCTCTCAAATACCTATATGCGATGGGCACCTATCACAAATCTGTCTCTCTCACAAACCCTAGTCACTGATACTATTTTTTGCAATCGAAAAGAATTATGTCGCAGATAAATTTTTTTTGCGACGGAATTTGTGACAATATATCCGTCGCTCATATAGTCGTGTTTACTCAAACAATTTTAAAAAATAATAATTTAATAAAAAATTATTTTAAAGACATTAAAAGTGACAGAAATCCATCACTAAAGTCTGTCGCATATATTCTTTTCGACGGACATCTATCTGTCGCGTATATTATTTGCGATGGATAAACATATCCGTCGCAAGTAGTATATGCGACCACCAAATTTAGTTATTTGCTACGGCCAGCCCATCGCAGAAGGTAATTAATTTTTAATTTGCAAGCGACATGTTAGTATTTGAGATGGATCATCCGTCGCATATAATAATTAATTTTTAATTTTTTAAATGCTCTGTTAGTTTAATTTTATAATAAAAAAACTTGTTAAATTAAAAGTTACATATTTAATTAAAGCAATTTACAATTACGCTCAAATTTTATCAGTGTTAATAACATTAAATCATCAATAATAATTAAAAATATAAGAAATTCAATTTCTATTAACAGTATTAAGAACATTACAAAAAATATATAAAAAAATCTCTGAAAATGGAGATAGGTGTCCATCATATGCCAGATAGGTCTGGGTGGTACACATCTTCGTCTCCCAGATTCTGAGCTCCTCCATCAACAATATCCTGCAAAAGAAGTTAAAATAAAATTATAAGATACATAGTAAAGCGAGACATATGATATTAACTAATTACAAAAAAATAAATAAACATAATTATAAAGTTTGAAGACCATTTCTCTCATAAAATCTAAACCGGTGATCTGAATCCGATTCGATTAATTCTAACAACTCATTTTCTACGTTACGAACATCCTTGTACCCTCGAATCGTCCACGAGACAAGTATTTCACATTTTTTCCCCCAAAACCACTAGGTGTTAACTGTTTGGACCTAAAAAGCCTACTTTCTCTAAAAAAATCCAAACTGGTGATTCGAATCCGATTTGGTTTGTTCTTGCAACCTGCTTTCTAAGTTATAGACATGGTAGTACCCCCGGCTCGTCCACGGAACAAGTATTTCACATTTTTTCCCCTAAAACCACCAAGTGTTAATGGTTTGGACCTAAATCGCTTATTTTCTCTCATAAAATCCAAACTAGTGATCTGAATCCGATTCAATTTGTTATCACAACTCATTTTTTACGTTACAGACATGTTGGTACCACTAGCTCATCCACGAGACGAGTATTTTACATTTTTGCCCCTAAAACCACTAAGTGTTAATGATTTGGACCTAAAATGTCTACTTTCTCTCATAAAATCCAAATCGGTGATCCGAATATGATTCTATTTGTTCTTGAAACTCACTTTCTATGTTATTGACATACTGGTATCCCCAGCTAGTCCAAAGGATGGGTATTTCATATTTTTTCCCCTAAAACCACTAAGTGTTAACGGTTTAGACCTAAAACTCCAACTTTCTCTCTTAAAATCTAAACCGGTTATTCGAATCTGATTCAGTTTATTCTCATAACTCACTATCTAAGTTATGGACATGGCAGTAGCACCGACTTATCCACAGGATGAGTATTTAACATTTTTGTCCCTAAAACCACTAATTGTTAACGGTTTAGACCTAAAACACTTACTTTTTCTCATAAAATCCAAACCAGTGATCTGAATCCAATTCAGTTTATTCTCACAACTCATTTTCTATGTTACTGACATGTTGTTACCCCTGGCTCGTCAACGGTCTGAGTGTTTCATATTTTTGCCCCTAAAACAGTGTTAATGTTTTGAACCTAAAACACTTACTTTCACTCATAAAATCCAAACCAGTGATCCAAATCTGATTCGATTTGTTCTCACTGCTCACTTTCTATGTTACTAATATACTAGTACCCCTGGCTCGTCCACAAGATGAGTATTTCAAAAAATTTTCCCTAAAACCATTACATGTTAACGGTTTGGACCTAAAATGCATACTTTCTCTCTTAAAATCCAAAAGTGTTTAGTACTTACATTTGAGGGTAGAGGTGGAGGTACATGTAGAGGTGGAATGACATATGTTTGACAGATGGCAGCTACAACACACTATATGCCCTAGTTCATTTATTGCTACATATGTTGTTCTCTCTCCTCCATTCGTCGCTTGACCTGCTGCACCCGCTGGTTCACCTTCGTTTGGATCTACTGCTGTATATAGGCGTCGTCAAGAAATGAGCATGGAACCCTAGATGAGGTAGGACTGAAGGATGAACAACAGCCATGTGACTTCGCGAGCACAGTATCAGGTACAGCTGGAATCGAGCCAAGCTTTTATCATGCTATTTGAGCTTGAGCTCGATCGAGCTTAAGCCTGAAAATTAGGCTATAATAGCTTATCGAGACGAGCTCGAAAAAATATTTATTTAATATTTTTATTTATTAAAATTATAGTTGAGGCTCGAGCTCGAGCTTGAGTTCGAATAGGCTTGTTTGTTATCAAGCTCAAGCCGAGCTCAGCTCGAGACTTCATAAAATTTATCGAACTCGAACTTGAGCCTGTTCATTTAAGCTCGATCTGAGCTCAAATGCCTTAGTATTCGAGCTCGATTCGGCTTGGGTTAACCCCTAGTATCAAGGTCCACCATATTCTTAGAGTTGGTGCATACTTCACGGGATCAGATTTGTAGAACCCTGGACAAACTTTTAAGCCCTGTACATGATTTGGGTCTGGTTTTTGCTTGGTGGTTTGGGCTTGGGCCCATGAATAGTTGTAGTTCTGCAACAGGGCGAAAATCCTAATTAGACCCTAATTAGGACGTCTTAAGTTGCTTATAAATACTCTTTACGTACTGAGCATACATTGTAACAAAAGATTTGCGAGGTTGATAATAAGAAACTTATGGCAGGATGTAGCCTTATTCTGGGGTGAACCTGGGTAAATCTTGCCTTCTTTTCTTTCTGTTTATAATTCGTGTGATTGACAGGTCTCGAATTGTTCATATATCACCTAATCCATATAAACGACCCTTCTTCGCCCCCTAACACTGCCAACCACTGTTCGGCGTCCAACTTTTGCTTGGCGGATCGGCAGATAGATCCTTACCATATTTATAGGTGATAATGTAACTATAAGACTCCTGTAATCCAAGTCAATACATTAGTTTGGTAAATTAGACAACTAAATGAAAGGACTCTAGTAATTAAGTTGGCTGACATAAAGTTCATATAGTTATGATTAATCAACACTTATACTTACACTTTCTACCTTGAACTTCCGATCATGATAGTACTTAGTCTTCTTGGCTATGTGGATCTTGTTGAAAACCTCCAATACAGTAGGTTTTTTGCCCAATTCTCTCTCCTACAAATTGTAATGAAAATTGTATTAAATTTAAAACTAACATTATAATCATGTACTTTTAAAAAGCTAACATCATGTAGATAAGTTTGTTTACCATCCGTTCCACATGTACTTACATACTGATAAACCAACCAACATGGTGGACAAGTTCATCTCTTGTTCGCTTATTAGATGAAACAGCCTATTGGCGCCTCTCCCAACGATCTGTGGTCTAGAAGTCATAAAGTCTATCCAAATTCCACTACCTCATCTAATCCTGGTCCACCTTTTCCACTCTAATTTATTTGGCCTTTGTTCGCGTTCAACTCTAGCTCGAGCTTTGTTCAGGTGAATCCGTTAGTCAAGAGTCCCAGCCTAACATTCTATGGTTTCAGTGCAAACAACGAGTGCTTATTTTCAAAGTGTTTCCACCCTTTATCATCTGTTAGGTCGATGACAAAGTTAGGCTTACTACGTTTGCCTTCCTTATGACATCTCATGTGTTTGACATGTAAAGTTTTTGTAGCCTTGGTGTGATTGGAAAGTAAAATAACACATGGTATGGTATATCCTTATGGTTCTTATTTTTTGCTTGTTTAGGTTGAAATCTGTCATGGCTACAAAAGTCACAGTTCTTCTTCTGTGTTTATTCTTAAGAGTACTGAGAGTACAACATACAATCATTCGGGCATCCATGTATATTCTAAAACTCAAGTCCTAAACCCTTCACTATCTTCTTACATTGGTAAAAGTTTTTTGGCAACTTCGCGCCCTCCAAAAACATACTCTTAATTATTAACACTAACCGGTCATAACAGTTTTCAGACATGTTAAAATATGACTTACAGTTCAATAGCTGAGAAACTGCAGATAACTTGGTATGCTTCTTGCAACCTTCCCATAGTGGCTCATCAGTATCTTTTACTAAATCGTAAAACTTAGCAGCATCACGATTTTGGGCCTCTTTAGCATCCCAATTAAATTTAAGACCAGCATTATCCATTACCATGTCCCCTACCCAATTTCTCCCTCCGAATCCTTCATCCACACGATCAATTCAGCTAGTTGAACACACCACAAACAAATGAAGCTCTCTATGTCGAGTCCATCTCTTGTGATTCCTAACAAAACACTTCTTATATAGGTGCACAGTAACCACCTCTCTCTTAAAAACTTACTGTTGCTACAAACCAAGCAAGGACACCGAATAGTTCCTTTATACACATAGTGTTTAATACTATACGTGAAGTTAAGCAATTTTTCAATTCAGTTCCTAAATTCTTTCGATATGGCATTACGCACATCCCGATGACATATGCAACTCCGATCAACTGATATTTTTCCAAATACTGAAACAATATTGAATTTCAAAGGTATTCTAATTTACAATAAATTGACAGATGCAACTGAAAATAAACAAAGTAATTTATGATTTATGAGCCAAACCAATTTAAAAGCTTGTTTTTAGTGGAGGTCTTTATTGAGCACATTATTTTACAACTTATACATAAATTATATCCTTATTTGTATGTTCACTCGTCTTTTTTCATTCAAGAGTGCAATGTAAGATTTACATAAATAATTATATTATCTTATTTACAAAAACAATCTATTCACACTCAAGTAATTGAAAACTAATTAAATTAATAGCATACACAAGTTAAAATTTACACACCTAACGGGAGTAGTGTGAGCACACAAGAAGCAATGAGTACCATTGATTGATCATATAACTCGAAAGAAATATTATAATGTATTAGCAAATAAGAAATTAAAAAAAACTGATTATATATTAACATCACTCATGCTGATGCTTTCTAGCCACACCTTTCCATTAATTAAAATGTAAGGGTCATAACCCATTCAAGAATGGATGATCCTTATTACATTTAATAACTTCTATGTTGTTTCATTTTGAAAAAAATTCAGTAGTACTTCCCTTTAGTTCTCCAAGTAAACGACTTAAATTCGGTGCTATCACCCGAAAGAGATAGCCACGAATTTAGTATGTACCCAGAGAGCAAGAAGAGATACTACCGAAAATTTATCGAAACGAAACAAGCAAAGAATTATTAACTACAATATAGATCACACATTCCTAAACTATCCACACTGGACAATCCAATGATTATTTGAACATAGACACTCTCATTGCAAACATATGAATTAGCAAACGATAAGTACATTGTGTCACTCAATAATCCTCGAGCGGGCAATCTAAAGTAAGATGCAATGAGAAATTCACTCTTTTGTACATGAATATGATTTGTCAAAGCTAGAGGCATAAGAGGTACATTATCTTAATCTAAATCTTTGATTTTCGGTACCGTTAATCTAAGGGCCTAATTACAAATCTTTTTTTGGAAACCGAATTAATCGAATTTTAATTTGGTTTCATGGAATTAATAAAATTTTCTAGTGTTATGGGTTTAAATATAAAATCCCTTTTTGTACATAAATATAAGAGGAAAAAAATAGCATTGTGAACTTGTGAGAGCTCGAACACCTGACCAAAGGGCAACCAAGTGTAAGCTTTAACATAGACAAGAACTATTATAGGATACATATAAGAAGACATTTAATTTATTAATGTTAGTTTGGTTTTTCGGTTAAATGAAAAGCAAAATTCAAACACTGAAACTGACACCAAATTACTAAAATAAATAGAAAAATCGAACTGAATTTACCAAAAACCTGAATAGCCAAACCGATTTTTTAAAATCGGTTTGGTTAGATTCGATATTTCGGTTAGTACCGAATAATGCTCACCCCTAAACAGAAATGTAATCACTTAAAACTTGAGATACAAGATATAAAAACTTACAATCATTTTTATTCTATTTAATTTTTTAAAAAAAGAATAGAAAAGAAAAGAAAAGAAGAACATCAATTGAAACATGAATTGTCTTAGAAAGAAAAATAAATTTTCAGGGATCATATTCTTCCCCTCTTTTTGCTTTTTTTTCCTCCTCTTATGAGACACATTATACTGCAATTTTATAAATGGTATGTATCTTACACAAAAGGAATCTGACTTTTACATACAACTTACTCATAGAAATTAGTTCCATTGATTTTCATTTTCAGTTCACTTTTAAAAAAATTAAACATAAAAATTAGCTAAAGAGTTAGTATAGGAAACATATTAGTAAATAAAAGTGTTATATGCATTGTTCTTGTAATAGATAAATATTAAGAAAATATTAAAAATGTTCAACTAAATAAATTAAACTGAAATTAAACTAAATAAATTAAAGTGAAATTAATTAAATATATAAGAGAGGACTTACCTGCAGTGGTGGAGGATACTCGGTGGTGGAAGCGACGCGGTAGAGGCGCTGTGGTGGCAAGTGCAGGGTGCAAAGAGAGACAGGGTGGAGAGACAGAAAAAAAAGAGGGGAATGAAGAATAATAAAGGAAAGAGAAAGAGGAGGAATATTTGCATAGAGGAAGATGAAGGAGAGAAAAATGGTGGGAAATGGGTGGCACGGCTGAAAAATGGAGAAGAAAGAAGAGAGAATGGTGAATGTGTGCAGATGTAGGGTTCACACTATCTACGACGGATGCATCCGTCGCAGATGAGTTAAAGTTCAATCACTTTTAAGTTTTTTAAATATTAAATTCAGTAAATAATTAAATAAATAATATAAAGTACATTACTTATCTGTAACAGACTATTTGTGTCGCAGAAAACCTTTTTAACGGTCAAATAATAAAAATTTAAATTTAAAAATCTTAATTGCGACAAATATTTTATTATGTGCGACGGACATTGCAATCACAAATAATATTTGCAAATCATAATTTTGATCGCAGATGATACACCACAATTGCAAACTTTTCTTGTAGTGATTTGAGATCGATTTGAAAATAATCAATTCTCTTGCAACAAAACATGTAGCCTTCCTAATGGAGAAATTTTTGCTTGGACATTAGCTAATAGGCACCATCCAATGTAAGAATTTTTTTCTCATGCCATTAGACCGTGCTTATTGGTCTCGATCCATTAGATTTGATTTTGATAAAAATTTCTCCTCACATTGAGTTAAAAGAATTATTTATTGTTTATGGGTCTTGTGTTTGTCCCCCCTGCACCAAAGCGCGACGATTAGACATCAAACCCTTGACAAGGGTTCAAATCCTCTCTCTCCATAGAATGTAATAATTTCTTCTATTATAAAAAAAAATGGAGTTTCAGTTTACACTCTAATGGTTTGTCATCACCTTAATCCGATTGGGACTCATCTCAATTGTGTAAATTAATTATATTAAATACAAATTTAAGAAAAAGAGAGAAAATTCAAGATTAACTTGACGCTTTAAGATGTTTTAATTTTTTTTTTTCCTTCTTTTTGACTTGTTTGATAGTTTCTTTTGGCCTGCAGCTCATGGGCCAAGCACTTTCACCACCAAACGTACAAAGTGTGCATAGCTATTATGAAAAGAACAAAGCCATTAAAAGATAGGGTTGTGCAAGAGAGGCCAAAAGCCTGAAAAGAGAAAACACCTGCAGTGGCCAGGATGTCTAGTGCCTTACAAGTAAGCCACGAGAGAACAGATATATTCCTAAAAATGATGATCAGCCAAATAATTATCTTGAAAAAGTTGAAAGATATCTAACAAGTTCAATGGATAGTGATAAGGAAAAGACGGGTGAGGCTTCAGTCCTTTTCTCCAAATGAAAGGAAATCTCTTTTTCTTCTTACAAAATATTGGCACGTTGTCAATCTTTTATCCAACGGCTCAGATTCAACCTTATTAAAATTTTCTCTAAACTATAAATAAAACGGTATCGTAATAGCAAAAAAACCATAAAAATAAAGAACAAGTGAAACTTTTTTGAAGGACAAAAATGCATTAAGGATAAAACAGAATCGTTTTAGCAAAAACGCATAAGTGAAACCGGTTACTTCTATCAACTTTTTTCTTTCAAATCTCTTTTTCACTGTCCACATAGAACTTCATTGTTAAGGCTGCGAAATATCATTTTCTCTTTCAATTTGTTTTTTTTCC
Source organism: Bretschneidera sinensis (assembly GCA_023935145.1). Classification (NCBI taxonomy): domain Eukaryota; kingdom Viridiplantae; phylum Streptophyta; class Magnoliopsida; order Brassicales; family Akaniaceae; genus Bretschneidera; species Bretschneidera sinensis. Next base: position 25,019,487 of record CM043697.1, on the reverse strand, counting down.
TTTTCTTTCAAATCTCTCTTTCACTCTCCAACAGTGGTGAGAATGAAAGAAACAAAGCAAAGCAAAATCCCAATTCTCTAGCTGAAAATTTCTGCTAAACATCCAATGCCCAGGATGGCCTAACAAGATGTATTTCTATCCTCTTCATTTCCTAATTTATTGATGAAAAGCATTGTCTACATCTCCTAGCAACTGGGTTTGCTCCCCAATTCAACTCGCAGAATTTAGTATAAAGAGTATGTTTGGGCTCGGCTTAGCTTTCCTGAAGCTAAAAGAAAGAAAACTTGTTTGTGTATTGAGAGGAGAAAGAGGAAGCAGAAGAGTGGAATACATAATTTATGTCTATGGTATATGATGTGATCAAAATAATATGGTCCAGTAATAATCCTACACATAGCCATTCAAAACATCTCGAGCGACGAAGTGATTGGGACTAGCTACAGCAGTGTGCGTAGTTATACCTCCTGGTATGGTGATGGGACAACTCAAAAAGAAACAAATCAAACCACACTTATAAAGAGTCGTGTTCGTTGTGAGACTCGAGGTGCTAACATCTCAGTCTAACAGTGTCTTACCAAGGGAAATCAGTCTAGAAACATGTCAGCGCCTATATAAAAGGATTCTCATATTTAAACTAGGGGAGAGACAAGAAATGCAAGCATATTAAGATAAAGAAAAGTAAACAAAGCCAAACTAGGTTGAAAAAGGCCCAAAAGGTAGGACTCCAAACACAACCATACACGACAACACTTCAAATTAAAGAGGTAGAAAACAGAGAGAATTTTAAGTAAAAGAAGAAATCATACGAGAAACAAATGAAACTCATCCAGTTTTCTCTTTTTCCCAAATATCTCTTCGCCTCCTAAAACTTTCTTCTTTCACTTTATAGGAGCGCTCACTGACTTGAGCGTCAAAGGGTCCTCTCCAAAGTACAAAAACTCTAAGAGACTTCTTTTCCAGATCGCTACTTATTGTCAGCACCTTCTGTCCAAGACATCTCTAACTAGGGCGAACCTTCAACACACCTTGTTGAAGGCTATTGAAAATGAGACATCTTCGTTCACTTTTTTGACATCAACAGTACATATTAAAATGAGTCTATATTTGAAATTTTCATTGATTGCACCTTGCAACAAATGTTAGAAACATGGAAAACAAAAACAAAGAATTCGATTATAATTGCAACAATGATATGCAAGAGATGTGTATGATAAAATTTCACATAGAACTTCAAGCTATGTCAACTTCCCAAAAACTAGTATTTTTATTGATTATTTTTTATTGAAACTAAAAATAATTTAGCAATGTTTTTCTTTTGTGTTGAATTTTATGTTTTTCGAAACCACAAGATGAAACAAGTGCATATAAACCCAAAACTGATAAACAATACGAAACTAATAAGAACATGTTATGTTGAATTTGTAAGAACATGCTATTTTGAATTTTTTTGTCTTTTAAAATGGTTTCACTTGTTCTTTATTTTTATTAATTTTTACTAATACGATATCATTTTATTTATTGTTTAGAAAATATTTTAACAAAATTAAATATGAGTAGTTGGATAAAAGATCGACAACCTGTCAATATTTTGTAAGAAAAAAATAGATTTTTTATTTGGAAAAAAAAACTGAAGCCGCACCCAAACCTAACCATGTGGATTTTCCATTTATTAATAGCATTTTTTTGCTTGCAAAGGTATATTTTCAAGAACTTAGAAACTTGGTTGAGAGTTGAGACCACCGAGGGCATTGGCTTAGTCTTAAGTTACAGGACGTGGATTCGACTATGGGATCATGCGAATTTGGATTCAATAATATAATTTATTATAATAATAACATAATATTTAGTTTCATAATATAATTAATAAAATTAAAATTAATTTTAATTTTAATATAATATAATATCAAATATGTCCAATATATAATATTAAATTAAGAATATAATATAATTACTAAGTCATATAATATCATAAATAATATATTAAATAAATCATAAATATGAATAAAAATGATGATAGAATATTTAATAATAATATTAATATAAAATCATATATTTATGTTATAATAATAAAATAACGTATAATTTATCATTCAATAATTAACAATAAATAAATAAATTATAAAATAATATAATATTTTCAATATAAATAAATGAGAAAATGAAACATTACAATCGAGTCTAATTTTAATTCATAAAGATTTTTACATGTTCTAACCAAACAATATAATTAAATTTTAACTTAGATTCTACCGCAACCAAACGGCGAATACATGGTAGGTCTTAAAGTAATTCGAATAATTTCTTATTTTAGGAGAGAAAATCAATAGATCGATGTCATGAGACAATGGCAGTGCACATAAAAAAATGATTTAGTGATTTTTCTTTAAAGGGAAGAAACTTCGGGCTTAGTTGGGTTTAGATTGAGTTCTATGTTCAAATTTAAGTGCCATCTGGTTATTTTGGGTTTAGCTTATTTCAAGATGACTTTTATACTATTACCCAAATCACCAATTACCTAATATTTTCTTTTCGAAAATTTTATTTTATAACTCTTTGTCACTAACAATATATAAAATTGATTTTTTTAAAAAAAAATTATTTGATAGCAAGTAATAAATTATTTGTGATGTAGGGAGAATTCGTCCTCCAATAATGATCGAACACGTGGACAAATAAAATTTTCAGAACTGAGTAACCTAATGACGACATTTGGCAAAAGACACCTGGCAGAGGGTATCACAAGGCCGTTATCGCCAACAACATTCTCGTGTGTCAAGGCATAAGAACTTAGGCGGTATTCTAGGGACAACGTCTTCCCTGATAGCAAATAACAGATTTGATTCCCTAACAGATCACTAATATAAAAAGAGGTCCTCAAGGTATGAAAAACACACTATTCATTCATCATTATTATTGCGTTCTCTCTCTCTCTCTCTCTATAAAAAACCTAAACTAACAAAGGCATCGGAGAGTCCCCGAAAGCACCACCCCTTTCTTCCTTCGGTGGCCTTTTAGATCACTATTTTCCCTTTATTGTGTGTAGATCCGGCATCTCGAGCCTCTGACCCAGCAACCGATTTTTAACATCAATAGATTGACGCCTTCCGTGGGAAACCACAACCTCTCGTTGTCCAGTAGAAGCGAAGAAACCTTCAAAGAACTCATCTGTTGCCATGCCACCCAGAAATACCACCAAGAATACTGGTAAGGGAATCGCCGGAGCCAGCGCTGCCTCTACGTGAACTAGCACCCACAGCCAACAGTCTAGTTTGAGGTTCCACATAGTATTTGAGCACATCGCCCCTGACCACGACCCACTTACTTTTTTGAGAATGCAACACCCCCGTCTTGGGTCGAAAAAGATGGATCCTCTGGAATATTTTAGGGAACCCCCCATCAGTTCATCTCGCCACCTCGATGATTCACACACAGTTTTTAAAACTCTCTCGTTTGGTGACAGATTTCATCATAGAAGTTTGAGGAGGGGGTAGATAGCCCTCACCTTCGTCCCCTCGCAATGCTTTTAGATAAACTAGTTATCTTGGTCATAAGCACTTCACCAAAAGTCGCTCCACTACAGAGTCTTCACCACCTCACGTAAATAGATCTAGGGGAGGTTCTTCTTCCAGAAGTAATTTCTACCTAGACAAACGAATCAAAAAAATGGAAGAAATGATCAACGAAGCTTTCAAAGGTCGGAGTAGTAACGTTCTAGACGAGCTCAACATCCAGGATCCGTCATTCAGTCAAGAAGTTCTCAAAGCCACTCTCGTTAAATTTCAAGATACCATTTATCAAGCCCTATGACGGCTCAATAGATCCCCTGGATCACTTGTAGCTCTACAAGACCACCATGATGTTACATCGACACTCTGATCCTGTCATGTGTCGACCCTTCCCCCTAACACTTGAAAAGTCCACCAGTACATGGTATTCTAGATTAAAACCGGGAAGCATCAGTACTTTTAAAGAGCTTAGCTATATCTTTGCCTCACACTTCCTCAACAGCAAAGGACCTATGAAGACCTTAGAAAGTATTTTCAATATCATTCAACATCGAGGGCAGAAACTCCGAGCGTACATCTCGAGGTTTAATATTACTGCTTAGGAGATTCTAGACCTCGATCCCAATGTACAGATACTGGCGTTCAAAAATATACTAAGATATAAGATTTTCAGCTCTAAACTCATTAGGCGACCGCCTAGAGATATGAATGAGATCCTGGCTCAAGCTGAGAAATACATGCTCGCTGAGGATGATCAAGCCTTCTGAAAGGAAATAGAAGGGAGAACAGAGAAAAAAAGAAAAGATGCTGACGATTCTCGAGGTGTTGCGACCAAAAAACCCTATCATAAGAGCAGATCTAAACTACCACTAGTTTTGAAAGCTTTACTCCATTCAATGCCTCTAGAACTAATATCCTGATGCAGGTCCAGGATAGAGAAATCTTTCGATTACCTCTAAAGCCACTCCATCCCAGTAGAAATCGAAGCAAATAGTGTCGATACCACAGAAATCACAGACATGACACCGAGGAGTGCCATGCCCTTAAGCAAAAGTTTGAGTCCCTTATCAATCGTGGGTACTTGAAAGAGTTTACTAGACCACGACGAAAAGAAATGCTCGAAGACCGATCCAGAAAAAGCCTCAAATATCCCTCCTATCAAAGCCATCGAGAGTGTTGAGCTACTAGAAGGAGTCCAAAGCCGAACCAGGAAGAATATGATCAAGAGAACCAACATTTCATAATCACTAGAATTATCAAAACAATCTGTGGTGAACCTGTAATTGGAGATAACTCTAGACAAACTAAGAAAGTGTATGTCAGGTCTGTGGCTTCCGTAAGTGGGCCTCATAAGAGAGTAAAAACAAACCAGACAATCTCCTTCACAGACGATGATTTGGAAGGAATAAAGACCTCGTATGACAACGCCGTTGTGGTTTCCCTCCTTATTTTCAACCACTAAATGTTAAGTGCATTTTAGTGGATAACGGAAGCTTGACAGACATTTTATTTTATGATGCCTTCTAGAAAATGCAACTGAAAAACGACCAGTTGAAATCGATCTCCACCCCACTATATTGTTTCTTAGGGGCCCCAATGTTCGCTGAATGAAGCATAATTCTCTCGATCACCGCAGGGGTGGCTCTATGGACCACTATTGCGTGGACAACTTTTCTGGTAGTAAAACGACCGTCATCATACAATGTGATCCTCGAAATACCTACACTCAATGAGTTGAAAGCGGTTATGTCCACTTACCATCTAAAAATAAAGTTCCCTATAGACAATTGATTGGTGAAGTCAAAAAGAACCAGCAAACTCCAGGTCTTGTTACCTGAATTCTGTGAAAGGAAGAAAAATGATAGAAACCCTGCCCCTCGAAATAGAAAACCTTAGGGATGAGATCAAGACCCTGCGAGGTCAGCCCATGGAAGAACTGACCACTGTTTCACTTAGCGAAGACATTTCCAAAATTGTCCAGATTGGCTCCAGTTTCCCCAAGAATCTCAAGGAATCACTTATCTTTCTCCTTCAAAGAAAGCAAGACTTGTTTGCATAGTCAGCCTCCAATATGGCCGGGATTGATCTTAAGGACATTATGCTCCAGCTAAACAAGGATCCAAACCATAAACCAGTTGATGAGTGCCAAATATTGCATATTATGGCCCCTTAATTTACATTTGTTAATTATTTAGTTGTGTCGTAATATGATATATTGTGTTAGTTCTATGATTTTTAATGTTTTATAGGATTACAAAGGAAATTGGGAATTTAATGTGAAAAAAATGCAAAAGCTGGAATCTACTATTGTGATCGAGCACAAGAGACCTGAGATCGAGCGCAACAGTGGTCAAGTATTTATTTATATGTTTAGCTTAGGAATTTATTACTTTGAATTCTTTTTTCGTTTTTTTATAGGTTTACAAGCACTTGGAAAGGAGTTTAACTAAATTGTAAGAATTGCCCATACAGATCAGTCATTTTCGCCGATTAAACTATATCGATTCAGAAGAACTAGAAGATGAGCTATATATGCTTGGAAAAATCCATATGTCTATTTTTTTGGAGAATTTTACGGCTCATAAATATAATTTTTCTAGAGAAAGTTATGCCAGTTTTAGTAGACAAAGGCCAGGCTGTGCGTGATTTCAGCGTGGTAGAAATGATTTTTGTGGATTAAACTGTAATAATTCGGGAAGAAACAAGAGATGAGCTATATATTCTTGGAAAGATCCGGATGTCTATTTTTTGGACAATTTTATGGCTCGTAAATATGATTTTTCTAGAGAAAGTTATAGCAGTTTTAGTAGACAAAGGTCAGGTTGTGCATGATTTTAGCGTGAGCAGAAATTTTGAAGGGCATGTGAAGGCTTAAATTCCCACATCGGTTAAAAACACATTCTACATCCCATATCCAACATCAATTGGAAACACATTGCACTCATGGAGTTTCCCTATAAAAGCTCCATTTCACTTCATCTTGAGGGGCAATCAATGTGTAATCTGGAAGGCGTTACTACCAAGGAGGGAAAGCACCGCACAATAGCTGCGAGTGAAATTTCTCTATCCATGTATTATCAGTTTTAATTTATTTCTTTTTAGTTTTAAAGTTTAATGTTTAGCACTTTAATTGTGAAATTTATTTTCATAATCATGAGAGCCTAAAACCTTCATCTAAGGTTGAAGATGAAGCCTCGCTATTGATTAGCATTATATTTTCATATATGTTATTCCGACATTTTTGTATTGATGTTCTATTTCAATTCAATTGTTTGAGTAAATTTTTATGATTGATTGTTTTGTTTATAAATTGTTCAATTGGATATTCAATGTGTTTCATCTAACGGATACAATGAATCATCCAAACTAAATCGGATATCCATTGTGATTCTAAAGTAAACAGATACATTGGATGATTTGGCTGAATTAAGGTATTCATTGTGATTTGTATAATGATGGATTCGTGGAATTATTTGATAAATTACTTTTATATAGAACATACATAGGATGGAATTGCTTGTCAGTTTTAGGAACAAAGTCAAGAAAATATATGCTTTAAGTTGGTGGAGTGGATTCAGAAACCTTATTATTTTTATTATTTGTTTTAACTCAATTTAGTTTAGTTTATATTTCTTTGCACAATACAATTCAAAATTCGAAACTAGGTTAAAATAGGTTTATGTTAGATAAAAATATATTTTCACGACGCAATTCCCTACGGATTCGACCTTGCACTTGCACACACTATATTGCAAAAGACTCGTGCGCTTGCGAGTAATTTAAAACTCACAACAAGTTTTTGGCGCCATTGCCAGGGAATTGTTTTGTTTGAGAAAACTAAATTTTTGTTTGAATTGATTTTATTTTTCTACTAGTTTAGTTAGCATTTTTTGTTTTATTTTTGCAATTTTATTTTATTTGTTTTTATTTGCAATTGTCCATATAAAAAAAATGGTGGATGAATCAAGCATTGAGGACCCCTTGGAGGCATGCTTTGCTCAGTTTTGAGAGGATTTGGATTTGGATAAGTTACTTGAGCAAGCAAATGCCATTTTGGAGTCTGCTCCTCAGGAGAGCAGTGAGATGGAGGAGACCACAGCACCTGGCCCCTCTAAGAAGGAACTTAAGCCTTTACCCGAAAATCTTAAGTATAAGTTTGTAGGTCCAACAAAGTTTTTGCCTGTGATTATAGCTTCAGATTTGGTTGCTGCTCAAGAGGAGAAGAACCTGGTGTTTAATTGGGAGAAGTGCATTTTATAGTAAAGTAAGGTATTGTACTGGGGCATGTCATATCTCATTGGGGGATTGAGGTTGACAAAGCAAAGGTGGACCTGATTTCCAACCTTTCACCTCCACCTACGGTGAAGGAGGTTCGTTCTTTTCTAGGCAATGCAGGATTCTACAGGCGATTTATCCAAGATTTTAGCAAGATCACTAGGCCTTTGTGCAAGTTGTGAGACTGGTTGAAGACGTTAAACTTAGTGCTCATGTGAGGCACCCCACAACGTATCCTTTATTGTTTTTTTATATTTCTTGTTACTATTACTTTTAATATTTTTTTTCCAGTATTAATTTAGTAATTGTTTTTCATGGACAACGCATACTTCAGTTCAAGTTTAGGGGTATGCTATGAGCCATGCCAGTCCAGCTAGTTCTCTATCTCTCATGTCAGCTCTTTCCATATTATTCACACATTGGGAGTAATGTGTAATTTAAGTTTGGGGGTATGGGAGACACATTACACATACTTTGTCCTAGTTTGTTGTTGTTTTTTTTTTCTTCATTTTAAAGAGAAGATAAATGCGTGCTCATGTTATTTTGAAATTTTGGTTGATCTAAACAAATACTATGATGTGATGTCATTCGTGAGCTTAAAATCTTAAACACGTGATCTGATGATAGAGTTTTAAAATTTAGTTACTTACTTTAGCCATTTGAGAATTCACATGTTTGATCTAATCTGACACGAGCACATTTGCACATAATTGTGTGAGGTATTCCATGACTTTGCTGAAACTGGATGACTTGTTGGATGGACACTTTGGCATGGAAAAGTAGAAGAAAAAAATTTACACAGAAAGAAAAAGAAAATGCTCATAATGATCATTGACAAACTTTTCACTGAGTAATTGGACCTCTTGCCTCAGTAAGCAGTGAGTGTTCACGTCAAAATGTGAGATTTTTGCTCATGATGATCATTAATAAACTTTCCACTGAGTAACTGGACCTCTTACTTCAGTAAGCAGCGAGTGTTCACGTCAAAATGTGAGAATTTTGCTTGGTAGCATTAAGGCTAGTTTAGTTTCGTAGCCTTTTTTACTCGAATTAGTAAGTCCTTAGAGGTTTCTTTACACCTAATGCCCTAAAATCATCTGGTTTGGGAGTCATTGACTCAACACTCGCTGCATGGGTCAATTAGAAAGCTTAAGGGAACTAAACATAACAAAGCCTCATAATAAAAGAAAAAAGAGAATAAAACTATGTCATTGTTGTTCATTTTGATGGAAAATTCGATGAATCTTAAGACATGGAGACACTGCACATTGGACTTATTTGGAAGCTTCATATTTATGTGCTAATTCACTTTACACTGATTCGGACTTGTGATGCTTAAGCCTGGCTCTTGTAAGTAATTAGATTTTAAAATTTCTATTCATTGCGAGGATGAGTTTATATTTTAAGCTTGCTCATGAATGAATATCATGGTTTTGTGTGCCACTTAAATTTTTGGATACCATGAATGATGAATTTATCTTAGTGTTCTTTGTTTTTCATTTAGTTTTTTATTTTTTATTTTGTTTTGCTAAGAGACTAGCAAAATGTAAGTTTGGGGGTATTTGATGAGTGTCAAATATTGCATATTTTGGCCCCTTAGTTAACATTTGTTATTAGTTGTGTCCTAATATGATATTTTGTGTTAGTTCTATGATTTTTAATGTTATATAGGATTGCAAAGGAAATTAGGGATTTAATGTGAAAAAACGTAAAAGTTGGAATCTACTGTTGTGATCGAGCACAGAAGACCTGTGATCGAGTGTAACAATGCACAAGTATTTATTTATATGTTTAGCTTAGGAATTTGTTACTTTGAGTTGTTTTTTCGTTGTTTTACAAGTTTACAAGCACTTGGAAATGAGTTTCACTAAATTGCCAGAATTGCCCGTACAGATCAGTCATTTTTGCGGTTTAAACTATATTGATTCAAGAAGAACCAGGAGATAAGCCATATATGCTTGGAAAGATCTAGGTGTCTATTTTCTAAAGAATTTTACAGCTTATAAATATGATTTTTCTAGAGAAAGTTATGGCAGTTTTAGTAGACAAAGGTCAGGCTGTGCATGATTTCAGCGTGGGCAGAAGTTTTGAAGGGCATGTGAAGGCTTAAATCCCACATCCCACATCAGTTGGAAACATATTCTATATCTCATATTCCACATCAATTGGAAACACATTACACTCATGGCATTTCCCTATAAAAGCCCCATTTCAATTCATCTTGAGGGCAATCAGTGTGCAATCTAGAAGGTGTTGCTACCAAGAGGGGAAAGCACCACACAGCAGCTGCGAGTGGAATTTTTCTTTCCATGTATTGTCAGTTTTAATTTATTTCTTTTTAGTTTTAAAGTTTAATGTTTAGCACTTTAATTGTGAAATTTATTTTCATAATCATGAGAGCTTAAAACCTTCATCTAAGGTTGAAGATGAAGCCTCGCCATTGATTAGCATTATATTTTCATATATATTATTTCGACGTTTTTGTATTGATGTTCTATTTTAATTTAATTGTTTGAGTAAATTCTTATAATTGTTTGTTTTGTTTATAAATTGTTCAATTGGATATTCCATGTGTTTCATCTGACGGATACAACGAATCATCCAAAGTAAATCGGATATCCATTGTGATTCTAAAGTAAACGGATACATTGGATGATTTGGTTGAATTAGGGTATTCGTTGTGATTTGTAGATCGATGGATTCATGGAATTATTTGATAAATTACTTTTATATAGAACATGCATAGGATGGAATTGCTTGTCGGTTGTAAGAACAAAGTCAAGAAAATATATGCTTTAATTTGATGGGGTGGATTCAGAAACCTTAGTATTTTTATCATTTGTTTTAACTCAATTTAGTTTATTTTATATTTCTTTGCATAATACAATTCAAAATTCAGAACCAGGTTAAAATATGTTTAGTTTAGACAAAAATATATTTTCACGACGCAATTCCTTGTGGATTAGACCTCGCACTTGCACACAATATATTGCAAACGACTCGCGTGCTTGTGAGTAATTTAAAACTCACAAGAAGTTTTTGGCGGTTACTCAGAAGAAAATGTCATTTGCCCACAAACGACAAATTGCCATCAAGACCGAAATAGATAAACTCCTCGCAACCGATTTTATTCAGGAAACAAACTACCTTGATTGCGTTTCCAATGTGGTTATGTTTAAAAAATCCAACGGCAAGTGGCGAATCTACATTGACTTTACAGGCCTAAACAAAGCTTGTTGAAAAGATAGTTTTCCCCTACCGAGGATAAATGAGCTTATTGATGCAACCTCAAGGCATGGGCTTCTCAGTTTCATGGATGCCTAATCTGGTTATAATCAGATCCTTATGCATGAGCTCAACCAAGAAAAAGTAGATTTCATCATTGGTCGAGGGTTGTACTGCTACAAGGTCATGCCCTTCGGAATAAAAAATGTAAGGGCCACCTATCAGAGACTGGTGAACAAGATCTTCCATGAGCAAATCGACAACAAACTGGAAGTTTATGTAGATAATATGTTGGTGAAAAGAATCGAGGCCATAGACCATAACTCTGATCTAGAAGAAGTCTTCAAAATACTTCGGTACCACCAGATGAAGCTAAACACTGCAAAATCTGCCTTCGAAGTCACTAGAGGAAAGTTCCTCAGCTTTATGGTCACCCAAAAAGGAATAGAAACTAACCCAAAAAGATCAAGGCCATCTTAAATATAATTCTTCCCCAAACTATAAAAGAAGTACAGAGGTTAACCAGATGAATAGCAGCACTCATCCATTGCATGTTAAAATCTGCAGAGAAATATCTCCCCTTTTTCAGAGGCAGTAAGAATGCCAAAGGTTTTAACTAGACCGAAGACTGCCAGAAAGCCTTTGAAGAGTTGAAGGAGTTCATGTGCTTTCCTCTACTTCTAACCAAGCCCATCTTGGGGGAAGAACTCTTCCTATATCTGTCAGTTGAGTAAGAAGTAGTGACCTTTGTCTTGATCCGAGAAGATATGGGTGTTCAGAAACCTGTATACTAAGTTAGTAAGGTTCTCCATAATGCAGAAGTACGATACTTCCCAATCGTAAAGATGGTATATGCTCTCTTAATTTAAGCTTGGAAACTCTGGTCGTATTTCCAAGCACACACCATCATCCTCTTGATAGATTAGCCTGTAAGACAAGTGCTTTATAGGTTAGATATTTCAGGTAGAATGGTTAAATGGTCCATAGAGCTCAAAGAATTTGACATCCGGTATAACCCTCGAAAGGCCATCAAGGCTCAGGCCCTCACAGAATTTATCATAGAAAGAATGCTCCTTGTGGATCTAACCAAAGTACTGGAATTAAAGATGGTCGAACGAACTTTGTAATGGACTCCCCATGTAGATAGCTCATCTACCTTGAGATTCTCACCAGCCCAAGCATTGATGAAGTACTTGTCCTACCGGTAACCGAGGGAGAAACATGGGTAGAACCAATCCTCTGGTAATTACGAGATGATTAACTCCTTGAGCAGAAGAATGAAGCTAAAAAACTTATCTTCCGTGACTTGTGGTATGCAATTGTGGATGGAAAGCTGTACAGGAAATGCCTCACCATGCCTTATATAAAATGCCTCGGACCTACTGAAGCCGACTATGATCTTCAATAAGTCCACGAAGGTATATGTGGAAACCACATCAAGAGCCGAGTGTTGGCCTTCAAAATACTTCGTCAAGGATATTATTAGCCAAAGATGTAGTGAGATGTTGTTAAATTGGTCAAGAAATGCAAAAAAAATCAGTATTACGCCTCTATGCCTCAAAGTTCGGCAAATCCCCTTACTTCGATCACCAGCCCATTTCTCTTTGCCATGTGGGGAATGAACATCCTTGGCCCTTTCACTGGAGCATCAGGACAAAGAAAACACCTAATTGTGGCAATAGACTATTTTACCAAGTGGGCAGAAGTTGAACCACTCGCCAGCTTAATCGATCACCATGCCTGAGGTTTTGTTTGGAAGTCGATAGTATGCCGACTCGACATACCTAGAGTATTGGTCACCGATAATGGAAAACAAAGTGATAGCACTCGGTTTAAAGCTTTCTGTGAAGAACTTTAGATCGAGCATCAATTCTCTTCAGTGGGTTATCCATAAAGTAACGGACATGCCGAGGTAACTAATAAAATGCTCTTACAGGGTAGTAAGAAAAGATTAGATGAGGTCAACAAAAAATGGATTAACCATCTTCCAAATGAACTTTGGGCTTATCGAACCACCCCTCAGACCCCACCGGAGAAACATTATTTTTCATGGAATATGGTTTCGAAGCAGTCATCCCACTGGAAGTTGGGGTGCCCTTGTTGTGAGTATAGAACTTCGAACAGACCAGCAATGAAAAAGCCTTGCGGATAAATGCCGATTTTATCGACGAAACCCAAGACAAAGCCCAGATCCGATTAGCCACTTATTAGTAAAGAGTTACTAGGTACTACAACTCTCGAGTTTGAAGGAGAAAGTTTAGGCCACATGATCTAGTGCTGCGAAAAAATGAAGTATCTTATCCTAGGGAAACAGGAAAGCTCTTGCCCAACTGGGAAGGTCCGTACTGCATCAAAAGAGTTTAACGAGTCGGCACATTTGAACTTGGTATGTAGAGAATCTCCGCAAGTTCTATCAGTAGTGTACATCCAAAGTTCTCTTTAGAGTTTTGTGTCTTACTTGTTTCACCAAAATTACTTGTGAAATTTCCCAGTTATCAATAAAAGAACATTTTGATTTCACAATATTCTCCTCATAATTAAGTTAGGTCCCCCCCTCACACCGAGACTAAGGTCCAAGACCTTTACCCCTTAGACTCCCTTGTTAGTAAATCAAAATCACAGAATATAGCAAACAAGAAAAATGATGGTTTTTCATTAATAGGAAATATGAATACAAGTAAAAAAAAAAAGGCGCTATCGACCTCAAAATACAAAAACCAAAAAATGAAAGGGCCCAAGTCTTCAAGGGTCAACATCACCGTCAGCCGCGACCTCCTCTACAGCTTCACACGACTGAGTCTGCACCTCTTCATCCTCTCCTGCTTGGATCTCTTCTGTGCCAGTACCTTCCTCCCTAGAGGATGAGAGCTTAAGAGTGAAGAAGTCGGTCAAAGGGAAGAGTAGCCTGACTTTTCTCTTGGCCACCATGAATCCCTCAAGATACTAAAGACCCATTTCTTCCTCTACAGCCTCTTGAAAGGAGGTAGAGCCCTTAAAGTTAGCCTTAACCTCCTCCATAGCCTTTCTAACGATAGGATTTATCTCATCCCTTAGACGCTACTCAGCTATCCTTGCAGGATCTCTCTCCTACTTCATCCTTTCTATCTCCTCCATGGCCTCGGTCTTGGCCTTCTCAGCTTCTTTCTTACCACAGTTAACTCTATCCAGTTCCTTTTAAAGTTATTGGATAAGCTTGCAGTTATCATCAAGCTTCCACTGACACTTGGTCAATCGGTTATTTATATCTAGACAACGACGAGACATCATACCATTCATGATGCTCGACTGAGATAAAAACAAGAAAACATTCAAGTTTGAGTCATTCGAAAGCAAGAATAGCTAAAAGTAAATGAAGATAGACATTTATCTGAGAAGCCAAGACCTGGACCACATACTATAAACTCTCAATGGGCTTCCTCTTGAGCTCTATCATATCTCGCGGAGGTATACCGAGGATAAAGTGCTTCCTCGCGACCCAAGCATGAGAAAAGATGGAGTTGTCTGTATTTATGCCCCAGTTTGGCATATGAATTCTGGCACCAGAGGGGGTCTTCTGAGATGAAGACAAGAGATAAGAAGGCTCCAAAGAGGGCACAAGTGAAATGCTCTTCAGCACTATTGGAGGTTCAGGAAAGCTTGGGTCGTTAACGTCAATCGAGATGGGGGAAAGATCCCGAGGCTGCTTCTTAGACACCCAATTCATGCGTAAGGGTTGTTTATCTGTTTTAGCAAACTTTTTTTCTCTCCAAGGCCATCTTATTTGCCTGCTTTTGGCCTTTACCGTAGCATCCATCTCTATTCAATGAAAAACAAAATGACGAAAGTATAAGCAAAAAGGAGGAAAGAAATAATAAAAAGTACGTTCGATGATATACCACTCTCAAAAGTCCCTTCCAAGCCCTGAGAGCAGAGGCTATGCTTCACCAGGTCCTCATTATCATATAAAACGCTAACATTTATAGGTGCAACAATTATAGCTTTCAATGTCTCCTGCTCGCAGTTCAAGAGCTATGGTTTCTTGCACTTCCCCACATATTGTGAGTTTTAAATTACTCGCAAGTGCACGAGTCATCTGCAATATAGTGTGTGCAAGTGCGAGGTCGAATCCACAGGGAATTGTGTTGTGAAAATATATTTTTATCTAAACTAAGTCTATTTTAACCTAGTTCCAAATTTGTAATTGTATGTTGCAAACAAAATTAACTAAACTAAATTGATTTAAAAACAAATGATAAAGATACTAAGGTTTTTGAATCCACCCCACCAAAGTAAAGCATATATTTTCATGTTCTATATAAAAGTAATCAAAAAATTCCATGAATCCACCATTATACAGATCACAGCGAATACCCAAATTAAACCGAAACTATCCAATGTATCCGTTTAATTTATAAATCACAAAGGAAATCCAATCTAATTTGAATGATCCGCCATATCCAGCAGATGAAACAAAAGAAATATCCAATTTAACAATTTAAAAACAATCAATCATAAGATTTTACTCAAATAATTGAACAGAACGTTTGTACTAAAAATATCAGAATTGTATAAAAAATCTGAAAATATTATGCCAAACAATGGCGAGGCTTCATCTTCAACCTTAGATGAAGATTTTAGCCTCTCATAATTATGAAACTAAAGTTCATAATAAAAGTGCTAAACATTAAACTTTAAAACTTAAAAAATAAATAAATTAAAACTATCTATATATTGGGAGAAATTCCACTCGCTGTTGGGCGGCGCTTCCCCTCGTGGTAGCAAAGCCTTCGAGATCCACCAAATGCTAACAGAAGTCCTCTAGATTGCACCCTAATTGCTTCAATGAGATGGGGCTTTTATAGAGAAACTCAAGATTGCAATGTGTTTCAAATTCGATGTGGGATACTGCCCGAGTGCGCTCGATCACAGTCTTGTGCGCTCGAGCACATCATGGTGCACTGCCTGACCTTTGTCTACTAAAACTGCCATAACTTTCTCTAGAAAAATCATTTTTATGAGTTGTAAAATTCTTCAGAAAATAGACATCTAGATCTTTCCAAGAATATATGGCTCATTTCCTGGTTCTTCCTTAATCAATACAGTAAAATCCACAAAAATGACTGATCTGCCATGCTGAAATCACACACAGCCTGACCTTTGTCTACTAAAACTGTCATAACTTTCTCTAGAAAATCATTTTTATGAGCCATAAAATTCCTCAAAAAATAGACATCCAGATCTTTCAAAGCATATATGGCTCATCTCCTTGTTCTTCCTGAATCAATACAATAAAATCCACAAAAATGACTGATTTGTATAGGCAATTCTGGCAATTTTAGTGAAACTCCTTTCGGAGTGCTTGTAAACCTGTAAAACAACGAAAACAACTCAAAGTAACAAATTTCTAAGCTAACAATTGTTAATTAAGGGGCCAAAATCTGCAAAATTTGGCACTCATCAAATGCCCCCAAACTTACATTTTGCTAGTCCCTTAGCAAAACAAAATAAAAAACTAAATGAAAAACAAAGAACATAAAGATAAGTTCATCACTCATGGTATCCAAAAATTTAAGGAGCACTCAAAACCATTATATTCATTCATGAGCAAGTTTAAAAAAGATATAACCCATCTTCGCAATGAATAGCAATTTTAAAACCTAATTACTTACAAGAGGCAGGCTAAGACATCACAAGCTTGAATCAGTGTACAGTGAATTAGCATATATAGATGAGGTTTCCAAATAACTTCAATGTACAATGTCTCAATCTCTCAAGCTTCACAGAATTTCTCATCAGAATGAACAACAATGGCATAGTTTTATTTTATTTTTTTTATAAGGCTCTGCTATGTTTAGTTCCCTTAAGCTTTCTAATTGACCCATGTATCGAGTGTTGAGTCAACGACTCCCAAACCAAATGGTTTTAGGGCATTAGGTGTAAAGACACCCCTAAGGACTTACTAACTCGAGTTAAAAAAGGTATGAAACTAAACTGGCCTTAATACTACCAAGTGAAATTCCCAAAAGTCAAATTGAGTACTTAACTTTAATTGAGGGTATTATTATAAATTTTAGAAATAAAAAAAAAGTTGAGTGCCAATATCGCTACTATTTCTTAAAATGGATGTTCCAAAACTATTGTTCATTTTCTAAAAAAATACTAAAAATAATCACTTTTTCGAAACTAGCTTTTATGTGGGTTCCATTTCTATTGTTTTAAAACCAAAAAGTATTTACTTGTGGATTCACTCTTCTAAAATCACAAACTACATATCATATCATGTCAATCAAATAATTAATGGTCCTAAGGGTGCTTTGGAAAAGTTATACTTAGCATTAATTTTTGTGCAAAATAAAATGGGACAATCTCTTTGGGACGAAGGGAGTATAAGAATTAAGGTTGTAAAATTCGCTCCAAATAATGTTTCGTTTTAACTACTAAAATGAAATGTTTCGGTTTGTTTTGGATCACCGTTTCAGATTTGACGATATTTTTCAAGTATGTTCCTGTCAAATTAGATACATTTCATAAATATATACAATTATAGATACAGATTATAATAAAAACATCATCATTCAAATATAAGATGATAAAAATGAGGTATTAACCAAAACCAAATTATAATTACAATCCAAAATTCAAATACTAATACAAAACAACACTAAGTTCCTACTATTTTAAGAACTACTAATAAAAAATAACATCAATTAAAAATGTTTAGCATTTACATTCCAAACTATCTAAACTTAATTAATAGTTTCATTGTCGAAAAAAGATCATGTGAAAACAAATGGAGGAGGATAGAAGAAAAAATAAAAAATCCTATAATATTTTGTTTCGGCCCAAATTAAGGTGTTTTGGCTGTTTCGATTGAACAGTCTGAAACAGACTAAAATAGATAGTGAAAATGAATATAAAGGTAATCAATTTCAATTTACTGCTGATACTTAAATGAAATTTACAACCATGATAAGAATAGTGAGTAAAGTCGAGATCCCAAAGTCAATAAAGGGTTATTTGGTTCAGGGTACACAAGTGGGGCAGACTATTTTAGTCACACATAAATAGTTAATCAAATATTTGGTGGGAGAGATTGATTGTTCACTTGGAATTAGGGTGTGACAAAATTAGTCGCAATCCTAGAAATTATGTCCCACCCACCCCTTGAGACTGAAATAATCCCACTTTTGTTGGATTATTTTTTTATCTTCCCATTTTACCCCTGCTTGCTGACCTATTTCTCTCGATCATGCTTCTTCCTCCTCTGCCAGGTCACGCTTCTTCTTCATCTTCGTCTCTTTCTCAACAAACTTTAATTTCATCAACAAATCCAATAACAATAATTTTTCACCAAAAAAATAATAACAATAATTCATCCTAATTATCACATAATTCGAAAACAAGTAAAATGATAATATGCACAATTTAGTTAATCAACAACAACCCAAGAAAAAAAATGAAATAAAAAAATTTATCTACATTTTATCAGCAAAAAAAAAAAGAAACAAAAGAAAAAAACAGATCTGCACAAGCAGATAAAAAGAATTTAAGAGCATCAAGAGAAGAAAAAAACATAATAAAAAACAAAACAAAAAACATATTTTTTTTACAAAAAAATAGAAAAAGAAAAAAGAAAAAAAAGAAGATATTTGCATAAGAAGAAGAAGAAAAAAAGAAGAAGAAGTTTATTTATGGTAGGGGTGAAAAATATTTGCACCCAATTAATATTTACCCCTTAACTTGGATTATGACATTCACTTGATTTTCCTAATTGTTAAAACTACAAGCGCACACAGAGCTATGCTTTTACCAAATTGAGTTCTATTTAGCATAATTGTCTATTCTTATTTCTTATGTTAAAAGTGACAAGAAGTCATTGTTTAAGGATATCAAACCGTTATTGTATCAAGTTAAATGTGTTTAAATGCGTTGAAATTCTGAATTTGAGTCTCTTATCAAAAACCCATTTATAAAAAAAATAATAAGATTGTTGTGAAAGTAGATAGGGATTAAAGATATGTTTGATCATTGTTGTAAAAAAAATTCATTGTTTAAGGTTTTTGTTTTTTGTTTAGAAAATTAATTTTCAACTTGGTTTTCATTGAATCATTTGTTAGACCTATTAAAATATAAATTATTAAATTATACAATTTGATAGTTATATAATTAAATTATAAATAATAAATAAATAGGATTTTATATTTGTTTAAGGTTAATATTATGAAAATCGATAAGCTTATGAAAATCAATAATCCTTTAATAATTATAATTTAATTATTTTTAATAATTAAATACTAAAATGAATTTGATTTTAAAATGAGTTAATTATAATTGTAAATTATATTCTTTTCTTCATTTTTATGTAAACTGGAATATCTATTTTGTAAATAACAAGATGGAGACCTCTCCATCATTTCTACCTTTATTCTATAAAGAAAGTAAAACCAAAAAGGTTATGTTATGCATATCAAACACCTTCGTAAATATTTTATGTGAAGGCAAAGGTTTACATGTGGATTGAGAGTTGCCAAGACGTTATGATATAGGAGTACTCTTTAATTTTAACTACATAAAAGATAAAAGAGGCAAAAAATTTGCATTTAGATGCATATATGTATTTAAATTTAAGGGCGAACGCACCATTGATAGGGCATTTTTTCCCTCCGATGGATCAGGCACGATTGAAAAATTAGCATACCTGTCAGGAACAGAAACAAGTGTGAAAAGAGTAGTATTTAACCCGATAAATACTCATATATATATTATTATATATATTTATAATTAATTTTTAATAAAAATTTTGCCACTAAATATATTACATTCTCTTTTCTAATTAGGAGTATTGTTTTATTTACCTTACATTAACTAATTTATAATTATAGATACGTTAGCTGTTAGACAAATGGAATGTACGACACGTTTTTTTTTTATTATGTCTAAATATTTTTTTATTAAATAAAATTGATATAAATTACTTGATGAGTACTCATACGCATAATAAAGGTTGGGAATAGAAAAAAAAATATTTATATCCGACGGGAATTAAGATAGGTATAAGGAAATTTTTTGCTGCGGGTGCAAACTGTAAAGGATACACGACCGAAGTCATCTCGATGCCATCCTTAGTTTTTCATTAGCGAATTACTATGAAAGTAAGGGAGATAATTGTGAAGAAAAGTGACCTCGGATGACATGCTGCTGAACAAAAAATTAAATATTTCTTAAGTATTGTTCTTTCCTCTCGTGGAATCAAAATAAAAATTAATAAATAAGTCTATGAATTTGAGAGGAAGAATAAGAATAATTTTTCTCATGAACAGTAATTTTATTTTATTTTATTAAAAAAATAGACTACACAACCAAAACTCTCTTCCGTTCAATCATTGAACTTTTGTCAACAGGAACAGAGGTATGTTTGGACTATTGGGTCCAAATGGTCCCACGCACATCATTAAGTCAACTGAAAAAAACTGCTTTGAAAAATGGAAAGTTATCCTCCAATTTCGAAGGCCCCCAACCGTATACAATACTACAATTTATAAGAAAATAAAATTACGATAAATACAGAGAGATAAAAAAAAAAATATATTAAAAAAATAAAAAAAGGAGCGAACTTTGACATCGTAGAGAAGCCCCTCTCTCTCTCTGTCTCTGTCTCTCTCTCTCTCTCTCTCTCTCTAGATTATGTAACAACTGATTGGCTTGGTTGTTTGGATTTTGACTTAATGACCTTCGTTTTTTGGACCAGACTATCGGTTGAGTTAAGAACTGTAATTTTTTTTTAGAGGCTTGGGCTTTGATAGGACATGTTATATGAATATTTATTGAAGTTAAAATTTTGAATTTGTGTAGGATAATTTGCGTGCGCATATAAACAATATAGTCTTGGAGATAGCAATGACAAGTTTGGACTTGTAAGAAATAAGTAAAAATATTTTATAAAAATATTATTAGTTCAAATAAACTACTTAGATTAATTCTTTATATTTTAATTATACGTTAAAAAATATTCTTTTTGAATTTGTGAGATTGCAAAATTGGTTAATTTCACTAGTATTACATGTTGGAGCTGGTCTAGTATGGGGTAGTGACTGCACGCCCCCCATTAGATTTTTTAAATATAAAATTATTTTATGATCTATTTATATTTTGTTCTCACTTAAATTATGCAATTACCTCTAAAGTCTTTCAAACTTTAAACTTGAACATAAATTGATTGTTTAAGTTTTAAGTTCATATTTTTTTTAAAGTTTATTATTTATAGGCAGGTATCTTTTTTTCAATTTTTTGTTTACAAGATGTGAGATTAAGTTCTCCAAATATCACTCAAACATTCACTTAAACGAGAAGTGAACGAGAACGCAAGGCTAATTCCACATCACCTATGCAAGGCATTACTAAAATCTCAATCATCTATAAAAGTAATCCCACATCGATAGAAAAACTATGTAAACAGCTACAGCTTCATTATAAAAGATAACTTTAGTCAACAAATTTTCTTTATACTTATTTAGAGGTTTGCTCTATAAAGGCAATGCCATTGACTTTTGAAAGTAAAATTTACACCACTGATATTCAGAAATAAAATTTTATGAATTTAGTGTTTCTTCAAGAATATTGGGCTTGCTATAAATGCCATACCTTTGATTAAGTTTTTAAATTAAGAATTGTAACAACTATTTTTTTTACATACACATAAAAAAAGTTATAAAAAATTTAAATAGTAATTTGGTCTTAAGCAAATTCTATTTTTTTTATATACCTCTTATTTTTAAGTAAAATTTTTAATTAATTAAATTAAGAATTGTAACAAATTTTTTTTCATATACACATAATAAAAATTTATAAAAAATTTAATTAGTAATTTGATCTTAAGCAAATTCTATTTTTTCTTATATATTAGCAGTTATGAAACTTTGCATGTTGAAAATAAAAATCATTGAATTTTTTCTCTTTCATCTTTTTATCGTTTTTAACTTTTTATACCAAAAAATTGAGAATTATTTTTGTTCAGGAAGTTTTTTTTTTTCTTTTCAGCCATGTTCATTTTTTTTCTTCTACTATTGATAGATATTTAGCTATCATTTTTTTATGATATTAGATTGCACTCTTCACTATGATAAAATTGGGTTGTTTTCTCTCAGAAAATTGAAAGTTTATTTTTCTTTCAAGTATGAAAATTGGGATTTGGGGGTTCTTTTTTTCTAATTTAACTATTATTTGTTATTGTTTGATTTCTATATTTTATTGAATGATATTAGATTACTATATTGCTCTTCACCGTGATAACTCCAAAATTGAACCATCATATTGACTAGTTTAGATGAGCCACCATTGATCAACTCAAAGCAATTATTCAAATTTTAAGTTTGACTACCAGCCATTTTGATTATTTTTTAGAGTAACTATTGTAGCAACTTGCCCACTTGGTTTACATAATGGCCTATAGATAATCTCAGTGAGAAAAAAAATAAATTTTTGTATCACTTTACAATCGAAGAGGTTGTCGGGTTTGTGCATGCCAGAGAATATACTTCATTTTGCGATCTTAATTTTAAGCACTAAAGTAAATATAAAACTTCAAAGCATATGTATATAAGTTTTTTTTTGTTAGTTTTTGTAATGATAAGAATATGTTAACGATCTCTAATTAAACGAAAAAAACATATATTCGAGTCAAAAAATACAAAAATATGTCTTTATTTTGTGAAAAAAAATGTTATCAATATTTATATTACTTTTTTTTTAAATATATATTTATTGTTTACTTATATAGCTATATAATATGAATGTGTTTATATATCACTCCCACTAACAAAAGTTTCTGAATCTGCCTCAAATTACATGATAAATACTAAATAATAATTGTAGCATGTGACTTGTGAGCAAATGTTATCATGATTGAATTTTATTGTTTTTGTTAATTGGTATGAACATGTGATCATAAAGCTCAACGATTAATCAAGTAAACATATATAATTCAAGTGAACTTTATATATATATCTTATTTAAAATATGTTGTTTATTATATTTGTTTTATTTTATTCCTTACACAAACTAAACTAATACTTTTGAATTAATTATGAAAAAATATTTCAAAATAAAGTTAATATTAGAGAATTCTTTCAAAGCAAAAGAAGTTAATACAAATGAGACACAATAATGCTCAGAGTAAGCTCGTATAGCAATAAATTTAGATGATCCCTCTTATTTGAGATCGCGGACTACAAAAACATAAATTATCATAATTTGTTTTTATAACTTTATCCCACTAACAATCTTGGATCCGTCTTTGCTTGTCAATGACTACCTGCAACTAAACTAATTGACACAATAATTTTATCTTTTCGTTCTATCAAAGTAATACACATCTGCAAACAAAACAGCTAAATTAACCCAAAAAGTTGCTCCTTTTCACAATATTACCTTCCACTGGCTAATGAATTTGTAATAGAATTCCCACTGGAACACTGATGATAATGATTTACGATATTTGCACCAGTGTTGCTCGTGTGTGATACAGTTGAGTTTACAGTACTGTAACCATGGTAACCAGGCCTTCCTGGTAGAGGAATTGCTGATGAATTACTTGAGAGCATTACCAAAGCAGAAGACATCATCGGTCGGTCCTGTATGCACTCTTGAGCGCACAGTAACCCAATTCTTAACCATTTTACTATAATCTCTTGAGGGAAAGGACCTACTGTCACATCAACTAATTCCTTCAGTCTCCCTTCTTGTTCCAATTTCCATGTCTGCAACATTATACCCATTAACATCAGTCAGGCAAATTGGTCAAATTAGCATGTAATAATATGTAAGTGTTTTTAACTGAGTACAATCAACACCAATTATTTTTATATATTTTAACATGTTTTTTTTATTCGCAAGTCGATGGAAGGATTAAAAATTTTACACGTGAAATTCAAATAAATTAAAGCTCAAATTCAAAAGTGCAAAAAGATAAAGGATATATTAAATAAAAAGAGATATATTAGGACTCAAAACCTAAATTTGAAATTCTGATACAATATTAAATAATGATTTAATTATCAATTATCTCAAAAATTTAAACTTATTAAAAGTAATCCAATTATTTCTTTATATTTTAACAATACTCACTAGCTTTAAAAGTTCTTGTTTTTCAACACCAAGTTGCGGATCAAAATTCCTCCTTCCGCTGATAATTTCTAGCAACAGTACACCAAAGCTGAATACATCACTCTTAGAAGACAAGTGACCTCGAATTGCATATTCTGGAGCCATATAACCACTGCAAAGATAACAAACAAAAGTTACTAAGGTGAACTAGCTTTCATTGAGGCAAATTCTTCTCTTGATTAATGAATATTTTACTTAGTTTTGGTATTTAATTAACTCTTTCTAACATATTTTTCTTTGAAGGGAATTACTCATTTGAAATAAACAAAAACATTATGAGGAGTTCAATGTTTATGTTACGTATATACTTACACTGTTCCAGCAATACGACGAGTTCTGATATAACTTTGTTCATCAGTAAATAGCTTTGCCAAGCCAAAGTCGGATATTTTTGCGTTCATCTGTTGATCAAGGAGGATGTTGCTTGCTTTGATATCTCTATGTACAATTTTAAGGGTAGAATCTTGATGAAGATAAAGTAATCCACGTGCAACGCCCAAGATAATGTTGTAACGCTTTTCCCAGTCAAGCACAGCACTCTTACTTTTATCTATAAGCAAGCAAATTAGCGAACATTTTGGTAAATGTAAGTTTTTTTTTTTTTTTTTAAAAAAAATGATGGATTCTAATGTACTTATATTCTGAGCCCACAAACCAAATCAAATCAAAGCATTCACATATTAATGTTGGAATACCTTGTGATCTAAGTTAATTCACTGTTGTAATATTCTATTTTTCTTATGATAGATGTTCCATTTGAAAAGGTTTAAAGATTAATAAAGTACATTAACTGAATAACTGGATGCAAACCAAAAATGTATTATTAAAAAAGTGATGATAAAAATCTTTGATTTTTCCCTAAAACGTTGATAAGAACAAAAAAAAATATTACAGTGTGTTTGAGAGTTTTCTAAGAAAGGAAAGGAATAATAGGAAAAGGAGTGTAAAGGAGAACTTGAAAAGTCTCTTGTTTGGGGGTTTTAATGAAGTAAAGAAAAATAAAGAAAGGTAAATGAGAGTAAACAATTCCCTTCTTATAAAAGAACTTGCAAACCTCGCAATTTAAAATGTCAAAAAAATTGACAGGTTGAGGGTTACAGAGGAACCCTCAAAACCTTTCCCTTGTGAAAAAACTCTCAATTATAGTATTTAATAAACCATTACTTTCCTTCCCTTGACTTAACCTCAAAACCTCCCTCTCAAACACACTTTTAATTAAGAAGCCATTAAGTAATATATGTGTGTGTGGTTGTAAGATCAATTAACCAATGATGGTTATTCACATTATATTACTAATATCATCTACGTATTACAGGTTTCGTCCACTAAAGCTGATAACTAACCTCGTTTGGTTTAGCTTGTAATTTTCTCAGATTTAGACAAAAAATCAATGAACCAAGTTTGGTAAAAAATTTAAGTACGATTTAAAAAATGAGCCGGGTTGAGAAATTAAAAAAAAATAAAGCTAATTAGTCCGGTACGACAAGCTTATATATCACATTTGATATATTTAATTATTTATATATTAAATAATCTATATTTTATATAATATGTGATATTGGTGTTAAGATTCCCTTAAAACATTTCTATCTATGAAAAAAATCGAGAAAACACAAACTTAGAGTAGAGAAAAAATATGGGAAATTCGAGCCCATGGAGGGACTAAAGCTTGGACTAACTTATTAGGTAATGTTTGAACAAAAATTAAGGCTCAACTTTCGGTTTGAGTCATCCTATATAAAATGATTGAATAGACACCCACCATTAGCTGGTTCTACGAAAGATGTGGTGGGATAATTTTTACCTTAAAGACTAATGTTCATCCTGATTCTAATTTATAGTACTAGGCAGTAGGGCTACACGAGCAAGTGTGCAAAATTTACAGCAACGTAAGCAAATATAAAATAAGACCAATTATGGTTATAGAGGATGTTACCAAAAAGGAAGTGATCAAGACTCTTGTTGGGTAAGTATTCATAAACCAAGATCCTTTCTTCTCCTTGAACGCAACATCCTAACAATTGCACAAGATTTCGATGGTGCACTTTCAATAATAGTCTGACTTCAGTCGAAAACTCTTCTTCTCCTTGCACTGAGTTGGGTACAAGCTTTTTTACCGCAATTTCTTCTCCATTAGTCGTTTTCCCCTGAAATAATTTTCTTACATACATTAATAACTTATATATATATCATACTCAACCTTGACAAATTATAACAAGCCAATACATGAAATACATATATTTTTCGAGCATTTGGTACAGTTAATTAAGAATAAGATATGAATAAGAGAATGATATATAAAATAAAATAATTTTCATCACATATATCTTAAATTTGATAAAAAAAAATAATGGATATGATCATTATCATATCTTCCTCTTAACTTATTTTCTTCTTAATCCATTAAGCTTAGTACTAAATAAAACCAAATGATACTTGTATCTATTTCATCCGAGTCTTTTATTTACTTTTATTTATCTTGAAAATTTTGATTTTGTTCAATTGAATTTATTTTCAAATTTTGTCCATTAATTTTTTTAAAAATTTAAGTTTTAAATGCCTGGATGGACGATTACGGGAAGGACTAAGTTAACAAAAATACTCTATCGAGAGTTTCACAAAATCAAATAAACATAAATTAAAAATTAAATGACGAAATAAACATACGTGTAATACTTCAAAGGTCTGTTAGACTTTTCTAAATAAATTATTACCATCATAATAAGTAAACAAAAGAAATTACTATGATAAAACTTTACCTTGTAGACAATGCCAAATCCTCCCTTCCCAAGAAAATTTGAATCAGAAAAATGATCAGTTGCAGCTTCCAACGCATCCAGATTATACAAGACACTACCAGACTCAAGATCCTCAATTTTAATCTCCCCACCATGATCTTCTACAAATTTACACCTTCTTGGCTTCAGTTTTGCTCTCTTCCTTCCCTTCACAACAAAATAAATAAATCCCCCAACTATCAGTACAATTGTCCCAATTACTGCAGCCAAAACTCCAATCAACACACGGCCACGGCCGGTCCCATTTGGCGAAGGCAATGTTGATGCATCGGTTTTAGCATCCGGTGGAGGTGATGCACCGGCTTTATTAGTCTCCGGTGGAGGTGCTGTTAACTGAGCTTGTACATCAAGATACGGTGCCGTTTCCCAGTCTTGATGCACTGGTTCCATATGAAACTGAATATTACAAGTTGGTGTAGCAATCCAACCAGCCCATTTCCCTAAACAACAAGAACTTATCTGACTAGTTGCAAACAACAAACAATTTGTGCAATTCTCACCATCAACATCTCTACTGCAATCCACATACCCATAAACCGGTTGATTATCGGGTTCTCGAGTCATGGCTATTGCATACTTTTTATCAGATTCTCCCGCGGAGAAGGACAGATTCTGCATAAACACATTGATCGTCGGAAAATACGCGTCAGGGACATCGCGCGTGTCAAACAGCATGAAGGAAACAGAAGTATTGGTCTCGTAGATGAAATCATACGAGGAGTACCGGATCATGCAATAAGTATACCAAACCTGAGCTGCTGTTTTGTTAGAACATATACGGCGAATGCCTAAAACAGCAGCATCTATGCAGATTTGACAATCAGACGAGTTTAAAGTTCCACGACAAAGGGCAAGAGCAGTGACAGAAACCTGTCGCGATGAGGTGGATATTGTGGTGGTGGCGAAACCAGTGGCAGCTGTGTTGTTTTGAAGTGAGTCTAACGCTAGGTCGAGATTGGTAGAGAAGGCTGAATTATACGTGGAGTTGTTAGCATTTTCACATTCATAACCTCGAGGATTTTCTTCGTACGCGAATGCTAAGTGAATAAGAGAAAAGAAGATAAGGAGAAGAGAAGATAGGAGAGAAGAGGGCATTTTTCTGTTTTAGAATTTGGTTGCAGTAGTGATGTGTGGAAGCATGGAATTAGTTAGGAGTTGATGCTTCGGTTGAAGAATTTATAAATGTTTATAAAGAACAAAAGGTGAAGGACTAAAACAGGAGTACCGAAATTTTAATGACACTCCTTGAAATAGTACTAAACGGATTCTAACTTCTAAGGCGCACGCCTAGCTTTTATGACCGAGTCTGGAGTCCAAGGAACTAAAAAGAGAAAATTATTAGAAACCAATTAAGAACAATGGGGACGACCAATTGCAATCAGTGAATTTATTCAAGTAGAAACAGTCAAGTTGATCAAAATAGTTGAGTGAAATATAAATTAAATCATCACATAAGTATATCAATTTTTTTTTCTCATGAGATATTCTTAATTGCATCTAGTACAAAGTGAACTTAACAAATTTTCTTATGATTTGCATATAATAATTTACATAACAACGATGAATGCAGTTACTGTTGATAAATTTGATGGCCTTTTAATACTAATTTTAGACAATGAATATTCTTATTCCTCTTTATAGCATCTAAAAAGATTTGAAGAGTTGAAAAATGAATAAGACAAGTTCATGCATGTCAGTACAATATAAATAAAATAAAATATAAGGAAAAAAAATGTTTCATGTTTTAAAATCAATTAAATAAAAATATAATAATTATCAATAAAACTTGCTCTGGTCCAGAAATAAATCAATCATGTAAGCCATTATTTTTTCTTAAAAAAATACAACGGCAACCATTATGAGAGAGACTCATGCATGGTATGAAGTGGATCAGATGTTAAACTTTTTAATTTCTGTAGGTGTGAAGATGAATGGGCAAGCTGTTCATTAGTTTGACTTTGGAAATTCTTCAAAGGGTGGCTGCTTGAATTATGGTTCTGCATACAAGAATTTCGACCTTGCATTCGTCCAAGTAAAATTACGGCCAAAGATCAACACATTGATTAGCTTAACTATACATATACATGACGGATTTAACAGAATCCACACGATCCAGTTGTCTGACGAGGACCCTACAATATGTTGTCCAACTAAAATCGAATTTTTAAAGTGATAATTACTAGTACTCTAAAAAAGTTTTTAATACATTCCTAACAAATTCTCTTTCAAGATACAATAATCTTACGGAATTTTGGAGATAGAATTCAGAAAGAGATTTTCAAAAACTTTCTTATTATGTTATGTTTAATTGTTTGGAATTGAAATTTTAAATTGGAAAGGAGTTAGAAATAAATTTTTTTCAATAAAAATAATTGAAAAAAACCATGATTTTATCTTAATACAAATTTCAAGTTTCAATTTCAAATAATTAAAAAAAAATATATAATTCTAACTTTAGAGATAAGCCGTAAACTATAAGAGATTGTAATAGTTTTAGAGATAAGACGAAAACTATAAGAGAGCACGTGAAAATTTATGAATGTGATGTGAGACATCCTCCAGTTTAGTTGAAAAGGTGCTTTGCCCTGTTTAGAATGGTCAACTTCCCTAACTTGTAGGTAGGCTAATACACATTTTCAAAATAGTACAAATTCAAAAGACATACCTCTTGTGGTTAGATGAATTGTTATGACTCTTATGATGTCTCTACAAAATGGTTCATATCTTTTTCAATATGTACTTTTCATTTACATATCATTCACCAAAATAACTACTACTTTTCAAATAATTACAATAAATCATCGCATTCTTTTAATTTTATTTTTATCCTTAATATTTTTTTAAAAGATTATGTATTTTAACAAATAATTGTGCTCATTTACCAAAAGTCAAATCTTTATTCATTTATAACTCTTAGTGACTGTTTGGTTGGTGGGATTAGACTAACTTAATCCCACATGAATAATTATCCCTCATTCGGTTGGAGGGATTCACAATTTATGTGAGATTAAAGGGGATAAAATTAGTCATCATCTCACTTTTTTTTGTCCCACCACCCCACATGGGATAGAATTTATTCCATGCACGTGGGATTAGATTTTTTCTTTTTACCCTTAAATAATAATAATAATTATTATAATAAAAAAAATAATTGTTATACTTATTATAATATTATTAAAAATATTTCTATTATAATAATAATTTAATAAAACTAATTATTAAAATAATAATAACGACAATAGTAATATTATTATAATAATATAAACAATAGTAATATTATAATAATAATCACTATTATTATAATAATAAATATAGTAATGATAATGATTATTATTATAATTATAATAATGTTATAATCTTATTTATAGTAATAATTATCATAATAATTTAAATAATAATGATAATAATAATAATATAATCATATTTATAATAATGTTATAGTAATAATTATTATTATTATCATAATTATAATAATAAAAATGTTAATAATTTAATAATAAATATATTTATTACTCTATTAATAGGAATTATAATAAAAATAATATTATACTAACAATTATTATTATGATAATAAACGTTTAATGATGATAATAATAATAATTATTATTATTATAATAATGATAATGATAGTAACTGATAGTGATAGTAACTATTATAATTATAGTAATATAATTGTATTTATAATATAATTATAATAATATTATTCTTATAATTATAAGAATATTATAATGATAATAATTATAATTATAATTGTATTAATAATTAATAATTATAATACTAATAATAATTATTATGATTATTAATTATAATAATATATATGTATTATAATTATGATGATAAAAATACTATTTTAATAATAATAATTTATTATTTGAATAATAAATATAATAATAATAATAACAACAATAATAATAATAATTAAATTTTATGGTTTATGAATAAATTAGAGATTGTTAAGAATGATTAATAGTGTTAGGGTATTTTTGTACTTGGACTTTTTATCTCATTTTAGTCCCAACCCAGTAATCTCATGAATCAAACATAGTATTAAAGTATTACCACTTTAATCTCTCTTAATCGTATTCTATATTAATCATAATCCTATCCTACCATGTCCCTGAACCAAACAAACCTTTGTTCTACAACCCTTAAAACAGTCACATCATTTAATATTATAATCTAAATATAAAAAATTCAACACAGTCATCAACAAATGGGTGCTCAAATGGCAAAGATTCCAGATAAGATGCAGCAATCTTGGAATCTGTCTCAATTTTCAAGTTGTTAAAGTTCAAATTAAGAGCAAACTAGATTCCTTCTTTCAAACTCAGAGCCCCCAACTCGACCCCAAAGCAACTGCAGCAATCAAGCTGCTTAGATAAACATTTAACCCATTGACCCTGGTGGTCTCTGATGACTCCTTCAACAGTAGCAATGAAGGGTAAATAATGAACCCCACCACAGTTAATGATCATCACCGATTTCTCAATCAAATTCCAATATTTTTGGGAAACATGTGTTGTAGACCATCACGATATAGCTACCATCAATGTTTTTGCAAATATGAGAAGGAGATTTATTGTTGCTTATATATAGCAAGTTATCTTTTCTTTGGGTGGAATAAACTGCCAAAGACGCGCGTGTTTATTCCAATCCTGTGCTATGTTCAGATCATGTTCTTGAAATCAAATCATTTTTGTTGTGGTGAATTGCGGTTTTATTCGATGAGTTGATATGAACATTTCACACAACGTTTGACAAAGAGATCACTTTTTCTTATAACAATTTTTTGAAAAGAAAATAAAAAAAGAAAGAAAGTTAACTAAGCATAATGGTCTCAAGTTTAAAAAGGGCCTATTGGAACTATCTTTCCTATTAGGCTCAGCGGTCAGCGTTATAAGACAAGGATCTGACTGAGTCCAGGTTAAATGCTCTAAAATTGCGTCAGTGTACATGCTTCACCTAGCAATTTGACGCGATAAATTACAGTGTTTAAGTTACAACAGGCGAATGAAATGGAAGGTAATAAAATCAGATAAAAGTGGATGGTTAACTTCTTGTTTAAATGTTAAGAAAATATCAATGAAATGTTGATCTATTCTTATCGGTGATCATACCATAACACAATGGATATGACTACACTAATTCATCACCGATGACTGAAACCTTTTGGAGCAATAATCATCTTCTTTTATGATGTGATACAACCTTTTAATGAGTTCAACCATTTGCATTCTTCATTTCAACGTCTGTAATATTAACTTATGGAGAACATTTATCATTGTATATAACTCGTATGTGACATAAACAATCTCAATCGGTAATCATATGCGATCAACAATGGTATCAGAGCCCATTAATAATCAATATTGAAGAATATCAATTGTTAAATACTTAAATCAGTTCGTAAATCAATATATTATTGATCAACGAAATAGAGCAGTTCGTAGTTTCCTTGATCTCTGAAACATCGCATGATAAAATTATCTTATAATCACCACCACAGTGGACCATGGAATCAAGAACAATTCTACCAAATATTGTAGAAAAAGAGAACCAGTACCAATATCTTCTAAGAATCATCACGTAGGAGACAAGAAAAGTCGATCATAACCCAGCATTGAACCGCAGATCGAAAAAAAAAAGGAACTGAAAAGGCATCACTTGTAATGACAAAGGAGTCACACTAGTGCTGCTGAAATGCGGTGCTTGGCACCGATCTGCTTACAGCCAACGACCCATGCACCGCATGACGGCTCACTTTAGAACCACTAAATCCTCGCCGGGCATGATTGTGAATTGCTGAAAAATCAGCCGTTGCAGGAGAAGGAAACATCAGCTGGTCTGAATGACCAGCGATCACTTCGGCGACAGAACAAAGTCACAAATACCATATCAAACCACAAATTTTCAGCTATACATGTTTGGGTCCAAATTAAATCCAATTTTAAGTCAAAACTTATTTTTTAAAATTTATTTAAAAAAATTAGTCAAATCAAATCTGTACAAGAAAATTGATTTTCAGCGACGAGAATTAGCAACGACAATTTTTTTCGTTGCAAAAAAACAAGCATTTAGCATCTTACAAAGTCCTGTTGCCAATTAAAAATTTTGATATTTTCAATTTTTATGTTTTTTTATTCTTTATCTTTTAAACTAACAACGACAAATTATCGTTGCGATGTTTAAAAATTATTTGGTAACTATGTGTCAACGTTGCAATAAATGAGTAATATATTATTATATTTTTTATTAGAAAGTTTTCGTTTCACAACTATAAATTGTAATTGCAATGTCTAAATAAATTTATATCCAAAAATTTCAATGCACGATAGTTTTTTTGCACCAAAACAAGGCAACTTCGTTTTTGAAAACGACTTCGTATAGGACTGAAAATGAAGCATAAACATGTGGAAAGCTCTAGAATTCTCTCTCTCTCTCTAACATTTATCTCGTCCATTTGTAAGTCTCTATAACGCTCGTTCTCTCTTACTGGTCTTTTATGAAATTACCTATTCTTTCTCACAAATTCTATATGAGATTACCCACTGATCTTTCTCACAAAATTTC
The DNA here is from genome assembly GCA_023935145.1 of Bretschneidera sinensis. Taxonomy (NCBI): domain Eukaryota; kingdom Viridiplantae; phylum Streptophyta; class Magnoliopsida; order Brassicales; family Akaniaceae; genus Bretschneidera; species Bretschneidera sinensis. The sequence goes on along the minus strand of CM043697.1, from coordinate 24,985,973 downwards.
TCTAAGATTACCCATACACGCGACGAGGAATGAACTCCGTCTCTCACACACTCGTCCTCTCTCTGTAACACTTTCTTTGTAATTCTATCTCCCTCTTTCCACTCCCTGTAAGAAGCCATTTTCTTTCTTTTTCGTTTATTTTTCGATTTTCATTATAAATTTTTTTTTTGTATGATTTAAGTTTCTATACAACATATAAGCTTGCTTTGCTGGTGACATTACAAATTTAGGGGTGGTTTTTCATGTTATTCGCTCTAAAGAAGCCCTAGGTATGCTACTTTTCCTTGGTTTGACACATCACCATCATTTTTACACTGTCTAGGTTTTCCTAATTATTTGACCTATTTGGGTTTCTCTTTTACATTCTCTGTCATTGATAGTTGTTTGTTCTCGTGAGCTCTATAATGGGAAACGTTTATGTGATGAATGCTTAGTTTTATAGAAACTATGATAACTCCTCTAAGCACCATATATCCATGAGTGTTGACATGTGTGATGTGTCTGCTGCTTGATGAATCTGTGCTACGAATATGGGCATCAAATTATGAATAATGTGAAGATTTGTGTTATATTAAATAAAGGTGATGTTTAGACTCAAGGGATCCTTCATACCCTTAGAAAAATATATGCTCAAATATTGGAGTGCGTTTTTATGAGTGTGCTAAAAGTCCTCTAAATGTTCTGTGCTCATTACATCTTCATATGTTGTTTACTTTTGTACAAACCTTGCACATCTATGAAAAATTCAGCATCTTGGAAGCTAGCTTTCTAGTGCCAGGATTTCTCTACTTGCTGCCATGCCTTGTTGAGCATTTGAACAATCTAGGGTTTATTTAAAAATTCATATTAAAATGAAGAATGCATCATTCTATGAGAAATGCTAGGTCCATAGTATTAATGTAACTATTTTCCTCAAACCTCTATATCTTTTCTATGGTCTAGCTGGGATTCTAGTATGAGGAGAATGATTTTAGGTTATGACCACCTCATGCTCACAATTTTTATGAAATTTGTATGATGTTTCCTATATTTGATATGATGTCTGATCGTTGTTTATTGCCTTTACTGTGGGATTCTTGCCAAGACATGACTAACCATCTTCATATCATGCATTACACGCTGGTGCGGGCCTCTTCCGTTCATGATAATCTATCGCTATGAATGAAAAGTGTTTAGGAACATTCCATCCCATAAAATTATCATTGTTTTGTTGAATACCATGTTGGTACCATGGTCTATATGCTATTAGATAAGTATTTTCTAAAATATTTTAGTCTAGATATTTTCATCAATTCTTAATCTCATTAGTTTAGTTTGCATCTAGGACTAAAATTAATACCTACACCAACAGAAAAAAAAAAAAAAAAAAAAAAAAAAAAGCTAGAAAGGCCAACACCATGTTAAAAAATGTATCTTCTGATATTGAGTGCATTACATGACTTGTGGGACTTTTATTTTCTCCTTGGAGTTTCAATTCATGCCTTGAAAAAGATTTGTCCTGATCAGTTGATAATTATTTTTGTTAATGACTATTGAGACTTCTTTGTTTTCTCCTAAAATTTGATTCTTGTTTGATCAAAACTCATTCAGCTCCAATTATGGATTTCTCCATTTCAATTAAGTTTGGTCAACTATAGGTTCTTGCTTTGGGAGTTGTTTAAATTCAGGTTAATGATCTATACGAACTTAGATGAGATTAATGCTATCTGGATCTTGCTGTTGTAAGTATGAAAGTGTGAATTATTATTGGTGAATGATTTATCTACTTTTAGCTTGACATAAAGTTACCACCTCATGCTCACCATTTTCTTGAAATCTATATGATGTTCCCTTTATTTTGTTGGGAATCACCTTGGAGATGTCCAGGTGGTGATCGTTCAGACACCCAAGTCTAGAATTACTTGTAAAGAAAAGATACAACAACTAAAGCAGAGAAAGAAGACAAACAATTGTTATCGAGTTTTGGCAATAGCCTACGTCCCCATGAGTTCCTCTGAACTCTCTGCACTAAATCAATGGTTCTTACAAGTTACAACAACTCTTCTTCAAGAATCCACAAGTTCTTGAAGGAACAAAGAAGAGAACAAGAAAGTGATAAGGTCTTAAATTACCCTGGAACTTTCCCCCTTGGAAATTCCACTTACAAGTCCCTTGAATCCCCTTACTATACTAATCTCTCTCTTTACAACCAACCTCTCTAATAAGTCCCTCTTGTATGTCTATGTCTTTGCACTCTCACTCAATTCTCTCATTCATATGTTCTGTCACACACACACTTGTGTTTTTATCACATTGTTGTTTTTGAGATTAAAGCTAGGTGACCCTTTATATAGTGCACCAACTTTTTGACCAATCTTGAAGGTCAATATCCACCCTTAGATCTTGAGGACTAATCAACCATAGCCTTTGATCAATTCTAAGTGATCTTGAGCATATTGATCATGCATCCACGCACTTAACAAAAGAGGCTAAAAACCAACCTTAGTGTGCCTTCAGGCCGCGGCCTAGAACAGGGAGTGGTGCAGCCTGAGCCAGGGCTGAAAACATTCCACTTCTCACCTTTCTGAGCACTACAGCCTGGGGTAGTCTGAGCTGCAGCGCACACTGGTGCAGAGCCTAATCCATTTTGGGCGCCGCGGCCTGGGAAGAGTTAGACTGCGGAGCACACTGGCGTGCACACTTTGTACATACTGAACTTTATTCTTCTTCTCCCTTTTAATCCTTTGACAAACTCCAACAATCTCTACCTTTGTCTATGCAATTAAACCCGAACTCATTGTGTAGAGAACTTAGGATCCAAACTCTTCTTGAGTCATCATTCAACCGACTCCAATCCTAAAAAGTTCAAGGCAATGATTGAATCTTCTTAGAGGTAGAACTTTGGTACCTAAATTTGTAGGACTTTCTTCTGTGGCCATCTTGTCCATATGAATGCATCCTTCCATATCATCTTTCCAAATGAAATAATACCAAACATCCATGTACTTTGTCATCTCATACGACACCGGATTCCTCTACAAGTTCCACGCACTTTGGCTATCCAAAGACACTACCACCTGCTCTTTTAGGACCATCCACTCATCCAACAACCATTTGCATCACATAGCCTCCTTTATAGCTTCCATAGCCGCTATGTACTCAGCCTCAGTTGTTAAGAGTGTTACCATCGGCTGCCATTGAGCCTTCACGTACCTCAGCAACCACTTCATCTCAAGCCAAAGCTCCTTTCTGGGATTACTCATAAATTTGCTAAGAACATCCATTTCCTGAGAAATGTCGGATCCGGTGCTCACCATCATGGACTTGACTAATCTACCCGCACTAGAGTAAGGGACCATATCCATTTTCTTCTTCTCCTCGTCCATTCCAGGATATTGTTCGCTGGAGAACTTGAAATGACTAGCAAGAGGAATCTTCGTTGGTTTTTCATCTTCCATAGAGAACTCGTACAACACATTTTCTATGCCGAAAGACCGAGAAACCTTTAACCCGTTTCTCTCCCTTTCTCAAATTTTTCTCATCTCAAGGATCTTTTATGTAAGGCTAAAATCCTTCCTCTCAAACTCCTCACTGAGTTGAGATGTCAACCTTTCCATCATCTCCCTGTTGTTCCGAACCGACAGCATATCAACAACATAGATGAGGATACTCACCATTTTCTCCACCTTGTGTCCAGGTGAGAAAGTTTCTGTGAAATCTGTGTCTTCTCTTCGCGTGAACGCCTTCGCCACCAGCTTAGCCCTGTTCCGGACTTCATCTCCTTGAGGGTATCCTTCTTTAATCTTGTAAGTCCACTTACAATCCATAACTCTCTGATTTCTCGGAATGTGCATTAATTCCCAGAAGTTGTTCTACCTCAAAGAATCCATTTCTTCCTCTATAGCTAGCTTCCATCTTGGTGAATCCTTAGATCCCATGGCATCAATGTAAGTCTTTTGTTCACTTATCTCTCCCTCTGTCCAAGGAGCTGCTGCATCCGCAGCATCCACAAACCCATATTTTGAAGGTAATCTGACCAGCCTTCCTTCCCGTTCAACTGTGAGCTGATGGTCCTTCTGATTTGCTGCATCATCCTCTTATAGTCAGCCTCCTCTCGAGTGTTCTGAGCTTGGCATTCATCAATGGGCTCTACCTGGTCCGAACCCTCTTGCCTTCCTTGGTCTACCTGAACTGAATCTTCCTTGATGATCATTAGTCCATGCAGGGTTAGTTTTCTCCAAATAGGCAAATAACAATTCATTAAAAATGACATCCCTACTTATTATGAGTTTCAATCCTTTTTGCTCTAAGAACCATAACCTATACCCCTTAGCCCCTTCCCCATATCCTAGAAACACACATTTTCTAGATCTTGGGCTAAGTCTATCATACTTTTGATATGCATACGCAGCACTCCCAAAAGTTCTAAGGTTGTCCAACTCAGAGGGTTTCCCACTCTACATCTCCAATGGAGTATTGAGCTCTAAAGCACTAGAGGATGATCTATTTACCAAGTATGCAACAGTAGACATAGCTTGCCCCTAAAAACATTCAGGTAATCTGGATCCCATTAACATGCACCTAACTTTTTCCATAAGGGTCTTATTCATCCTCTCAGCAACTCTATTTTGCTGAGGGGTTTTTACAACCGTTCTATGTCTTAGAATCTCATTTAACATACAAAATTGATCAAGTTCCTTGTTAAAAACTTCTAGGCCATTATTGGTTCTTAACACCTTAACTACCCTGCTCGTTTGAGTCTCTTCCAGTTTTTTCCACACCACAAATTTATTCAAAGCATCTGATTTATTTTTAAGCAAATAAACCCAAACCTTTCTTGAATAATCATCAATTAAAGATAGAAAGTAAACATTACCTCCCTGTGTTGGTGTTCTTGCTTGTCCCCAAAGATCCACATGAATGTAGTCAAGAATGCCCTTAGACTTGTGCACTCCGGTATTGAAGCTGACCCGATGTTGTTTCACAAGAACACAACATTTGCAGAAATCAAGTTCTTCCACTTTGTCACCACCAAATAAACCATCCTAGCTAAGAACTTGCAAGCTCTTTTTCGCTCATGTGTCCTAAGCGAGTGTGCCAAAGGGTTCCCCTATCCATCTCAGCCATTAAGCTTGTTGTTTGATCCTTGATCTCCGTGTCTCTGATCATCTCATAGAGACCATCCTTCATTGCTGCTTTTATCACTACCAAAGATCCCTTGGTTACCTTGATCTTTCCTCCCTCTACTTTGTGTGTGTACCTCATGGAATCTAGCTGTCTTAATGAGATCAAATTCCTTTTCAAATCTAGAAGATACCTCACGTTCTTCAGCAGCCTCGTCATTCCATCAAACATCCTCAACTGGATGTCTCCTATCCTCCTCACCTGGTAAGAAGTTTCATTCCCCAAGAAAACTTTTCTATCATCGGTTTCCTTGAAATTCTTGAACTAATCCTGGTGATGAGTGCACTCGGTATCCAAGATCTATTTTCTGCTACCTTCTTGCCCCTTGGTCACACTTGAGCACAAAACAAGAACATCATCATCTTGTTGTTCTTCCTTGGCAACCGAAGCCTCTCCATCCTTGGTATGGCTTCTTCCCTCATCCCTCATCTTCTCTTTGCAATCTTTCTTGAAATGACCATTCTTATGGCAGTAGAAGTATCTCGCATGGCTTTCTCATCTACCTCTGTCCCGGTAGTAGCCATGTATGCTATTATGCGCTCTCCCATGGCTTTCTCCTCTACCTCTGTCCTGGTTATAGCCATGTATGTTGCTGTGCGCTATCCCATGGCTTTCTCCTCTACCTCTGTCCCAGTAGTAGCCATGTATGTTACTGTGCACTCTCCCATGGCTTTTTCCTCTACCACTGTCCCGGTAGTAGCCATGTATGTTGTTGTGCGCTCTCTCTTGGTTTTCTCCTCTACCTCTGTCCCAGTAATAGCCATGTATGTTGTTGTGCACTCTCCCATGGCTTTCTCCTCTACTTTTGTCCCGATAGTAGCCATGTATGTTGTTGTGCACTCTCTCATGGCTTTCTCCTCTACTTTTGTCTAGGTAGTAGCCATGTATATTGCTGTGCACTCTCCCATGGCTTTCTCCTCTACCTCTGACTCGGTAGTAGCTATGTATGTTACTGCCATACTGAGTTGTTGGCCTTCTTTTAATAAACAGCTCTTCTCCACTTGATGCACTCCTCATCTTAGCATCAAGATTATCTTGCAACTCTTTCTTAGGATCCAATTTAAAAACAAAGATTCATTTACGAAGATACCTCTTATTAGGGAGAGTCTTGGCAAGAAACAACTCATCTAGTTTCTTCCAAATGACAGCTGGATCTTTCGAGTCTCCACACTCTCTTGTGACATTATCCAACATGTGTAAGAAGATGGTGCTATATGCCATCTTCTTCATCTCATTCCACTGGACTTCCATGATACTTGCTGAAAAAGTGTCATCTTCTCCAATCGCCAAGTCCACCTTTTGTTGCACAACAACCGCCTTGATCTTCCGCTTCCAAAGGGCAAAATCTTTATTTTCATCAAACTTCCCAACAATGAAATTTGAAGCCATCTTGCGGAAAAGATCCCAGATTTATGCAGCACCCAGAATTACTTTCCAATTTCTTTTAAACCTCAAGAACACGATCGAAGATTAATCTCAATACCGTTCTTAAATCACCCTCAAAAACACAATCAAATCTTGATCTTTACTCCGTTCTTGAATCACCTCAAGAACTTGATCAGATATGGATCTCTACTACGTTCTTGAATCACCTCAAGAACACAATCAGATATAGCTCTCTACTCCGTTCTTGAATCACCCAAGAAGTTGACCTTTGATTCTTGGAGTCTTGTTCTGATACCTTCTGTTCTTGCTCTGATACCTGTTGTTATAGCTCTAATACCACTGTTATGGTATCTCCTCTAGCTATGATACCACTGTTGGGAATCACCTTGGAGATGCCCAGGTCGTGATATTCTAAACACCCAAGTCTAGAATGACTTGTAAAGAAAAGATACAACAACCAAAGCAAAGAAAGAAGACAAGCAATTGTTATTGAGGTTCAGCAATAGCTTACGTCCCCGTGAGTTCATCTGAACTTTCTGCACTAAATCAATGGTTTTTACAAGTTACAGCAACTCTTATTCAAGAATCCACAAGTTCTTGAAGGAACAAAGAAGAGAAAAAGAAAGTGATAAGGTCTTGAATTACCCTGGAACTTTCCCCCTTGGAAATTCCACTTACAAGTCCCTTGAATCCCCTTTCTATACTAATCTCTCTCTTTACAATCAACCTCTCTAATGAGTCCCTCTTGTAAGTCTATGTCTTTGCACTCTCACACAATTCTCTCATTCACATGTTCTGTCACACACACACTTGTGTTTCTATCACATTGTTGTTTTTGAGATTGAAGCTAGGTGACCCTTTATATAGTGCACCAACTTCTTGACCAATCTTGAAGGTCAATATCCACCCTTAGATCTTGAGGACTAATTAACCATAGCCTTTGATCAAGTCTAAGTGATCCTGTGCGTATTGATCATGCATCCACGCACTTAACAAAAGAGGCTAAAAATCAACCTTAGTGTGCCTTCAGGCCGCGGTTTAGAATAGGGCGTGGTGCAGCCTGAGCCAGGGCTGAAAACATTCCACTTCTCACCTTTCTGAGCGCTGTGACTTGGCGTAGTCTGAGCCATGGCGTACATTGGTGCAAAGCCTCCTCCATGCTGGGCGCCACGGCCTGAGAAGAGTTAGGCCGCATAGCACACTGGTGTACACACTTTGTACATACTGAACTTTATTCTTCTTCTCCCTTTTAATCCTTTGACAAACTCCAACAATCTCTACCTTTGTTTATGCGATTAAACACGAACCCATTGTGTAGAGAACTGAGGATCCAAACTCATCTTGAGTCATCATTCAACCGACTCTAATCCTAAGAAGTTCAAGGCAATGATTGAACCTTCTTAGAGGTAGAACTTTGGTACCTAAATTTGTAGGACTTTCTTCTGTGGCCATCTTGTCCATATGAATGCATCCTTTCGTACCATCTTTCTAAATGAAATGATACCAAACATCCATGTGCTTTGTTATCTCATATAACACTGGATTCCTCCACAAGTGCCACGCACTTTGGCTATCCGAAGACATCACCACATGCTCTTTTAGGACCATCCACTCGTCCAACAACCATTTGCACCACATAGCCTCCTTTATAGCTTCCATAGCCGCTATGTACTCAGCCTCAGTTGTTAAGAGTGTTACCATCGGCTGCCACTGAGCCTTCACATACCTCAGCAACCACTTCATCTCAAGCCAAAGCTCCTTTCTAGGATTACTCATAAATCTGCTAAGAATATCCATTTTCTGAGAAATGTCAGGTCTAGTGCTCACCATCATGGACTTGACTAATCTACCCGCACTAGAGTAAGGGACCATATCCATTTTCTTCTTCTCCTCGTCCATTCCAGGACATTGTTCGCTGGAGAACTTGAAATGACTCGCAAAGAGAATCTTCGTTGGTTTACCATCTTCCATAGAAAACTTGTACAACAAATTTTCTATGTCGAAAGATCGAGAAACCTTCAACCCGTTTCTCTCTCTTTCTCAAATTTTTCTCATCTCAAGGATCTTTTGTGTAAGGCTAAAATCCTTCCTCTCGAACTCCTCACTGAGTTGAGATGTCAACCTTTCTATCCTCTCCCTGCTATTCCGAACCGACAGCATATCAACGACATAGATGAGGATACTCACCATTTTCTCCACCTTGTGTCCAGGTGAGAAAGTTTCTGTGAAATCTGTGTCTTCTCTTCATGTGAACCCCTTCACCACCAGCTTAGCCTTGTTTCGGACTTCATCTCCTGGAGAGTACCCTTCTTTGATCTTGTAAGTCCACTTACAATCCACAACTCTCTGATTTTTCGGAATGTACACCAATTCCCAAAAGTTGTTCTACCTCAAAGAATCCATTTCTTCCTCTATAGCTAGCTTCCATCTTGGTGAATCCTTACATCCCATGGCATCAATGTAAGCCTCTTGTTCACTCATCTCTCCTTCTGTCCAAGGAGGTACTGTATCCGCAGCATCCATAAACCCATATCTTGAAGGTGGTCTAACCAGCCTTCCTTCCCGGTCCATTGTGAGCTGATAGTCCTTCTAACTTGCTATAGCATCCTCTTTTAGTTCAGCCTCCTCTCGAGCGTCCTGAACTTGGCATTTATCAATGGGCTCTACCTGGTCCGAACCCTCTTGCCTTCCTTGCTCTACCTGAACTGAATCTTCCTTGATCCTCACTAGCCCCTGCAGGGTTAGTTTTTTCAAAATTGGGAAATAACGATTCATTAAAAATGACATCCCTACTTATTATGAGTTTCAATCCTTTTTGCTCTAAGGACCGCAACTTATACCCCTTAGCCCCTTCCTCATATCCTAAAAACACACATTTTCTATATCTTAGGCTAAGTCTATCATCCTTTTGATGTGCATACGCAGCACTCCCAAAAATTCTAAGGTTGTCCAACTCAGGGGGTTTCCCACTCCACATCTCCAATGGAGTCTTGAGCTCTAAAGCACTAGAGGGTGATCTATTTACCAAGTATGCAGCAGTAGACACAGCTTCCCCCCAAAAACATTCAGGTAATCCAAATCCCATTAACATGCGCCTAACTTTTTTCATAAGGGTCGTATTTATCCTCTCAGCAACTCCATTTTACTGAGGAGTTTTCACAACCGTTCTATGTCTTAGAATCTCATTTAATATACAAAATTGATCAAGTTTCTTATTAAAAACTTCTAAGCCATTATCAGTTCTTAACACCTTAATTACCTTGCCCGTTTGAGTCTCTTCTAGCTTTTTCCACACAACAAATTTATTCAAAGCATCTGATTTATTTTTAAGCAAATAAACCCAAAACTTTCTTGAATAATCATCAATTAAAGACAGAAAGTAAACATTACCTCCCTGTGTTGGTGTTCTTGTTGGTCCCCAAAGATCCGCATAAATGTAGTCAAGAATACCCTTGGACTTGTGCACTCCGGTGTTGAAGCTGACCCGATGTTGTTTCCTAATAACACAACATTCGCAGAAATCAAGTTCTTCTACTTTGTCACCACCAAGTAGACCATCCTAGCTAAGAATTTGCAAGCTTTTTTCGCTTATGTGTCCCAAGCGAGTGTGCCAAAGGGTTGCCCTATCCATTTCAGCCATCAAGCTTGCTGCTTGATCCTTGATCTTCGTGTCTCTGATCATCTCATAGAGACCATTCTTTATTGCTGCTTTGATCACTACCAAAGATCCCTTGGTTACCTTGATCTTTCCTCCATCTGCTTTATATGTGTACCTCATGGAATCTAGCTGCCCCAATGAGATCAAATTCCTTTTCAAATCTGAAAGATACCTCACGTTCCTCAGCAGCCTCATCATTCCATCAAACATCCTCAACTGGATGTCTTCTATCCCCTTCACTTGGTAAGAAGTTTCATTCCCCAGGAAAACTTTTCTATTATCTGTTTCCTTGAAATTTTTGAACCAATCCTGGTGATGAGTGCACCCGGTATCCAAGATCAATTTTCTGCTGCCTTCTTGCCCTTTGCTCACACTTGAGCACACAACAAGAACATCATCATCTTTTTGTTCTTCCTTGGCAATCAAAGCCTCTCCATCCTTGGTATGGCTTCTTCCCTCATCCCTCATCTTCTCCTTGCAATCTTTCTTAAAATGACCATTCTTATGGCAGTAGAAGCATCTCTCATGGCTTTTTTCTTTACCTCTGTCCCGGTAGTAGCCATGTATGTTACTGTGTGCTCTCCCATGACTTTTTCCTCTACTTCTGTCCTGATAGTAGCCATGTATGTTTCTGTGCGCTCTCTTATGGCTTTCTCCTCTACCTCTGTCCTGGTAGTAGCCATGTATGTTGTTGTGTGCTCTCTCATAGCTTTCTCCTCTACCTCTGTCCTGGTAGTAGCCATGTATGTTGTTGTGCGCTCTTCCATGTTTTTTTCCTCTACCTCTGTCCTAGTAATAGCCATGTATGTTGTTATGCACTCTCTCATGGCTTTCTCCTCTACCTTTGTCCCGAGTAGCCATATATGTTGCTGTGCACTCTTTCATGGCTTTCTCCTCTACTTTTGTCCCGGTAGTAGCCATGTATGTTGCTGTGCACTCTCCCATGGCTTTCTTCTCTACCTCTGACCCGGTAGTAGCCATGTATGTTACTGCCATACCGAGTTGCTGGCCTTCCTTTAACGAACAGCTCTTCTCCACTTGATGCACTCCTCATCTTGGCATCAAGATTATCTTGCAACTCTTTATTGTGATCCAATTTAAAAGCAAAGATTCGTTTATGAAGATACCTCTTATTAGGGAAAGTCTTGACAAGAAACAACTCATCTAGTTTCTTCCAAATGACAGCTGGATCTTCCGAGTCTCCGTACTCTCTTGTGACATTATCCGACATATGTAAGAAGATGGTGCTATATGCCATCTTCTTCATCTCATTCCGCTGGACTTCCGTGATACTTGCTGGAAAAGTGTTATCTTATCTAATCGCCAAGTCCACCTTTTGTTGCACAATAACAACCTTGATCTTCCGCTTCCAAAGGGCAAAATCTTTATTTCCATCAAACTTCTCAACAATGAAATTTGAAGCCATCTTGCAGAAAAGATCACAGATTTATGCAACACCCACAATTGCTTTCCAGTTTCTTCTAAACCTCAAGAACACGATCGAAGATTGATCTCAATACTGTTCTTGAATCACTCTCAAGAACATGATCGGATCTTGATCTTTACTCCGTTCTTGAATCACCTCAAGAACAAGATCAGATATTGATCTCTACTACGTTTTTGAATCACCTCAAGAACACGATCAGATATAGATCTCTACTCCGTTCTTGAATCACCCAAGAAGTTGACCTTTGATTCTTGGAGTCTTGCTCCGATACCTTCTGTTCTTGCTCCGATACCTGCTGTTGTAGCTCTGATACCACTGTTATGGTATCTCCTCTAGCTCTGATACCACTGTTGGGAATCACCTTGGTGATACCCAGGTCGTGATCTTCCAAACACCAAAGTCTAGAATTACTTGTAAAGAAAAGATATAACAACCAAAGCAAAGAAAGAAGACAATCAATTGTTATCGAGGTTCGGCAATAGCCTACGTCCCCGTGAGTTCCTCTAAACTCTCTGCACTAAATCAATAGTTATTACAAGTTACAGCAACTCTTCTTCAAGAATGCACAAGTTCTTGAAGGAATAAAGAAGATAACAAGAAAGTGATAAGGTCTTAAGTTACCCTGAAACTTTCCTCCTTGGAAATTCCACTTACAAGTCCTTTGAATCCCCTTTCTGTACTAATCTCTCTCTTTACAACCAACCTCTCTAATGAGTCCCTCTTGTATGTCTATGTCTTTGCACTCTCACACAATTCTCTCATTCACATGTTGTATCACACACACACTTGTGTTTCTATCACATTGTTGTTTTTGAGATTGAAGCTATGTGACCCTTTATATAGTGCACCAACTTTTTGACCAATCTTGAAGGTCAATATCCACCCTTAGATCTTGAGGACTAATCAACCATAGCCTTTGATCAAGTCTAAGTGATCCTGTGCATATTGATCATGCATCCACACAGTTAACAAAAGAGGCTAAAAACCAACCTTAGTGTGCCTTTAAGCCGCGGCCTAAAACAGGGCGCATTGCAGCCTGAGCCAGGGATGAAAACATTCCACTTCTCACCTTTCTGGGTGTCGTGGCCTGGGGTAGTCTGAGCCGCGGCACACACTGGTGCAAAGCCTCTTCCATGCTGGGCATCGCGGCCTGGGAAGAGCTAGGCCGCAGCACACACTGGTGTGCACACTTTGAACATGCTGAACTTTATACTTCTTCTCTCGTTTAATTCTTTGACAAACTCCAACATATTTGATATGATGTATGATCGTTGTTTATTGCTTTTACTGTGGGATTCTTGCTAAGACATGACTAACCATCTTTGTATCATGCATTACATACTGATGTAGGCCCTTTCGATTCATGATACTCCATTGCTATGAATAAAAAGTGTTTAGGAACATTGCATCTCATAAAAATGTCTTTGTTTTGTTAAAAACCTTGCTGGTACCATGGTCTACATGCTATTGAATGAGTAATTTTTGAAATATTTTAGTCTGGATATTTTTATCAATTCTTAGTCTCATTAGTTTAGTTTGCATCTAGGACTAAAATTAATGTCCGCATTAATAGGAAAAAAAGGCTAGAAAGGCCGACACCATGTTAAAAAATGTGTCTTTTGATATTGAGTGCATTACGTGACTTGTGGAAATTTTATTTTCTCCTTGGAGTTTCAATTCCTGCATTGAAAAAGATTTGTTTGGATCAGTTGATAATTATTGTTGTTAATGACTATTGAAACTTTTTTGTTTGCTCCTAAATTTGATTCATCTAAACTCATGCAGCTTTGATTATGGATTTCTTCGTTTCAATTAAGTTTGGTCAGCTGTCGGTTCTTGCCTTGGGTTGTTTAAATTAAGATTAATGACATGTATGAACTTAGATGAGATTAATGTTATATGGATAGTCCGAATATCTTGCTTTCCTTATAGAAATACCTACTTTTGTGAAAATTTGTTACCTTTCAATCCATATCGCAATCTTATGTCCCAAAGTAAAAGTTAGATTATTGGTTATATTGGTTTTCTGGTAGTTTTCTGGCAAGCAACAAGCCTTTATTTTTAGAGACAACACTGAGTTCTTCTTGGCCACCATTGCAAATGGACAACCATATTTTGCTAATTGCATTCCACCAAAAATTGTGTACAATTGCTATTTTTTTAATCTTAAACTTCATAAACTTAAATGGATAAAAAAGAAAAAAATAAATAAAAAGCCTGTGCAGAGAGCTACACTAGAAAAATACCGTACCTAAAAAATGTACTTATCAATTTACCCAAAGAAAAGCCTACAATGATACAAACATAGAGAAGAAGGAAGAAAATGAATGTCATCTTTATCTCCTCGCACAGAGCCAGTCAAGGGCATTCAAGGAATAAGAAAGGGAAAATGGGATTGCAGCTAAATCTAAATAGCTAAATGCTAATGGAGCAGTTAGTTTAACATTTTATCAAATACATGGTATATAAGATCCACTTCCAAAATCCACTGATAAGATTCAAATTTATGCAAGTAAATAAGAATATAAAATATTTTGACCATTTTAGGTATGCCTCTAAAATATGAAATTGATTTAAGTTTATTGATTCACACAACGACAGGGTTAAATCCTCTTAACAGTACAAGCAAACTTTCACCCACTAAGACTTACCACCTGCGAAGGTGTCGCATCGAGCCAAATGAACCAATATGAGGTAACAGACAATGACAAATTTGACAATAAAGACCCTACAGCTAGAGGCAATTGAACTGTCTAGCTTCTTCAAATGGTTCTTGCATTGAGTTCAGCAGCAGAGTTCAAAGAAGGTTGGTTGGATTTGGTACCTTTGGCCTTGCGGTAGCCACTGTTGACAGGGACCTCGCAAAGTATGCGCCTTTGCTCCAGTAGTGACGATGCTCTTGCAGAAGTGACGGGGCTGGGAGAGGTGTAGCTATTGTAATTACGGAACTTAGCGTTGGGCGAGTCGTTGCATGGGCACTTGAGCGCGCCTATGTCAGTTGGTGGTGCGGTGGCCACCGCCTACTCCCTCTGTCGATCTTGTTTTTTTGTTTTGGAAATATTCCTTGATTTTTCAAGGAAAGAGAATGAAAAGTTTAGGGGGGTAAAGAAATGGCAGATAAATTTATGGATACCAAAATTTAAATTTGGTGTAAGAAAGTGCTTACCATTTATCCCGTTCAAAGAAAAAAAATTTATTGATAATTTTAAAATATAAATAAATTTTTTTAAAATTATTAATTAAATTTCAATTGTTTTAAACCATTAATTTAAATCCAAACCTGACAAATTTTTTTGTAATTTCACTTATGTGAGAGAGGAGGGACTCATCGCGCGTGATATTGACAGGTGTACAAAAGAGCGTCCTCATGTACTGTCGGTGTTCTGCTTCTATTTTCTTTTAATAAGGGTAAAAGAAATTGCAATTGCTCACTTGATGAATAGTTTAAGAGGTTGCGGATCCAACAGGGACCATAATTTAATGCGGTATTCATTTTCAAGCTTGAGGCCTGGTCTCTCTCCTTCCCGGTCCTAGTCAAATCCATTTTCTAATGGCAACACACTAATAAATTAGTAAATTCTTGTTCTTTCTTCTGCAATCTCCTCTCATCATTTCTAGTTTCCCAGAAATAGGAACATCTGAAAATGGCTACACAGTCTCTTTTCTCTGCAAACCCACCTTCCAGATCAACTTCATCAAGCATTTATTTCAGAGGTAACATGTTTTTATGCGAACCCATGTTCTGCTTAGTTTTTTCTGTCTTTTTTCCGATTCTTATTCCTCTTTAGTTGGAGAATGTTATTTTGATGAGAAGTGTTTACTTATTGCTGCAAAATTTGGTGAAGTGACTTCGATTTTGAACCTTTTGGTTCTGTAGTCATGATAGTATTTTCAAATGAACTCTATAATTGTGTGAATGCAGCACTGTGATTTTAACTGTGTAACTACAGAACTGTGAGATACTCTTTTTTCTGCTCTGGTATACATGCATACATTATTTTTAGAACTAAGGACAGGTTTTGATATCCCACAGAAATTATTCCACTAGTTTAGCTTTAAAATAGAAGAGAAAAATATATTCTTTTGTTTTCAGCCATCATTTTTTTCTTTTGGATAAATCAAATTTATCACCTAAGAAGATACAAAGCAGGAAAAACCTGCTACTAAAATACAGACCAGTAGGAACTTACAACTAGATCAGGTTCTATCTGGTAACTATGCTATCATCCAAACTTACAGAATTACCAAAACTAAAGATTCTGCATCTAACATCACTTTCAACAAAATCAGAAACTTGGTTAGGGCTATGAAATAAACTCGTGAAGCCTGTACTTTCTTCTTTTTCATGTGTGATAAATGAAAGCATTCCAAGTTAGCTTTAGGGTGGAACTAGCAATTCCCTTACCCTTAGGCCTTTAAGAAACTCAAAGCCAAAGGTCATCATGCCAGGAGCCAATCTGTCTACTTCCAATACCAACTTTCATTTGGAGATTAGTCCAGACCTGCTTGGAAAAACTACAACACAAAAGAGATGATCTCTAGATTCTGCATCCAGCCCACATACAGGTTGCATCTATAGAATTATCCCAGCTCTGTTTTCAGCCATCACTGCAAATGTGGTAGAAAATAGAGCAACATTATTTGTTCGCAATGGAATTGGTGCAAGGGAAAATTCTCTCTCCAATGACATTAAGACACGTAGCCACCTTCAAGGACAAAAACTGTTTCCACAATCTAAACAAATCAACCAATCAAATCTCCACACTTGGCAAGGGGCATTATGATAATTTTACACTGAAAGTCATTATGGTAATCTCACGTCAATGTCCCAGTATTACTACAACACTCCAATTTATGGATAAACTGCTATTCAAATCTAGTTTGTGGATAACTCCAGTCTTATCTAAGAGGAATGTTATTCCTATCACAACAGTATGATCACTCTCGTAATTGGACTCCTCCACAACACTATATAAGGGGCTCTTATCATCAAAGGTATACATTGACAACTTACATTAAATATTTTCCAGTTTATTTCCTTAAACCCTATACTAATATAGGCATCAGAGAGTCTGCTCGGGCACAACCCCGGGAGACTTTTTAGTTTACGTGTCTCTCATGTGCGTAGGGGTCCATGAGTTCATCTAGCAGATTTTCGGTATCAACAGATTGTGTCGTTTGTGGGAACGACAAAAATCTTATATAAAGATGCCGATACAGGTGAGTCACCGGTCCACCGCTACAAAATTTCATCAAAAAACCATTCCGAGAAGCATGTTGCTTTACGGCCTTCATAGATCTCTATTGTCCGTCCATCACCATAGCGCACCCCCATCGGTTTCAGATCGACGAGTTTTCTTACAAACAATTGGATTTTCTCACAACTTTTATTAGCCGGACACGATGTTTCACCAGCCATTCCTGCTTTCACAAGTCATCTGAGTACAATCCTTCCATACTCCTTTATGGATTATGGCTTGCTATTTTACTTTCATGCATGCTTAAACTTATTGTGCCATGCGATCTGGATTTATTAAAGTTATTGGTACATGAATAATAGTCGTACAAATTAATTACATCAGTTTACTTTACTATTTTCATGTACATCATGGTTGGCTTGAATGCATTTCATGCATCATTTAGTTTTTGCATGAACCCATCCTATGCACCATACAACCTTTGCATGAGTTGTCCATCGGACACCTAGCTCACACTAAATAATGGTGACACATAACTATGTGGACTTGAATGTCCGTCGCACATTTGTGCACTCAAATAATTGTGATATTTGACTGTGTGGACTCAAATGTTCATCGCGCATGTATTATTTATTGATCATCCTCGTGACTTTCTTTCACAGAAATGCTGATAATCTTGTTAACATGTCATATACGAACTACTTAGGAGCATACTGTTTTACTTGCTTTAATTACACAAAATTCATCAAACAAAGTATCATCTGTAAGCATATATGCACACAACAATTGTATCACATGCCTTAAACTTAAAAGGTGTCTTCTAAAGGTCCCTGATGTGGGAGAGAAAAGATAAAAAAAAAAGGACTATAAAGAATCTTGTATTTATTTACTTTATATTTTATATTTGTATTTATGTATATACATGCACAAGACAAAAAGAGTGGAGCTGAAAGAAGCTATGATATTAGTCTCAGTTGAGTTAAGTGTCATAGTGGCAAAAGTTTTCAACCAAAAGCGGGTCCTATAGCCACAGTTCTAGCCATCATGACCAAACATGCATCAAAAGCAACTGCTGCTCTCTCTAATGGCTCAACGGTTGTAAAAGCTGTGGAATTCAATGAGAAAGCTGATTACTTCCCACGGTGTCCTTGCTAACACTAACATCCAACCCAAAGTATCTACAGAGTTCTAGATTCCAGTGACCGGAATCTTCTCCACTATCGGAAACGGAATTGTCCGAAAACTGCACCCTCAATTTCTAGCTCACTCGCCTTCCTTTCTTTCTCTAAATTCAGATATCTAAAAAAAACTAATATTTTCCAAACCAACACCGATTTTGCGAAACTTAGCTCCGGATCGAGCCCACTTTCCAAAAAATCGGACCTGTCTAACTTCTTGCCACACATCACCGATTGGCCCGAGCTTGAACCGTGCCCCTTAGGATCTGAGCTGGGGTTTCAAGTCTCATCCAAAAATCAGCAGCACCATTGATGAACCCAGTGAAGCTGATGGGGAGGATCCATTTGTATGACCTGAATCCGTTTGAACCCTCAATTCTGTGTTGCTGCTGCTTGACATACACCAAGCCCTTAGCTGGTTACCTACAAAGTGAAAAGCACAGAAATTCTTGTGAGCGGCTCTAGCCTCTTCGACCCACCCAGATGCACTACAAGTGACCTTGGCCGAGTTCATATCAACCTTGATTTTCGTGTTTGCTATATCAGGCTCTGGCATGGCTTGTAACAAGCTCACCAACCACAGCACCACCACTCAAGCAGGTTTGGTCGCCACCTCCTTGGCTCACGCTTTTGCACTTTTCGTTGCCGCCTCCACAGACACTAGCATCTCCGGTGGCCACTTCAACCCATCGTCACTTTTGACACCTCCATAGAAGGTAACATCGCCCTCCTACGTGCTGTACTGGATTGCCCGATTCCTTCACCAGGAAAGTCCTACTTGAGCTCGGGAACTTGCAATAATTCCAGATCCTGGACCTTTCGGCCAACACAGTCAACGGCACCGTATCGAGTCAACTCGGAGATTTGGTTTCACAATTCATGAACTCGGTCCTTTGAATGAGATTTTGGGTTTTAAGTGTCACGTTAAAAGGACTTCGAACTCCACTTGGGTGCTTGGCCTTATGTGGGCTTAGACTTCAAAGAGAGCTGCCAATGTTGACATTTTTTGCTGAACATAACCAACTTTTAGGGCCTTTGCCTTCTTGACTTCGAATCAGGTGGATTCGCTTATGCTTTCGAAGCAATCGATTTTCCAAGAAAATCCCACCTGATGTTGGGAATTATTCTATGTTGATCCATATCAGTTTGAGCAACAATTTGTTGACGGGTCCAATCCCTGAATAATTGTATAAATCAGGTGCACTTTTGGAGATCGACCTTGATAGAAACTTTCCTCTCGGGCACGATTGAGGATGCGTTTGTGGAATGTACAAATCTTACCTAGTTGGTTAATCAGATCAATGGTTTGATACCAAATTATCTTTCATAGCTCCTATTGATGCTGCTTGACTAGCAATCTTGGTGAATTTTGACATTTTGAAAAAGGTTTGTTTGTCGGCAACAGAAGTTGGGTCCGTGATAAACATGGGTCCACATGAGGGCTGAGAATTTGGATCAAGTTTTGGGCTGAATGGTGATTTAGCCCATGAAACAATTAAAGAATTCAGGCTCAAGTTGTAGAAATTTTAAAATATTTTCAGCAAATGAAGAAGCCTACACCATCGCAAATTGGGTCTCTTGCTCTTTTATTTGGCTTATTTTCAGTTTCGTGGTGAGCCATGTTTCCCCACATTATGGGTTGGGACTGGTTGACTGATTAACCACCTAGAGGTTTGGAGGGGGCCACCTAGGCACCAAGTCATCGCCATGTCAGCGTCATGTCAGTTGACTCAAACCAGTTGGTTCAATCAGGTTTGATTGCTTGATTCACCATACTCAAACCCGGTTTCAGACTTGGACAAACCAGTTCTTAAAGTTTTTTAGCCTTCTCTTTTCAAAACCAGCCTCAAAATTTCAAAAATCGACTTCCTCGGGCAAGTTTCTTACAAACAGTCAAAGAAAAAACGGTTATTTCTTTATCAAAATGCCTCAAAACATGTCTCAGACTTAAACAAACAGAAGCAATCGACAAGACGAGATACAAATTCCAAAACACCCGAACAACTTAGTTCATCCAGCTCAGTTTCTCCAACAGCTCGGTTTCTCCACCAGCTTCATTTCTCTACCAGCTTCGTTTCTCCATCAGGTTCATTTCTCCGTCAAGTTCATTTCTCCATCAGCTTCGTTTTTGCATTAGTTTTGTTTCTCCATCAGCTTTGTTTCGCCTCTAACTCAGTTTCTCCATCAGCTCCGTGGAGGTCGCCCTCAGCTTAGTTTTTCCATCAGCTCCATTTCTCCATTAGCTCTGAGGAAGTAGCCCCGAGCTACTTTGGCCTTAGATCAGTTTCTCCATCAACTCTGAGAAGGTAGCCTCGAGCTACTTTGCCCTCAGCCCAGTTTCTTAATCAACTCCGAGGTTTGACCTAGGTCATTTGCCCTCAGTTCAATTTCTCCATCGGCTCCAAGAAGGTAGCCCTAAGCTACTTCGACCTCAGTTCAGTTTCTCCATCGACTCCGAGTAGTTTGATCCAAGTTAATCTCTTCGGATCTATCTCTATTAAAGTCCGATTAGCTCGGACTCACTATTCTCTACTTAAGTTCAATTAGTTCGGGCTCGTTATTCTCTACTTCTGTGCGATGCACTCGGACTTGTTATTCTCCACTTACGTCCGAATAACTCAAACTCGTTATTCTAACGTATGTCTGATGGATTCAGACTTGCTATCGTCTGTTTACGTCCGATGAACTTTGACTCACTATTCTCCAATTGCGTTCGATGAGCTTGGACTCACTATTCTCCACTTATGTCCGATTAGCTCGGACTCGCTATTCTCCACTTAAGTCCGAATAACTCGAACTCGTTATTCTCCACTTACGTCCGAATAGCTCAGACTTGTTATTCTCCACACACATCCGATTAACTCGGACTCGATACTCTTCACTTACGTCCGATTAACTTGGACTCGCTACACTTATATCCGTATCACTCGGACTCGTTACATACCTCGCTTCGAGGCACTCCACTCATGTTTGTATCACTCGAATTCGTTACTTACCTCGCTTTGAGGAACTTAGCTCAAGATTGAGCTCCATAGACTTATCACTTTCCCTTCCAAAGGGGCATTGTCAAGCTATTAGTCCTCCTCATGCACGAGATATTAAAATGATAGTCTTGTGCTATCCCTTAAATTGCTCAGACAACTTTAAGTGTATGCTTCTCGCCTTTTTAGTACCCGGTACCCAAACGATGTCAAAACTGCATGACACAAAAACAAAACACTCCAAACAAACTTTACTTCCTCAACCGCATAACTGCACTCAAGGAAGTGGGGGGCATCTGATGTAAGGGAAAATTTCTTCTCCAATGACATTAAGACACGTAGCAACCTTCAAGGCCAAAAAAGTATTTTCACAATCTAGACAGATCAACCAATCAAATCTCCACACTTGGCAAGGGGCATTATGGTAATTATACACTAAAGGACGTTATGATAATCTTATGCCAATGTCTAGTACTGCTACAACACTCCATTTTATGGATAAACTGCTATTCAAATCCAGGTTGTGGATAGCTCCAGTCTTATCTAAGAGAAATATTATTCCTATCACAATACTATGATCACTCTTCTAATTGGACTCTGCTCCTCAACACTATATAAGTGGCTCTCATCATCAACGGTATAGGAGAAACAATTCTCTCATAAAATCGGAAAAATATTACTTACAAAGAAGGAACAAATTTTCCTCTCTAAGTAGTAACTCTCACACTCTCTCTAATACACTTCTCTTGATTTTGTGATGGCTATACAAAATGAGAGCCATGAGTATTTATAGGCAATGAAATGTGCAGGCATCGGAGAGTCCCCTCAGGGCACAACCCTAGAGGGACTTTTTAGTTTACATGTCTCTCATGTGCGCAGGGTCCGTAAGCTTATCTGACAGATTTTCGGCATCAACCAAAATATGCATCAATAGTTTTGCCTTACTCTGTATTGCTATGTTCTTACTTGAAACACTTAGTTGAATTTGATTCATGTTCGAGCTAATATCTTATCATGTAAAATTGATTATGCATGCTCACCTAAGTTTTCTCAGATGCAGCAGTCAACAATTATTCTTCAATCAAATCATTAAGTATGACTGATCTGCATCTGACAATTACTCCATGCCGTATATGTGGTAGAATTTTATGCATATGGTACAAAACCCCAGCTATTCAGTAGGTTTGCTTGATGCACTTGATAGAAAGTACCATTTCTGTTCTATAGGACCGATTTCATGCATGTTAAGAGTGGCTCTTTTTGTCTGAGAAACACTTTCTACTATGTTATTAAAGTTCTTCTGATTAAGGTAAAGAGCTTGGGAGAGAGGAATAATGCATAAGTTATTCATTTTAATTCCTTTCATTGTCCTACTTAGATAAATGTTTCATCACCATTCATTCTTAAACAAATTTTGCATTTTTTACTTCTTATTCCTTTTGAAGTTATACAGGACAATACCTCTAATACTGGCATCTAACCATGAAGGATAAAATGTATGCTTCATGTTTCAGTTATAAGTACAGAACAATATTCTATTAGAAACTACTCTATAGAACTTCACACAGCTCATTATGAAAACATTTATAGGTTAGTTTATGATAGTTGTTGAAGCTCTTGGTGCATTTAACTTCTTGCAGCCACATTTTCAATTGTATGAACTTTTGGTGTTCAAATTGTTAATTGTATACTTGTTATCTTTCTCTTTTTTCAACTGTTCTGATTATCTTTTTTATATTTCCTTTTGTCTATTCATTTACCATCAGCTGAGAAGCAATGGTTTAGCTGTTTTCCCCTGAAGAGAAAGCCAATACATTTGAGGCTTTCAAGTGACTGTAGAGTAAGAGCAACAGTCGAAATTCCTGATCAGTGGTACAATCTGATTGCTGATCTTTCAATAAAACCTCCTCCTCCGTTGCATCCTAAAACTTTTGAACCAGTCGAACCTGAAGATTTGTCTCCTCTCTTTCCTGATGAATTGATTAAGCAGGAGACAAGCAATGACAGGTTCATAGATATCCCAGATGAAGTTCTTGATGTTTACAGGCTTTGGCGTCCGACTCCTCTAATCAGGTTTGCCTTGCAATTAAACAGACTCCTCTAATCTGGTTTGCTATGCAATTAAACAACGTCACTTTCTTTTTTTTTTTTATAGATTTTCTGTTCTATGTCAAGAATATCTTATATTGTTTAGTTGAATTTAGAGCCAAGAGGTTGGAGAAGCTACTTGAGACACCTGCTAGAATTTATTACAAGTATGAAGGTGTCAGCCCGGCTGGATCACACAAACCCAACACTGCAGTCCCTCAAGCTTTTTATAATGCCCAGCAAGGCATCAAGAATGTTACGACAGAAACTGGTGCTGGTCAGTGGGGCTGTTCATTGGCCTTCGCATGCAGTTTATTTGGTCTCAACTGTGAGGTAAGTAATGCTGAAATCTGAACCCAAAGATTGGTAGATTGGACTGAATCAAATTTGTTTTGACTATCAGAATGGTTCTGTCAACTGGGAATTCTACTTATTGCATTTGCATATCAATTAATGGTTGAATATTGCATATTTTTCGGCACCACACCTTCTGATTTCATTTAAATTATTAAGACCCTTTTTGTTTTGCCTGTTGACGGCCCTGGATCCCAACTATTCTCGGTCTGCATTAGATTTTGCTTTTAGTTTCAATGATTGAAAGGCAACAAACTATTGAATCTTCGTATAGGTATGGCAAGTTCGTGCTTCTTATGATCAGAAACCATATCGTAAACTGATGATGCAAACTTGGGGAGCAAAGGTACACCCATCTCCCTCTAGCATCACAGAGGCAGGACAGAAAATCCTTCAAATAGATCCATCAAGCCCGGGAAGTTTAGGAATAGCTATTTCAGAAGCTGTAGAGGTTGCAGCCACAAATGATGATACCAAGTACTGCCTAGGGAGTGTTCTTAATCATGTTTTGCTACACCAGACTGTCATAGGAGAGGAGTGCCTTAGACAAATGGAGGCTATTGGTGAAACTCCAGATTTGATCATAGGGTGTACTGGTGGAGGATCCAATTTTGCTGGGCTCAGTTTCCCATTTATCCGAGAGAAGCTCAATGGGAAAATGAATCCTGTTATAAAAGCAGTTGAACCGAAAGCATGTCCTTCGTTAACGAAAGGCGTTTATGCATATGATTATGGTGATACAGCAGGGATGACTCCATTGATGAAGATGCATACTCTTGGGCATGACTTCATTCCTGACCCAATTCATGCTGGTAATATATTGTTGGTATACGAAAGCCAAAATTTTCTGGTTCTTTGTTCTTCCTTAATGCATTTTGCCATTTTCTGTTATACAGGAGGTTTACGTTACCATGGTATGGCACCATTGATCTCACATATCTATGAATTGGGTTTCATGGAAGCAATTGCAATTCCCCAGACTGAGTGCTTTCAAGGTAGCATTCTTTCTTTATTTTGGACTTAGACTGGAAGATCACAAACTTCTAGTGTTTGTTTGATACACTGAAGGTTCCATTGGCCTAGCAGTCGAAAAAATTTATGGTTTGTAAAATGGTTTTTGAAACTGTTTATAGTAAAACAACAGTAGAGATATAGGTTGTTTTTCTTGGGGGGTTCTAAGGAGATTCATTGGGCAGGCCCATAGGCTACACAATGGAAGGTAGTCCTCTCCCATCCCTTATCCCTCTTATCTCTGGTGTGAGTGGGATTTGATTGGATCGCTGTGCAATGAGTGACTTTACTAACTAAACTAGTTGGTAACAGTGTTTGGTAAGACAAGTGAACATTTTTTCCAACACAAATTCAGTTTCTTAGAAATAGAAATCATTTCATAAACCATTCTCTTAGAGGTGTTTGGCCTAGTTTTTATTTATAGGAAACAAAAGTCATTTCATAAACTCTCTCAAACGATATCTAAAAAGGAAAATAGGATTAAGAGGATATGATGAAATAATTTTTATCAATAAGGGAGATAGGATGATTTTTATGTTATGTTTTGCATCAAATATATGATTACATGAAAGTTAATTCATTATATCTTCCTCGTAATCCTATTCTCTTCTTAATGTGTCTACCAAACGTACGATTCTCTTATCTTACTAGTTGACTAGTTCATGCAAGGATGAAATTGATAATTCAAGCTCATTTAAGACATAAGCAGTTGAACTTCAACAATCCCAAACGAAAGCATGTTGTAATGGAGACATGTGATGATTATAGTTTTTCTTTGTTGCAGGTGCCATACAATTTGCTAGGTCCGAAGGAATTATACCAGCACCGGAACCAGCACATGCCATTGCAGCCACAATTGGGGAAGCTCTCCATTGTAGAGAGATTGGAGAGGCAAAGGTTATTCTTATGGCAATGTGTGGGCATGGCCATTTTGACCTGCCAGCCTATGAGAAGTATTTACAAGGAAATTTGGTGGACTTGTCATTTTCAGAGGAGAAAATACAAGAATCATTAGCCAAAATTCCTGGAGTGGTAGCCTGAAGTGAAGCCAACTATAGGAATATGCCGTGCAGGAAGAAGAATAATATCTAATGTAGAATGCTATCAAGTTTTTTTGTGAATTTATATGTAACCATGATCTTTGCTTGGAATAAAGGATTATGCAAAAATTGATTTTAGATTAAAGTTCATTGTATTAGCTGTTAGCATTGTGATACCAAAAAAGAAAGCTGGAAAAAAATTTGACCACAATTTTTCTTCTGGTTTGGACTGAATCAAAACAGATTTTGATTCGGATTCATATACAGGTTAAATTGGACAAACTGATCAAGCACTCAATCTGCACAGCCTTCCAATTAAGCTGCCTTTTTGAAGGAGAGTGGGAGAGAAATAATAAATTCACTTTTGTTTTTCATGATTAAAAATACTTGTGATACATAAATTTTTCATGTGATTGGAATTCTTATCATTTAGTATTAAAAATAATTTTCGTTTCCTGTTTCTATTTCGCTTCACATTTCTTTTAACAATTTGTGCATTTTTGATACAGTTTGGAAAATAATATTTATTTTTTCAACATAATGTTGGAAAGTTTTTGTTTTTTATTTTTTTTCAATATTATGTTAGAAAGATAAAGAGTAATATTGTTTTTCAATTTATGTTAAAAATATACAAGGTCTTGAATAAAGTGTAAATGAAAATAAAAAGTATTTTTCAATATTATGTTGACTTGATATTAAAAATAAAACCAGAGATTTAAATTGATGACAGCTACAACTTAATTGGGAAATATGTAATTACACCTCTCTTTAAAATTAAAGGTTTAAGCTCCAATCCCCCAACATTATTTCACCATAATTGATGGTAAAAGTTTGGAAAATAAATATTTAAATTCATTATGTTACTTAAAAAATAGTTTAATAATACCATAAGCCAATTAGAGACAATAGGTGACAATTAGCTTAAACAGTTGGTATAATCATTTGTCCTACCACAATAGATTTATATTAAATTCAAGTCACATAAAATATTATGATTATTTTTTATTGTGCAATTCATAGTCATAAAGTAAAGATTGATTTAGATGGATTTATCCATACTAAAGATAATTTAAACATTTTATTTCCGTAACAAATGTTTGATGACAGGAACCAAGTCATCCGAGTTACTATCAATAATCATATGTTAAGACCTACCTTGACACTCCATTTTTTGCCACTCAAGAATGGAGTAAAAAATGATTTACTACAATGATTTTTGAAAAAAAAAATAATAATGAATTATTAATAAAAATTCTATACATGGCTTAAAATTACTAGCGAACTAAGAGTAAAATTGGAGTTTAACTTCGCAGTATTTGAAATGCAAATAAAAGGAGTGAGCCGTAATTAAGATTGCGAATTTATGATTTAACAAAGTATATAAGCTAATTAGATTGGGCGACGGTAGCTTGAGGGAAATTGTAACGGGCTGGGTTTGGAATATAGTTTAATTTCACGGGGAGTTTCATTTACCCAAACGGCGCCGTGTTTATGATACCCCAAACCCAAGGCCAAGCAAGTAGAAAAGCAGAGTCCGAGGTACTGGCGCATAGATTTCTAAGCTTACCTGCCTGTGATATTTTTGGGGGGTTCATCTGCCTGTGATATTTCCTTTGAAGGGTTTATTGCGCTAAAGAACAAAATCTCTCGCTCTCGCTCTCTTTCTCCTATACTCTCTGTGGTCAACTCGTCGCTTCAGTTTTATCATTCTGCGACGACTTTCTGGTGAGTTCTCCCAAATCCAACTCAAATCCGTTATCGTTTGAGATTTACTTTTTTTTTTCCATTAATTTTGAGCTGGTTATCTGTAAGTTGGTAATTACATATACCAATTGTTTCCATCTAAATATTGTCTCTGCTACTTGTGCATTTTTTAATTATACAATTATAGATACTAGCTTTGAGTTTGAAACTATTGCAACGGTAAGTTATTTGCTAAATTTAAGTTCAAGTATGCTGTATTTGAGATTTTATGCGGTGTTGTGTTGTTCATTGGCTAATGGGTTATCGCCTTTGATATTATTGTTAGGGTTTTTCACGCTTAATGCTAATTAGGCATTGCTTACAAGGGAAATGATTCCTTTTAGAATGTTGAATTATTATTTTTTTAAAAAGTGGTAAACTTAACTAATATTATTAGAAAGTTTGCTTTGAGCCTAGTTGAAGGGGAACTTGCTGTGATTTAATAATGTTTGTGATGGGGTGATGGGTATTGTGGTAATTGGTCCAGTACATATTATTAGCTGTGAAACAACTTCAATATGGTTAGCTGGGATTGAACTTTTTTTTTTTTTTTTCGGTGTATAAGTGGTTAGCTGGGATTCTATTAACGCACAGTTTGTTTGGGGCTAACTCATACTATCTTTTAGTAAAGTTGCTGCATTTTTTTTTCATGGTATATTTATAAACTTGCTTACCTGAAGGACCTATTCCAAAATCCGAATCTGTTGGGTCTATGTTTAGGCACAATGGATGACAGTTAGCTTAATTAGTTGGTATAATCATTTATCCTCACACAAGAGACTTGGGTCGAACTCTGCTCACATCAAGGATTAAGACTATCTTCAGTTGTGTAGTCCATAGTCAGAAAGCAAAGGCTGGTCTGAATGGATTTACCTATATATATTAGGGTAATTTAGACATTTAATGGTTTGATTGGATACACAATATCTAATTAAGTTGAATTCATAATCTTCCTTATTATGACTAAGGGTCGTTGTGTATTTTTTTTTTTCAATATAAGATGAATTTTCTTGTATTTTACTTTAACTGTTAATGCTGGAGTGTAGATTTCTGTATATTTTTCCTTTTTTTTAATCTAACCTAACCTTTTGATGGAAATAGTAAAAACTTCCATCCAGAACTATGTATATGGAGTAATGTAAAGAAGATAAGCAAACATATCAAACATTTAGTGATTTAATTGTATAATGTATAATGCATAAAAACTTATTAAGTTGATGAAAGATAACCAATTTATGTTCAGGGATAGTGGACAATTGATTAAAGAAACGATGAGGTGACAAACCAGACCAGTCCAGAACTAGCCATCAGATAACTATTTGTGGCAAGAACAGCAGTGGTGATCTCATGCTAGTGTTAGAAACGAATAAAATGATACTCCCTCTGTCCCATTATTTTTTGTCCCCGCTGTTCTTTTTGGACGCTCTATATTAAATGAAATGAAATGTTGGTTTACCATTAATTCTCACCTTCAGTTATAAATTATAAGACTCAAAATATATAACACCAAAGTTAATTGCAATTATACTAAAAATTCAAATTGAAATTTTGAGCAGTGACCAAAATTATGGGATGAAAATAAACCAGATTTATGTTCATATTCGAACAATTCATTCTTGTGATTTTGTCATCGAAATTCTGTGATTACTACCCATCTTCATGAGGAAGTTTTACGCTAATGAAACTGAGAAACCTTTTAGCTCTTGCATCATCTGTAAGAGCACCACTTCCTCAAGCTTGGTGTCTGTGGAAGACAAAGAAAATACCAACCATAAGCTAGGGTCTTCTTTAGCTTTCGTTGCCATTCTGCAGGAAGTGCCACTGCCATTTCTGTCAAGCCTGTGTCATTTGCCCCAGCTACACTCCTCTAACTTTGATGTGAAACCAAACTTCACATGAACCTATCACATCTTCAAGTTTTGGTTTCTTGAACTGTGGGAAGTCGTAGAAAGAGGAGTTAATTAAATACAAGTTCTAAAAGGGTTATCAAACATTGACCAAAATTTGGCCACTTGCAATCTCATTTGGGTATGAAAACAGGCCAGAGCGATTCTGTTATATCAATCTTTGAGCTATAAAGGTTCCTTTATACCTATCATTTGATTATTCTATAATTTATTTGATTATTGGTGATTCGAGGAATTATTTCCTTTGGAATTTGGATCTTGTACATGGTTAGATCTAGACTGTAGTCAATGCTCAAAATTACAGTTAAATAATAAATATATATTCTCTTATCATACTAAGTTTATTTATTTGGCCAGCTCACAATTAGCTATTTCAAATGGGAAGCAAAGGTCGAATGCCGCCTCCTCATCTGAGGCGCCCTCTTCCAGGCTCTGGCATGGTACATCCTGATGCATTTGGTCCTGGAATACGCCCGACACAAGGTTCCTTTTCTCCTTTTGATATGTTGCCTCCCCCAGAAGTTATGGAACAGAAGCTTGCTGCACAACATATGGAGATGCAGAGAATTGCAACAGAGAACCAGAGACTTGCTGCCACCCATGGAACCTTGAGACAAGAACTTGCTGCTGCACAGCATGAATTGCAGATATTGCATAGTCAAATAGGAGCAATGAAGTCTGAGAGAGAGCAGCAGATGAGGGGTCTTATGGATAAGATTGTCAAGATGGAAGCTGAACTGCAGGCAGCAGAGTCTGTTAAGTTAGAATTGCAGCAGGCACGGGCAGATGCACAGAACCTGATTGTAGCAAGGGTGGAACTTATTTCAAAAGTGCATCAATTGAGTCAGGATCTTCAGAGAGCTCGTTTAGATGTCCAGCAGATACCAGCTCTAATGTTGGAACTTGAGAGCCTTAGACAGGAGTACCAGCGATGCAGGTAATTGTTTTGCCCTTATTTATGGTTGTTCCAGAAGAACATTTAATAAAAATTAACTTCAAATGGAAGGCATGACAAAGATAAGTATCAACTAATGCTTGGGCATG
The DNA here is from genome assembly GCA_023935145.1 of Bretschneidera sinensis. Taxonomy (NCBI): domain Eukaryota; kingdom Viridiplantae; phylum Streptophyta; class Magnoliopsida; order Brassicales; family Akaniaceae; genus Bretschneidera; species Bretschneidera sinensis. Next base: position 24,955,775 of record CM043697.1, on the reverse strand, counting down.
TAGATTTGACAAATCACTCATTTTTTTGGATTTTCGAGCATGCCCTTTTAACAATTTCTTAAAGCATGTCTTTCCTGTATCTATTGTTTGAGACCATTGAGCAATACTATTTATTGTAATATTTGGTGAGGAAGTTCTCTGTAAAAGGCTTTATTAAAGGTTGTTACTTTTTGAGCTTTTCTATCTCTGTAAAAGTTCTGTCCTGGAGACTGGAGTTGTGTTCCAACACACTTTTTCTCTACCTACTAATTTGATTCCCAATACGTAAGTGCAATAACCTTCTTTTCATTGATATGCAGGGCAACTTATGACTATGAAAAGAAATTTTACAATGACCACCTTGAGTCGCTTCAGGCGATGGAGAAGAACTATATGACCATGGCTAGGGAAGTAGAAAAACTTCGAGCAGAGTTGATGAATGCTGCTAATGTTGATAGAAGAGCTGGTATTTTACTAGACCCCTTACCTTTTGATATTTTGGAGCTCTTTGTTTCGCTTTATCTATTGTATATTTAGATTGTTCATGCTTGACAATTAAATCCAGGTGGGCCTTATGGTGGCACAACTGTAAATAATGAGAATGAGGGTCCTGGGCATCCAGCTGGACAAAATGCTTATGAAGATGGTTATGGTGTTCCCCAGGTGTGTCATCTTCCACATGTTCAGTTTGGCTAAACCATACTCTGATTTCAATTTCATAGCCCTATATCTTATATGTAATTTATGAAAAAGGGAAAGGAGAACCTATCACATGGTTTAGAAGTCTGTTTAATCGCTTTTTTATATTCATCTACTATAATCTGAAAGATCCCGAAAGCTGTAGGATCTAATTTTACCTGAAATTTATCTGCCTATATATAAGGTAGTAGACCTGTAATTTATCAATAACTGAACATGGTTTTCAATTCCCATCATGACAAAAATTCTGGGTGTGTTCGTGGCTGTTGGTGTATACTTTTGTATGCTTTATAAAACATGCACCCATGTACATGCATGCTAGTGTTGAGAAATTGTCAAGTGATACTTTAAAGTGCAAAACCACTGTCCATTTTGCGAATAGTGCAGGCATTCGTATTTGACAGATTTATGAAGTAATTTGTGTTCTTTTCACATTTGAGATCTGATCAGGGTACTATTCTTTTAGTGTTCCAGTTGATGTCAAACATTCTTGTACGTGCTTCGTCAATAAGTACCCAACATTCACATGAAATTGTGGGAATATGATAGGCACGTAATTTACCCGACTTTACATGAGACAAGTTTATTTCCTAAGCTTTAAGGCTTTAAGAAATAGGAGTGGGTGCTGAAATTTTAAAGTACTACACTAGCTTACTCCCACACTTGTCTCCCCCACCCCACCCCCTTTTCTTTGGTACATATGATGAAAATATGAAATCATTATAAAAAAAACAGTTAAATTATCCTTTTTTCGTTATTCTTGGACTAAATCCATGATTGTGTAATTACATTTGTAGAATACCGAAAGAAACATGCGCTAACACCTAAATTATCTAATCCATGATTGTGTGATTGCATTTTAGAATGCTGAAAGAAACATGCACTAGCACCTAAATTATCTAGCCTTTATGTTGCTTTGTCCCGTGTGAGCATGCATTTTTACTGCAAAGTTTGGTTTTTCCTGTTTAATAAGATTTTTGTTACTTATCAAAAAAAGTGTCACAAAGTTGATGTTGTTTATGAAAATAAATTCTATAAATAGGAAGAAAGATTATTAGTGGTTGTAAGATTTTGTTGTAGGCAACGTAATTCTACTTAAAAAAGTTATGATGTTGAACTATGCCGAAACATGGGGGCCAATTGAACCTGGCTGAATCTGGTCAGAAGGGAAGACTAATAATCTGTTGCTGCTTCCAGAAGATGAAAGTGAATACTGAATGTCATACTTTGCACTTTGTATTACAGGGGCATGGCCCTCTCTCTGCTGGTACTGGTGCTGCTGCTGCAGCTGCTGCGACGGCGGCCATTTCTGGTGCTGGTTCTGGTTCTGGTTCTGGTGCTGGAGCAAATGCAGGTGCTGGCACTCCTGCATATGTTGGAGCTCAATCCGGGCATCCTCCTGCAAGGGCTGGTTACGATGTATCAAAAGTACCTGGTTATGATGCACAAAGGGGACCTGGTTATGAATCTCAGAGAGCACCTGTTTATGATACACAGAGAGGACCTGGTTATAATGTGCAAAGAGGACCTGGTTACGACACGCATAGAGTATCTGGTTATGAGGCACCTAGGTGCCCTAGCTATGATGCACCTGCCAGGGGTGCTACTGGGCCGCATGGACAACTGGCACCTCCAAATAGTGTGCAATATGGGTCTGCAACACCGCCTCCACGTGCTGGAAGTGGATACGAAGCAGCACCTCGAGGTGGGAACACTGTTCGCAGATGAATGTGAGATTTTGTTGATATCAGAAACCATGCAACATTCTCTGGGATAATATCACGTGTTATCATCATTTTCTTTCAGTTCACATTTGATTCCTGTCTCTCTCTAGGGGAGTATATTGCTATCTTTATAAAGCATCTGTTTGAGCAGATTGCTACCCATGCTCGATACGAAAGTCTCATTTTCTAGGCCTTTCAGATGATGTGCCTCTTGCCTTGCAATTTTCTTTATGATTGGGCTGAATACGCAGGCCGTTGGCATTGATGACAGCTGCTGCCATAGTGATGGGCATGGACTGAAATATGAATACACATACTAGGGGAAAACATTGCTTTGGGTGATTCTTCATGCCTTTGTCTTGATGTTCGAGAACCTAACGAGAATAGATGAAGGTGCAGCCGAATTGTATATGACCCTTGATTTTGTGGAAAACAATTAAAAGAAAAAGAAATTTAGTTACATATCTGAATGACCTTTTTCTTCTCCAAACCAAGGCATTTAGGATAATTTGCTTCCAAAGGGTCTTGAGCTGTTCACTGGGGTGAGTATAGAAACCGGTAAATTTGTAGATCTGATCCAAATCGGTGCAATAGATTGAGTTGAGTTAGGTTTTTCAAAAGTTAGTTTGGGTTGGGTTGGGGTTTTCAAAAGTTAAATTGAATTTGGGTTGGGTTCGATTGGGTTATGGGTTAAAAAAATTTCAACTTGATTCAAATTGGTAACTCGGTCATTATATAATTACATTTTATGTATATTTAAAATATATTTACTTTAAAGATTAATGGATTACATTCATACATTGGTAAGTTAGTTTGGATTACAATATATATTTTGTGTGTATATTTGATGGATTACATTTATATTAGTTTCCATAAAAAATGCTAATTATAATTTAAATATGTGAGTAGATGTGGCAAAATCTAATCCAACCAAAAAACCCGAACCAATCCAAACTCGACTCGAATTGAAAATGTATTAAAATAATATTACTCGAACTTGACTCGACCCTAACCTGAGTGATCCAAAATTTGAAATGTCTCGAATTCAAAATGACTCGAACTCAACCTAACCCGAACGACTCGAAATGACTTAAAAATATAATTTTTTATAAAAGAAAATAATTTGTTTTTTAAAACTAGGGTAATAGTTAATTGATTAGTTGTCAAGTAAAATAAATTATATCATAATTAATTAATTATTGATTTACATGTGTTGATGTGTATAGCTCAATATTATATTAATATGAGTAATCTCGTTTGTTTCAAATCAAAAATCGAGGAGACTAGTAAATTTTGCATTGTTTTTCATGTCACAATAAAATTTTATATTTAATTGTCATGAAAAAACAGAATGAAATAAAGTGATTATATGAAATTTACTCATATGCAAATAATATATTGTCATATTATATGCAAATAATATATTTTTAATTAAGTATAAATATTTATTTTGTTGACTTGACCTGACCCGACCCGATACAACCCGAGATTGAAATGATATGAACTCGACCCGACCCGACCCGAAGTAACTCGTGTCACGAACGGCCTGTGACTTAATATGACTCGAACCCAACCCGTTTGCCACTTCTATATGTAAGGAGCGTATTTCTTTTTAATACTTTTTAGTTGAAGAATACCGTTTGTTCTCGTGAAAGCATTTTTTTTAGACTTTCAATATACTTTCCAAAAGCTTATTGAATTGATTTGTTTATCTCATTTTCATTCACTTTATGTTTTTTGTATTATATAACTTGATTATAGATATTCTAAAATCGAGTCTATACTATTGTTGAAGTTTTTAAATAATATGATTGATCAATCACCTTTAAAATCTAATTTTATTCACTTTTGTATAGTTTGTATTAAATTAAAGTTGTTTGAACTTTATGTGAAGTGATTTATGGTACTTAATTTGTAATGATGGTTTGTAAGATTTAATAAATTATTGTATGGATTTGATCTTAGATCTAATGAATGATGAATTATTGTAATAAAATATTTTTTTTTATGTAATATGTTTAAATTAATTTTTTAAGTAAAAAAATACTAAATCGGTGATCCAAATAGATTCAAACCGATTTGAATGAATTTAGTTAATTTGAAATTGGATGGATTCATAAGTTAAGTTGGATTGAGACTTTTATAATCTGAGATAATTTGGTTGAATTAATTTTTTAGACCAATCCATTCTATTCACCCCTACTTATCACTTATGTGCTTGGAATAGCATTACATTCAACTGGGTCTTAGGTTTTGAACTCTCATGTAAAATATGGTAATTGAAAGAAAAAAACAGTGCATTTAATTTGGGATATCATCAGTTATCACCAAATTCTTTTGCATTTTGGAAAATGTTTTAATGTTCTCTCAGATTGAATACTGATCAAGTAATACTTGTTTTCTATGGTTTTTTTTTTTTGTTGACAATTTTTTCGTTCAAATGTGGACGATGTAACATGTGTGATTCTTGCGGTCAACTTATGTTATCGTTGAAATGAAAATAAATAAAGTAACTTTTCTTTTTTATTTCTTAATCTTTATCCTCCCCTCTAAAATTCTAAAAGTTCACACTTAATGATATGGGGAGGATGATGGAGATAAAGAAATAGTGGAAATAGTTTTTTTTTACATTTCAATTGTCAAATGAATTTGATGTGAGTGCTGAACTTGCATAAGCATGTGTACACGATTTAACATTTTGAATGCAAAATTATCGGAAAGAGTTATTTGAAACACCCTATAGCGGATGGTTTTTGTAACAACTCATCTTAGATTGGTCACCCCCGAGATGTGTCATCACTTATTGAAATCACAGCATGACACATATATGCAATAATATAAAAATACCAATTGAAATTATCTACATACATAAATCCTCAATCCTCAACATGAGAGTTACATTATTAAGATTTCAACTGAAACATTAAATACAACATATTATGCATGATTATTTACAATTTTTTTCCATTAATTTGAGGATGTAGACCACATGGCTTACAGATAATGACTCAGTCTGAATCTCAATTCACCAATCTATCTGTCATGCCTGCTACATGAAATTATTTAACAATGAGGAGTGAGCTTCACAAACTCAGTGAATTAAATTTACTAGAAGTATTCAAGTTGTACAAGTCTGGTCACATCTTATAGTTCAATTGTTCAAATAGTCTTTCAATATTTATTTATCTATATCTCATATAACTCGATAATAACATTCTATTTTCACTACTCATATCATAATCCTCATCATTTATCAATCTCTTCTTAAGTTAATCATCAAATATATCAATATTTCTTCTCATATATTTAATCATCTCGATACTATCAATTTAACCTCATAATTACCTCGTTATGAGGTTCACAGTATATAATCAATCACTCAGATAATTCTTATCATATCATACTTTCATATTTATTTCTCATCATATCTGTCTATTTGTGAGATTCATTCATCTATCAATAAATTCACAATCAAGAATAATACTTTAGTATCTCTAGCAATAATAATCAATATTTAAAACAGATACAATGCATGAATTTAAATTATCATATCATTTTATATTAGAATTTAATAATACCTATGGGGATTAGGATGTGACGATTAAAAATCCCTAACAAATTGGGGATGAGAATGACAATCATCTAACAAAAATCCACACATATAGATGACATGTAGGACATCAAATATACAATGACTTCATCACATTCACTTTAGGGGTGTGGTTATTTTTATTGGCCTGACGAAATTTCCATTGCAATGGAGTGATTAAGTTATTTTTGAAAGTTAATATATCACATTAAAAAAATTTAAAATATAGAAAGTAAAATAATTTCACCCCCAAAGTACAGTGTATGGATAGTAAATTCCAAATTTAGCTGAAATTAAGTGAGTGTAAAATTAGGGTATGTTTGGTTCACTGATAGGATTGTGGTGGAATAAAATTATGATTATAGTGGGATAAGATTAAAAGAGATTAAAATAAAATTATTTTAATTCAATGTTTGGTTGATAAAAATTACAAATTGAAATTAAAATGAGATAACAAATATAAAAATAAAAATATTTTTTCATATATAAACCACAAACCCCCAATTTATCTAGAATATTCTTTTTTTTTTTACTGTCAAGTAGACACCATAGCTTACAAGTTACAAGTTATAAGTTATAGTCAAGTCCAGATCTTGAATGGTGCTGGAGGTGCTCATGCAAATTTGGATGAAGAAGAAGAACCGGAGGTGCTCGTGTAGATCTGGAGGAAGAAAAAGAAGGGGGAAGAGAATGAGAAGGAGAAAGGGAGGAAGAAAAGGGAAAAAAAGGATGAAGTTGGGGTTTGCAAGGGGTAAAATGGGTATATACTTTTTTTTAATCCCACAAAAATGGTATTACTTCTATCTCAAGGGAGGTAAGACAAAATTCATGAGATTATTATGAATTTTGTCTCGTCTTAATCTTAAATAAACAATATATTTCTCAAACCAAACATAAAAAGACTAATTTAATTCTGTTTCACTTTTATCCCTTCAACGAAACATGCCCTTAGTAGCCAAGGCCCAACGAGATTTTAGTATTCTACACTGTACATGATAATTCCACTATTTGAGTTGAAGTGTTGAAGTTTTTCCCATTGAACGGTTTATCCATCTGGATTGACCCAAGACCTGAGTGGCTCTTAATTCTTAATGAAACCAAATTTAAAAAATTTCATTTCCCGGCAAGAAGCCACTTTTACATTGTTCCATGGAAGCCTGATTCGCTCCGACCGCATCTCTCTTTCCGCTGAAACCAATTTCACCGTAACTCTCTCTCACCCTCACTCTCACTCTCACTCTCCTCACTTTATATGTAATATAATGTAAATTCATACATATGTATATATAAATTTTGTGATTTTGGAACTGATTTGATATATTCTTAATTAAAGGGTTTAGGTTTTGATTTTGTCTTAATCATGATTATTTGCGTTTCGCTTTTTTTGGGATAGTTATGCATTGATATTCTTGAGCAATCTTTTTCAAAACTGGAGTTGTTTGGATTACAGGTTCCCTTAAATTTCCTGTCCATTCGGTTTTTTTTTTTTTACTTAATTTTCAATTTCAGTCTGCTTTATTAGCAAACTAGTGCTTGTTTTAGTCAGTGATTTTATGAATTCGCAATGCTAGTTTGAAATTCTGCTTGTTCATGACAATAATTCTCGATTTTCTCTATCAAAGATTTGGGATCTAATGTTGCGAGTTTACAGAGTATATGGTTTGTCCTATTCAAAGCATGGAAGATGTGGTGGCAACGGTTAGCGGTTACCATGGCGCGGAGAGGTTTAACCTCATCAAGCTTATCTCTCATGCCGGTGCAAGTTATGTAGGTGCAATGTCAAGATCAGTCACACACTTGGTCAGTTTTGATCTTTTACTGCTCCATTAATATGTAAAATAGTACACTTTTTTAAGGAACAAGGAGCAAAATACACTGAAGAACCACCAAATGGGTACAAGTATCACGTGTTTGTTGATTTATTTTATTTAAATGAAGATGTTTAACTTTTATTTGGTTGATTAGGTATGTTGGAAATTCGAAGGAAAGAAATACAGTTTCGCTAAGAAGTTCAAGACAATAATAGTTAACCATCGGTGGGTGGAAGAATGCATAAAGCAATGCAAGCGTGTCCCGGAGTGTCCCTATATGTTGCAAGGGTATGGTTAAGTTATTTCTTTACCGGATTGGTTAATGAGAATGCATTTGTTTGTGTTAGGGTGTGCTAATCATTTATGGTGCTTTGTTACAATTTTTATGTCTGAAGATCAACATTACTGTTTTTTTTCCTGCCAAATTTAATTGCATAGCTTTCACTCTTGAAATTCACCCACAAAGACTGGTGATACCTGCTTTCTTACACGTTTTCTTTGATTTGTGTTTGCATGTTTCTTTGCTTTAGTACTTATTTGAGTTACTTGTTACTATCGCAATGCAATTTAAGAATGAAATATGGTCTAAGGCTGAAACTTATATGATTGCTTGCAGTGGACAAGAAATAGGGCCTTTGATGATGGAAGCCCTATTTGTTGCTAAGGAGGGGGCATTGACTAGGAAACATAAAATGTTTTCAGAACAATCCAATGTTTACGATGACTCTGAAAAGGAAACTAGGGATATGGGTTGGAAACATTCTGACCTTGCCGTTTGGACTGATTCCTTTCTGTTGAACGAGGTAATATTGTAAACATCTCTCTTTCTCTCTCTCTCACACACACACATATACACGAACACACACTTGTGCACTCACCTGTGTAAGCACACTTTCACTCTCACTGAATGTGGCATGTGGTGATAAGTAGATTGTAAATTGAACTGTCATTCTAAGTGGGGGTGTGGAAGTAGATTCGAAAAGAATGGGTTGGCCTTCTTCCTTGTGTTTCTATGATGGTGGGAGTGGCGAAAGAACTCGGTTTTGGCATGATACTTGGTGTGGGGACACTTCTTTAAAAGTCCAATTTCTGGATGTTTTCGCTATTGTGAGGAATAAGGATGCCCTCATTAGTTCTTGCATTTCTTTGTTTAATGACTCCATTTCTTGGAAAGTTCCTCTTGTTTGCAATGTCCATGGGAGCTTGAGTTTGTTGAAAGCTTCTTGGAGGCCTTGTAAAGCGCTAATCTTGATTTGAGAAGAGAGGATTAGTTAGATGGAAATCTAATGTAGATAAGGAGTTTGAGGTGAAATCATTTTATAAGATCCTTTTAATAAGATTCCATTGGAAGACTCACCTGACTTCCTTTGGAAATCCATTCGGTGTCCTTATGCCCCCCAAAAAGTAAGTTTTATTGTATGGGAAGGTCTTGCGAAAATATTCTTACCATTGACAACCTTCAAAGAAGGCGGAAAATGCTTGTTAGTAGGTGTTATATTTGTAAAGGTTGTGCCTGGTTCGTGTTTCATCTTTTAGTGGAGTGTTCGTTGGCTAGAAATTTGTGGGAGATTGCTTATTGTGTTTCGTTCTTTTCTTGGGTGGTTGCTAACTCCGTGAAAGATAAAGTGTGGGTTTGGAGTGGTATACGTGCTTCTAAAGAGCTAAAGACGTATTACACTTTGATTCTTCTCTCTATTTCTTTTGGCTTATGTGAAGTGAGAGAAATAGAAGGGATTTTGATGGCCAAGATAGGCCTATTGATGTGATTAGAGATAAATGGTTCAATATTTTTAGTTTTTGGTTTAAGGCGAATTTCATTGTGAATGATGAAGATCTTTTAGATAATGTAACATTTCTTGCGTTTTTTTACAATTTTACTTATAAAAAGAAAAGAAAATGTACTTTCATTCCGCTTAGTATATTGATGCACACATAGTATATGAATAAATAAATAACAATAACTAGATTTAAAAAAAAGCTAATGTAGTAGAATAAATCAATAGAGCGGTGAATTGGTGGGAAAAAGGGGGAATTTCCTTATGAAGTTTCCTGGTTTTATATCAGAACTGTAGATTTTAGTATGTATAATTACCAACTTTAAAGCTCCTTTAGGGTAAGATTTTCACAGGTTCGACTGGGAATCCTAACCACTTATGTTTAAACCAGCAATATCTTTTGGTAGTTGTAGCTTGTTTAGAGAAGAAACACCCTTTGGAGGACTGGAATTGGAGTTGTTGGCCCAATTTTTGTCAGCAAGTCTTTTTTATCTAATAGAAGAGTAATATTTTTGGTATGGTTTGAGTTGTGCATATCTTCAACTTTACTCATTCACTGTTAGCATATGATAAATTTTGAGCTTCAGTGTAGATAACATTGCGATTTGTTGTACATCTGTCTAGTCTAATCAGTTTAGTTCTACTGATTTTGGCAGAGAATCAGGATTTCTTTCACAGTTTTACTTATGTTTCCATGAATGATTCAGATTAGTTGCATTGATGGGCTAATAAGTCTCATTCACCTGAGTTGTTGAATATATGCAACAGGTTGTGGTTATCCCATTTAGTTCAGTGACTAATTGGATATTTTGCAGCTTGAAAGCTTTGTTTAAGTTTTATACATGCGCGCACTCACGTAAAAGTGCAATTAATTTTATAGCAGTTGTTTAGTATATGATGGTCTAAATAGTTTTTGTTTCCTGGCAAATTTTACTGCAGAATTTGTTTCTTGAATATGGAAAAAGTGGTGGTAGATCTCGTAAATTGAAGCCCAAACCAGTTGGAAATACTTCAAAGCAGGAAAACCAGTCAAGCAGCAGATATTGTTTTCAAAAACCTACTTTTTCTGGACTAGTTAGAACAGAGGTAATGTATTTGATTGCTTAAGTTTCTCAAGTTCAAGCCCAGGACGTAAATATGATTTGCTGAAAAGTTAAGGGCGCCTTCAGTTACTGAAAATTCTTCAGCTTTCCAGAAAATTTTCCCTAAAATGCCTTCCAAATGCAAAATTTTCTTGAAAAATCAGAAAATTTCTACAACTCGCACCCTGAACCTTTCTTCATAGAATTCTCTAATCTCTATGGTTTTACCTCTGGTTTGTTAACAGTACTCGACACTTGGTCTATTGCCTGTGTTCGTCATAGATATCACTGGTAATACAAAAGGAGTAAAACAAATTTACATGGTGCAATAAAATTTTCTAAATTTCTGGAGCAAATGCTACACGAAAGTGTCTAATTTTAGTATAAGATCAAGATGTTGAGCAATGCTTGTCAGCAAGTCTAGTCGCATGCTTTGGTTGACTAGCAATATGCATTGAGCATAGGATTATAAGTATACCACAATAGTGGGAAATGGTCATTTTTGAGGTCTTATGTGGGTGCATGAGATGCTTCTTTAGTCTATGGTAAAAATTAAAATTGTGCATACTGATACTTTTAACACCAATGGATAATATGGACAGAAATATTTGTAAGTTCTAATTAACCTTTGTATATTGTTTCCTATTTCCAGTTTCTTAGTTCAATGCTTTTAAATCTTAATATGTTCCAAGTTCCTATAAAAAAAGTTCCAAGCTAAAGAATCTGAGTTGAATCATATGATTTGATTTTGTTCTTCCAACTTCCAATAATATGTACTTCTTACAAATTTGTTTAAAGTGAACTTGGAAAATGGATCTGATTTTATTAAACAATGTACTAATCTTCCTGAGTAGGATGGTATCCATGGCATCTGATAATTTTAGGAAAGTTTTGATGCTACCTGACCTTTTTAATTTGTTCTAATTCCAAACTGATTCATTGCATGTAACTTGCAAAATCTCATCAAATTAAGGCAAAGATGCATTTTTTTAATACACTATAGTTTTTCTATTCTGAACTAAAGCTTAATTATTTATTTGTTCCTTCCTCGTAAGATCTTAATCTTTGTTTCAGTATGTGAAAAGTTATGTCATGCTATTTATTTAAGATCCTCATTAGTCACATTTCTTCCCCAATTTTTGTTTTATATTCTCTCAGTGCTGTTAAAATTGTTTGTTTTGCTTTTTTGATCTCTCACTCTCTCTCACACACACACTTACTCACACACACACACATACTCACTCGCACACACTTACTCACACACACTCACTCACACACACACACACACACACTCACACTCACACTCACTTACTCATTCACTCACACACACACAGACACACTCACTCACTCACACACACAGACACACACAAACACATACACATACTGCTTGAAACATTATATCTTTCTTACTTCTGTTTTTATCTAAATTATTCTTGTGACTGTTATTGAATAACATTTTTTTTCCTTTTGCTGTTGAGAAGCATGAAGAGGCAAGAACTTCCATGCATCCAGTGAGAGAAAAGAGGAAAGTTATCAATGGCGGTCAAAGCACTTCTTCTGAACCTTCAAGTAAAAGGCGGAGGCTTGTGAAGAAGAATGCTTGTAGAGACATTGTGGATTTTGTGCTTTCTGATTCTGACCAAGAGTGCCATCCGAGCAGCTCGAGCAGAGCTCATAATATGCAGAATAATGTCGCAGAACATTCAGATGGTGAAAGGGATGTTAGAAATGCAGAATTTGGAGGAACATCTGTTGATGAGTTCTATAGACATGCAGATGCTACAAATGGGGCTTTTAAGGATGCTGAAGAAATTGAAGATTGGAATTATCCACTTGCTTTGAAGGGTTCAAAATTATGTGCTGGTACATCACATGCTGTTGAAAGAACCTCACAAGATGGGGGTTCTGATGTTGATAACTTAGATGAGAAGATCAAAGATATGGCTCCGATTGAAAATGTCACCAGATTACCTCCTTCAGAGGACTCACTGTGTGTTATATGTTTGACAAAATTTAGTTCAACCATAGGGATTTTGCCATGTGGACATCGATTTTGTTATTCATGCATCCAGAATTGGGCTGACCATATGGTATTCTCTTCTTTAATTTGTCTGCTCTACTTTTCATTAGTATGCTTACTAAGTTTGTGTTTTATTATTATGATGCGTGTGTGTGTGTGTGTGTGTATATATATATATTCAGTTTTTAAAATAAATTCATTGTGCTAAAAAATTATATCTTCGTTTATGCTTTTTACATATGTAATTCTTACACTTTCCTTGCATTAGCCTATAACTTTTTCCTTCTATTGAGAATGCATTACAGCATGCAATTGATATCGTAATCCTAATTCTCTTCATCGAGTTTGCTATTATTCTGGTTATATATACACTATATTTTCCTTTATTGAAAATTATGCACTATATTTTTCAAATAGTCAACTCTGCGCAATTGGTGATAAATAATGCTTATATTGAATTCCTCCTGTTTGTTCTGGGCTAAGAAGTTCAGTTTTTATCTTTTGATCCTTCTAAGAGAGAATACACGGTTTTGAGAAGTCATCTGTGCTCAGTGCAGCATGATGACTCTTCTGCTCTCTTTTTTTTTTTGGTTTTTTTTCTTTTCCGTAGGAGTTGGCAAAGATGAAGATGAGGATTCAAATGCTTCTGTCCCTCTACAGTCCTGTCTCTGGCAATCACAAGAAGATTAAGATGACTTATGTCTAAGATTTTGGAAGTTAAGGGATACGTCTTTCTATCACTACTAAGGAGCATTAGAAAAATGGAGAAACAAAAAAGAAAAAAAATCAAATGCAAGCCAATTGCCATCACAGCCCCGATACTTTCTGGATTATGACACTACTCCTTAATAATTCCAATATGATAACTGAATGTACATTACCCTGTATTTTTACTAATGTTTGTTACATGTGGAATCTTTCTGATTGAGAATTAAACTGCGTCTTATGACTTCTGTAATCTGAATTTTCTGCAATTTGTTACTCTGTATCTTTAGTTGATTGCAACATTAAAGGGGTTCATGTGCTGGTGATGCTCTATGTAGGCTTCAAGAAGAAAGATTTTAACTTGTCCTTACTGCAAGGCCAATTTTGTCAGCATCATAAAGTTGGAGGATGTAGCCACTTCTGATCAGAAAATTTACTCCCAAACTATTCCATGTGCATCTTCAACAAGGGATATTTTCATTCTTACTGATCAAGAAAGACTGAGTGAAGCTCAGGTACTATTATGCTTATAGTAGTAAATCTCTTCTAAGTGTCAATATTGTTTAAGATTATCTTTCTGTTATATAATAAACCTCACATTCTATTCTCCCTCTTTCTAGCTGCATGATCTTGCTAGAAGTTTAGCTGAGTAGTCATTTTTTCTAATTTAAATAATTAGTAATTTGAGTTATTAGCAGGATACTATTGGAATACTATACTGTACTATTTAACTAGGGAACTATATGCTGAAAGTAGGATGCTATATCTAGCATAATTTCTTAATGGACTGTCACTAGGGAAGCAAGGAAAGTGCAAGAGTGAGTTGCATGAAATAATCTTTACCAACATTGATGCTTGTTTTACCTGGTGATGTTAAATAAACTGAGAAAAAGGGTACTGACCTTTCTTTGGCTGTATTAAATTTATTGTGAGAATTCCTAAAGTTTCATCCTATCTAGTCATTTGCTTGCTGAAGTCAATTCCATTATCTTTTACCATTCATCATAAAACAGTCAAGTGTTTTAGATTTGGTCCTCTGTGAACCATCTTATAATTTTTTGTCTGCTACGCGAGTACAATTTTCTGACTGTTGTAATTCTGCATTTTGGTTTTTGGTAGCCTTGGAGATGTCAAGTAAGAGTTAGCTGTTAGAGCATCACAATGTTAGTGAAAACAAATGGGGCTTCTTTCATGATCACTCTGTGCTAGCTGGCGGTTTAATGATTCTCATCTTCTTAGCCTTGATCACAATGTTTTAACTAATAATTATTGGTCTTATTGGATTGCATTCTTGTATAATGTTGGTTCTTGTGGCTAATTCTTCTCTTTGTTTTCTGGGATTTAACAGTCCTTAGCCTCAGTTTGTAGTAAATGCTGTTATCGGGAACCTGAGGATCTTCTCATTAGTTGTCATCTTTGCCAGATTCGGTCCATCCATTCCTATTGTCTGGACCCTTATTTGTTACCATGGACTTGCAGTCACTGCAAGGATCTCCAGATGCTTTACCATCACGCATGTTAATATGCCCATTAATATGATTTGTCATCTACAGTGTCCAAGAGCATCTTAAGCCTTGTACGTTTTAGGTGCATTTTGGCTTGAGTTGTGTCCTCTTCAGTTTGCTGCTGCATAGCTGTATCTCTTGAGATTTGTACTTCTCGGGGCTTAACCAGTCTGCATTACTACCGGTATGAACACTGTTAGTGGGAATTGGAGGATTTTCTTCTCAACAGCTCTCAATATCCCACCAGATTGGCACATTTAATCTTACTTTTGGACCCGTGTGACTGTGAACATAAGCAAACTGCAAGGATCTACACATCCTTTATCAGCACCCCATTAATATGATGTCCCAATGGGAAATATGATGTCAACCATTTGTAATAATCTTTCTTAACCCTTTATACATTTGTAATAGCATTAACTTAATGTTTTGTTTGGTAGCATGAAATTAAATGGAATTGTTGCGTTTGTTAATAGTAAATTTGTAGAAAGAAACCTCCAATTCTATTTCCAAGGCCTTCGTGTTAACCAAATGCAATATAAGTGCTGATTTTATTCTTTTATCATTTTTATTAGTGTACCTGGATCATCCGAGGCTGAATATTTATGTCTTTTCATCCTTAAAAGTAAGAAAATTTGACACTGGAAATAAAGTTTGGCTCTTTGCAATTTATGTCCTTAAATTTTAAGGGGGGAAAAAAAAAAAACTCAACAGGAGGCTCTCTGTTATGGTGCTGGGATCAGTTTTTCCACTATTTGGGTGACAACCTTTCTTGAGCGTGAAGTCTACCCGGCTAAGGAACCGATATCAAAACAGGTCTAGACAGCAAGACCATAGAACATTCTTTCAGGGCTTGTCGTGGGGATTGCAGGTTTTTTTATCTCATGGTTTATGAGATTTTTTTGGATCAAATTACTTTTTACGGTTAGATAAAGAAAGAGTTGGAGAATTATCTCATAAACTAAGTGAAGGCAAGAATCTCGCTCCACCAAGAGGGTATGACGGACGGAAGGTCCAATTGGATGATTGGTGGAGGGTTTGCAGCCAATGGGACTACTGATTCCTAAAACAACCTTCCTTTTAGAATCTATCTAGATTTTCTGAAAGCACCTTTGTTGCCTTGCACCTTTCGTGATGTAGACATTCTTTGCTCTGAAATCTGTAGTGGGAATTAATGAATGTGGACTTGTTTTTTGAGGATATAAGTTATGCAACCTTACCATTTGAAGCTTCGTTTTTTATATGCGAACGACTAACTTTTATTCATTTCTCTTCTCTTCTCAGCCTCGTATCGACCTTATACCTTTTTCTCTTTTTAATTTCTTGATATCGTATAGAACTAGTACTGAAAGGCCATGTCATATGTGCTTTTCCTTTGCTTCTTTTGTCTTTCTTTACTGGTTTTCATTCTATTTCATTAGGTCATCTTTGCTTTATTACGGGGAATTCAAACTTAAATTAAGCCTATTATAACAAAAAGGATCGAGCTCCAAAGATAATTTTATGTTAGTGGCATGGTAGTTGATTTCCAAAGATGTCAGAAGAAATTAAACAAGAATGAAGATATGTAGTCATTTTAAGCACTTTAAATATAGGCCAATGATTTTTTAACTTGTCCAACATTCACCTTTGACACACTGTTCAATCAGAATGTAATACACTCGTTACAATAATTTTTCGACTCGTTGCATAGGTTTTTAAAAAGTAAAATAACTATTCCTCCTTTCGTCTTATTTATATTATGTATAGAAAATTCAAATTTTTAAAGAAATGTAATAATTAATGTTACAACTTATTAAATTATATCTTATTTTAAAAAATATTATTATTTAATACATAAATTTAATGTTAGAGTATTTTAGGAAACCTAAACTTAAGGGTAATTTAAGAAACTAATTAAAATTAAATTTTGACTTTTAAAAATTGATAAATAATATGAGATATCTCAAAATGAAATAGTTGTCCATGCATATGAAATGTAAAGAATAATTACTAATGAAGCTTTTACAAATATTGTAATGTTACAAATGCACTATTCGAATGTAAAAAAGATGTTAAAAACATGTGTTAGATATATCGCAGTAGTTGTTGCAATATGTGTTTCTTACAAAATGCAAGCTAATTAATCCCTTAATGCATATAAAGAAATACCGCAAATAATATAATACTGATATTTTCAGAATTTTTTTTAGCTCAATATTTTTGAGAAGTTGAACTCTGTTTTCTCTTGCACCATTCTTTTTTTAAAAAAAAAAAAATAGAATCATTTGCTTGCAGATTCTTAAGTTACATATACGATATATCATATATGTCACATACTTTACGGTAAAGTAGTGGGAAGTATTTTGCTATATACTTGCAATCTTATCCTAAATTAGGCCCTTTAATTAATTTACATTCCAAAAAAAATATTACTACCAGTAATAAAATTCAAAGATTTAACCAATGGGTATCAATTAACTTAATTGATAAAATTATTCATTCTCGTAAAAATATTGAAATTAAATCCTGTTCACATCAAGAATTAGATAAATAAATTGACATGTCCCGAGAGCACTGTTAGATTAACACTTGACATCCATTTTTAACATAAAAAATAAACAAATATCATAATCCATTTTTGATTCGCTGTTATTTTTTACTCATTATAATGATTTTTATGGGGTAAAATAATTAATTATTAATTAACTTTATTGACGTATTGCAAAATTATTCAAAATGTAAAAATGAGTGTCAATTTTGGAGTTAATAATATATCATTGAGCAAACCTAGATGAAAACGTAAAATATATGGCCATCTATTTCATTAACTCACCCCAATTACCAATTAAACAAAAAATTCCATTCCCTACATACAGTGCTAATGGGTATTTATTTTTTAAGATTAAAACAATATTTACTAGTCAATATCATACAAATATCACTCGGCTATTAGTTTATGAACATAATCCTCTAAACGAGTGACTGTCTTGGGTGTTCATTTTTCAACGCTATATGTCCCATATGCAAATGTCTATATTGTAGATTTCAATGCTATATGTCCCATATGCAAAACTCTTGTATATGAATAGACTGATAAGTCACGTTGAAGAAAAATTTAGAAGAATTAAAGAAAACTCCCAGAGGGAGCAGGAACATGAGACAAAAACCCTCCAAACAAAGCAGCCAAAACCTTGAAGAATATACACCATATGTTCTTGATATGATCATGTGAGCTATGGATAGATAGATAGAGAGATAGAGAGAGAGAGAGAGAGAGAGAGAGAGAGAGAGAGAGTCTCATGCGACAATAGATAAAAGAGTTAAACTTTAATTAATACTCCTATCATCATATGATAAACAAGAAGGCCCTTGAGTACTGTGATTCATTGGTCCCTTATAATACATTTGTTGATGACAATTAGAGTACTCAAAAAGCATAGCTTCTGGTCTTTGGAGAATCTGCTATTTTGAGAGTATTTTCAATAAGCTTCCTTGCCTTCCTGCTTCTAACTTCAACTCTCATGCTGTCACTCTTTTCAATTTTATCATAAGGCTTTTTCTTAATCACCTTCAATGACCTTATTTTAGACTTCAATCTCACCACCCACTTATCAAAACCCATCATCACCATATATAGCTTAATTACCTGTTCAATTAAGGAAAACAAACCTGCAGTCAAAATATATACATATATATATATATTCATGGAGTAATAAAGAATAAAGAAAATAAAAGAACAGAGACAAACCTTGAGATCGAAAGAAAACTTGCAGTGAGTGATTAAATATGGACAAAGAAATTGTTGGAGAGGTAAACAAAGCAAGGTATATGGAGCTTAAAGAAGTACAGAAAAAGAGAACTACTATGGAGATAGAGGAGGGGGGGAGGTGTTGAGGGGAACAAGTGAAAGAGAGAATACAAATGAATTAAACGGTTGATGGCACAATTTAAGCATTAAGAGCTTGGAAGGCAAACCACGCAACTGCCACTATATATTCCGTTTATTACGCAACTGCCATCGTCTATGAGAAATTCTTTTTGCCTATAGGTATAGGTATAGGTATAGGTATAGGTATAGGATCTAAGACTGATTTCTTGTACCAAGCTACACAAAAATGACATATATAATATATCCAAAAAATTTAAATAATTGAGAGTTTGTATGAAAATTACTATTTAACTTTCATATTGTTATTAATGAAGCTCGTTTCGATTCAAAATTGAATTTTTTAATCTGGTTCGAGTTAGAGAAATAAATTATCTTTAACCATACTTTCATAAACCAATTTTAATAAATCTAACCTTTATACCTTGAGCAATGTCTAATTGGAAAATAACCTCAACAATGAAAGTTTTCTTCTTGCTTGTAGTTGACTTGATTGGTTAGATTAATTGTTCATCTCTCTTATTCACTCTTAATGTTTGCTCTTAATGATGGGATGACACAAACTTGCATGTGGTAGTGTGGAGAGAGGGACCAATAGCCCTTTAGATAGTATTCTTAAGTGACTCTTTCCATCATGAAGTCATAATTATGGGTTTATCTTCTTTCTTATGGATTCATTGTATAAGTTCATGAATCCAACCTTTAAGAATCCAATGATATTAATAAGTGGTCTTTTCATTAATCTATGATCATGAATCATACGACTGCAATGTCTGTACATACATAGAACCGTAAGAATAATTGACTTTGGTCAATTTACCCATTATAGTCTAATGCATGTGTTAATCTTTAATGGTTATAATGTTCTAATGTGGCCATTAAGGCCACATATAATGTACACAAATTCTAACATTCTCCCACTTGCCTTAATGACCACGTAAAAAGACATGTTCTTTTATTGAATTCATTAAATGGCTATAAAAAACTTTCACCTTTATCCCAAGAAAATTATTAATATGGATTATGGCAGTTATATATCAATATATGATAAACTCCTTTCTATGCATCACAAAATATTACGTTCATGAATCCAACCTTTAAGAATTCAGTGATATTAGTAAGTGGTATTTTCATTAATCTATGATACATGAATCATACGAATGTGAAAGATAATGTATGTACATACATTGAACCATAAGAATAATTGACTTTGGTCAATTTACCCATTATAGTCTAATGCATGTGTTAATCTTTAATGGTTATAATGTGGTCATTAAGGCCACATATAATGTATACAAATTCCAATATTCTCCCACTTGGCCTAATGACCACATAAAAAGACATGTTCTTTTATTAGATTCATTAAATGGCCATATGCAATGTTCACCCTTATCTCAAGAAAATTATTAATACGGATTATGACAGTCTTATATCAATATATGATATACTTCTTTCTATGTATCACAAAATCAATAGTTTTCTTAGATAAGATTAACGAAGAAGAATGAAAAATTATTGTGACCATAATGATCCTACTGTAATGTCCATGTTGACAATGCTGTTTTCTTTTATCCCACTATTATGTGCATAAGGGAAATAGCATTTATAAATTAATGTGTAAAATACAAGTAATCAAACATAAGGCCCATTTCACATGCATGTTCTTTATGGTAACTTGGTTCTAGTCTTTTAGTTAGAGGATCAATGATCATCCTTTAAGTATTGATGTACTCGATGGACAACAATTGCTTCTGAACTCTTTCTCTAACAACAAGGTGTTTTAACTCAATATGTTCGTACTTACTGGAGCTCTTGTTGTTCTTAATGTAAAATATTGTAACGAAATTGTCACAAAATAACTTCAACAGTTTAGATATAGAATCCATAATTCTAAGTTCAGTTATGAAGTTCTCCAACCATAATGCTTGTGAGGAAGTTTCATACCACGCCATAAATCCAGCCTCTATTGTGGATGAAGCTACGAGTGTTTTCTTAGTTGTAAACCGAGGTTCAAACCCAAGAGGGGGTGAATTGGGTTTTAAAAACTTTTGCTAATTAAACTTGCAAGTTTTTAAAAATTTAAATACACAATGCACACAATCAAATAATATACTTTAAAGTAAAGGAGTTCAAAGGAAGAAAAAGTGCAAAATCTGTTTATAGTAGTTCGGCAATATCGAAATCCTTTCGACCCTACGTCCACTCTCTTCAAGGAACCTCCTTGAAGCAATCCACTAAAACTTTAGTTGTGCAACTTTATGTGTGTTGCACAAACCTTACAATCAATCCCTTCCTTACAGAAGCTAATCCCTTCCTCACAGAAGCTAATCCATTCCTCATGGAAGTTACAAAGAAGTGTTTAATCCTAAACACTCTAAGAGTTATTACAATTCTTTCCTATTTATAATAAATGAGATTTGCTGTATAGTAAATTATATAAAGATAGCAATAAGTGCTTTTACAAATGAATAATATCTCTTTTTCAAGAACAAGCTTGAACAATGGCTCAACAATAAGTTTTTTAAAGCTTTTCAGAATTAATGAGTTATCTTGTGTATTGAATGCATTCTCCTATTCTTTTAAATGTTCATTGAAGTGGGTTTATATAGCCTTCAACTAATATGGCCGTTAGAGATTAACTTGGTAGGTTTGGAGCATTAAATGCTCATGTCTCGCGTCTCAAACGGTCATATTTTGAATTACTAGTCGACTGGGTCATTGTACCAGTCGACTGGGTCAAGTGAAAAATGTTCACTTTTAGGCTTAGGGAGAGTACTAGTCGACTGAGTGATAGGACTAGTCGATTGAGTTTTTAGTACTAGTCGACTGGGAACTTACTGTCCTATACAACAGTCTTTAGTACTAGTCGACTGGGAACTTACTGTCCTATATCCCAGTCGACTAGTATATGAAGCCAGTTGACTAGGTTGTCCTTCAACCCAGTTTCCATGTTTCAAAACTGTTTTTGACTTAAAAAATTTTGTATAGTTGGTTTTGTTAAAGTCTTTTTGCAAAATGAGCCACAGATCAAGCTATGTAATTGAACATAAGAGATTTACAATTGTTTCAATTACCTTAATGCCTATTCTAGATATTCTGTCTTGTTATGATGTCTGAATCGAGTTGAGTTCTTACATATTGTTTCTATACCGAATGCTTTTAATGCTTAAACACTTAGATAAAACTATTAGTACATTTAGTGTAGTGTTTTGTTATTTATTAAAATCAAATATGGTTCAACAATCTCCCCCTTTTTGATGATGACAAAACTAATGAGAGAAAAACTGTTTTTTAAAAGCTAAATGTTGGTTTTTAGAAAAATTTGGGCAGAGTCTCCTCTGTTTTTCGGATAAAAGCCAACCTGTTAAGCATTCAAAACATAGTTTATAAACAGTTATCTCAACTCAACCAAGCATGCATTTCTATAATACATTTTTCAAAGTGATCGGAGCAAAGCTCCCCCTAAATCTATGCTCTATTATAAGTTTACATTGATTTTTCTTTTTTTTCTCCTCTGTTTTGACAACAATGGAAAAATGAGGGTGCAAACTCGAAAAATAAGTAACTTGGATATCAAAGATAGGAAGATAATGCAAAACAAACTTGTATGCAAAAACTAAGCATTATTCAGAGTTGAGAATACTTTCCGGGAAGAACCGAAAATTTTCACACTGGTATAAGTAGTTAAAGTATATTGCGGAGTACGAATGGTTTAAACCAAGTAATCATATAACTCAAAATTAAAGCAAGTGTATGAACCATAAACTAGATAATTGAAAACTAGGCAAATATATATACAAGCATCCATACATCATAAGCTTATAGAAGCTGAATATCGAGTAAAATCATAAAAAATGTATGATAAAACAAGAAATGTTCATGCTAAAACTATCTAAGAGTTGTACAAATGAAATCTAAATGATAGAGCGAAGGAGCTCAACGAGTAGGAGAGTCAGAGTTGTCACTGAGGAGATCTCAAATTTTTGCCAAGAAGCCTTCCAAGTGCTCTCGGAGTAACTCAAAGTCATCCCTGAGGGTGCCGATGTCACGACGCATCCGTGTAATATTAGTCCGCACCGATAAGAAGTTATGGTCGACAAAAGAGCTCAAGCTCTGGAAGCTCGTCTGCATGAATAGTTGGAGGCTCATAATAGCTTGTAAAACATCGTCATATCTAGTCTAACTACCGCTAGAGCCACCATGTCGAGCATATTGTGGACTCGGGTCAATGTCTATGGCAGTGGGAGGAGCTACATCATCAGGAACATCATCATCTTCCTCCTTGCTGCTATCATCACCATCACCGATCCGTATGTTCCTCCCTACCTTAGAGTATATCATCCCATCTCAGATCGTGTACCCCATCTTCTTCAGAGAAAATACATTGATAATGTCCTTGGGGTCGATTTCCTGAGCCTTTGAAGCGGGTAGAAGGACACGAAAGTGCTGGAGGATCAGGGTGATGAACGTCCCGTAAGAAAGGCACCCGGAGTCATTCACTTCGCTGTTTATCATGTTGGCGAGCAGTAGGGGGTAGATATTGAAGTGGTGTCTAGTTTTAAGACACCAAATCAATACCACATATATTTTTGAGAGATGGCCCCGACTCCCGAGTCGTGGGTGGATAGTCCAACTCATGATGAGATTAAATAGTTTCGAGTCGAGGGGCATGTCACTACAGGTGTGAAATATAGTGGGCCTAAAGATGTAGTTAAGGTCTTCTCTAATAATCTGGCATGGCTCCTCATAATTGAAATTGTTTGGTCATCTGTCCAGGCTCCACTGAATCTCTTCTACAAGGATCCTCAGTATGCTGACCAGGAGGTCAGTATTCACCTTAAACTCAACGCCCATGATACTAGTTTTAAATCGAAGAGCCAGTGCACTCGGTTTAACCAGGTTGATGTAGAATTGGTGAACAAGTCGTGGATAAACTTTTTGGTGTATCTTGACAAGTGGTGTCAAGTGTATGGCTTCAAAGACAGGCATAATATCAAAATTTGCATGACGGATAGAGTCAAAGTCGACGAATCTACCTGTCATGATTTTCTTGTGGCGTATAATGGAATTATACCTACTCTTTGTAGTGAGGCTCCAAAATAGCGAATCATCGAGTTCAGTTCTCACATTTTTGCTCGATGAACTAGCTAGCCCTTTCCCTTTTGTGTCTGGACCCACGGATTTCTTAGAGCGCGGTTTTGTAGGTGCATTGGGTCCTACAAAGGTGTATTTCACTCGGATTCTCTCAGACATTTGAAAAAAATGTTTTTAGAGAGAGATTTTGGGAAATATAGATTTTTTCAACAGTGAAAAGTTGAAAAATGGTGATTTGGGGTATGATTGAAGGTTGTATAGTGAGGATTTGAGAGATTTTGGGATAAAATCATGAATTTTCTAGAGAGAGAAAGCTTGGGGTTTTCAATAATGACGTGAAATCTGAAAAATTTGAAGAGTGTATTTATAGAATTGTGATACCAGTCGACTGGGTTAGGGTACCGGTCGATTGGACCCTTCTAAATTTGCGAATTTTTTAACATACCAGTCGACTAGGTCGGGATACCAGTTGACTGGATGTACCATACTAGTCGATTGGGTGGATCACCAAAATTTCAAATTTTTGGCTCCAAACAATATCTTGTAATACCAGTCGACTGGGTGTTCATACTAGTCGACTGGTAAAATGGACAGTGTGAAACTAGTCGACTGGGGTCATGTTACCAGTCGACTAAGTCCTTCATGAAACTTAATATTTTGAGCTCTAGCTTAGAATTTTTGCATGAATTTGTTTATCTATGCCATCTTGAGTGAGATATATTAAATAAGAGCTAAAACTCATTCACTTGATGTCAATTTATGCATATGATGAATGTGAATGCAATCAAACATGCAGTTTATCATAGTCTTTCAAGCCCATCAATAGTCTAATCTTACAAAAGCTATCTTCACTTAAAGGTTTTGTAAGAATATCAGCTATTTGATCTTCAGAAGGAATGTATTGTAGTCTAATATCACCCTTTTGAGCATGGTCACTTATGAAATGATGCCTAATTTCTATGTGTTTGGTTCTAGAATGCTGAATAGGGTTTTTGGTTAAGTTAATGGCACTAGTGTTATCACAATGAATTGGAATATCTTTAAAGTTTATGTCATAGTCTTCTAGTTATTGTTTCATCCACAACACTTGTGCACAACAACTTTCGGCAATAATATATTCTGCTTCGGTGGTAGATAGTGCAATCGAATTTTGTTTCTTAGAAAACCAAGAGGTTAACATTGCACCTAAAAATTGGCATGTACCATTAGTACTTTTCTACTAGCCTACAACTTGTAAAATCAGCATCCGAATATCTAACAAGCTCAAAAGATGATTCTCTAGAGTACCATAAGCCTAGGTTTTGAGTCCCTTGTAAGTACCTTAGAATTCTTTTTACAGCAATTATATGTGATTCCTTAGGGTTAGCTTGAAATCTAGCACACATGCATACACTGAATATTATATCAGGTCTACTTGCAGTTAGATAAAGTAAAGCTCCTATCATGCTTCTATAATTTTTAGTATCTATACACTTACCTCATTCATCTAGGTCAAGTTTTGTAGAGGTGCTCATAGGAGTGCTAATTGACTTTGAGCTTTCCATACCAAACCTCTTTTATAGATCCTTGGTGTACTTTGATTGATTGATGAATATCCTCTTTTTTCATTTGTTTGATTTGAAGTTCAAGAAAGTAGGTGAGTTCTCCCATCATATTCATTTCAAATTCTCCTTGCATGCACTTAGCAAACTCTTGACACATAAATTCATTAGAAGCACCAAATATAATATCATCAACATATATTTGGACTAAAAGTGTGTCATTCTTGTGTGTTTTTGTGAAGAGGGTTGTATCTATTTTTCTCCTTGTAAACCATTTTCAAGTAAAAACTTACTTAGTCTTTCATACCATGCTCTTGGAGCTTATTTCAACCCATATAGAGCTTTAGAAAATTTATAGACATGGTTTGGAAGACTAGGATTTTCAAATCCAAAAGGTTGCTCAACATACACCTCTTGTTCTATAAAGCCATTTAAAAAGACACTTTTTATATCCATTGGAAATAGCTTAAATTTATTTAAGCATGCAAAGGCTAATAACATTTGAATAGCTTCTAATCTAGCTAGGGGAGCATAGGTCTCATCAAAGTCTATTCCTTCTTCTTGATTATACCCTTTAGCAACTAGTCTCGCTTTGTTCCTAGTTACTATTCTATTTTCATCCATTTTATTTCTATATACCCATTTGATTCCTATTGTTGTGTGATTATTTGGTCTAGGAACTAAATTCCATATCTTGTTTCTTTTAAATTGATTTAGTTTTTCTTGCATAGCATTTATCCAATCGTTATCTTTTCGGCCTTTATAAAAGTCTTAGGTTTTACTTGAGATAAGTAAGCTATGCAATTGCAAATATTTCTAATAGAGGATCGAGTTCTTACCCCTAATGAAGGATTACCAATCACTTGATCGATTGGATGATAATTCACATACCTCTAATCTTTGGAAAGATTATCCTCTCATTGACTTATAGATGGTTGATCAAGATTGTGAGCATTTACTTCTTGATCTATTTGAGGTTCATTCTCCTTTGGGTCAACAATGGGAGTAGGTGTTTCTATCCTTAGAATAAAATCTGCATCATTATTAAAAGAAACTACTCTACTACTAATAGGGTTAGATTCATCAAAGGCTACATGTACGGATTCTTCAACCACTAGAGTTTTTTTGTTAAAAACTCTATAAGCTTTACTAGAGGTTGAATATCATAAGAAGATCCCTTCATCAATCTTTGAGTCAAATTTACCCAAGTTAGTTTTATTGTTATTTAGGATGAAGCATTTACAACCAAAAGCATGAAAATTAGAGATATTAGGCTTTCTGCCTTTCTATAGTTCATATGGAGTTTTATTTAGTATAGACCTAATTAATACTCTATTTAAAATATAGTATGAAGTATTTATGGCTTCCACCCAAAAATATTTTGGCAAACTATTTTCATAAAGCTTTGTTCTTACAAATTCTTTTAGAACTCTATTTTTTCTCTTAACAACTCCACTTTGTTGAGGAGTTCTAGGTGCTGAAAAATTATGATCAATTCCATTTTCATCACAAAATTTTGAAAAGCTTTGGTTTTCAAATTCTTTTCCATGATCACTTCTTATATTTGAAATAAAAATTCCTTTTTCATTTTGAACCTTTTTACAAAAGTTCACAAATCCATTGTATGCAACAAAGACAACAAAGGTATATTTTAAATAGTTGTTAGGACGATTATCTACCTAAATAAATATGCAAATAGTCGTACTAGTTTTACTTGCAAGTGCACAAGGTCAATGGTAGCATAGTGTGCAAGTGCAAGATCATTTCCGCAGGGATTGGTCAATTTCAATTTAGAATTAGTTTCTTTCAAAGTAAAAAAAGAAATACTGTTGAGTGTGAGTGAATAATAATGCGAACATAGGACTACGATATCCACCACTAATTATACTTTCCCACTAAGTAAGGTGCCAATGCTCTAGCCTTATCATGAATATTTAATGGTTGCCAACCTAAGGGCTTGGTCCACACCTTAGGCTATTGATCTCCCTATGCAACGAGTTAGGCATGGTATATACTCTAACTCTTTTCTCTCTTAAGGGATTCAGCATGGGTGTATACTGAGTTGTTCTTTAAGAAAGCATAAGGGCTGTGGAGATCGACAACCACATGGGACCTAAGGCTTGGTTCGCTCTCGGTTTTCCGTGTTGATTAACCCAAGAATTCGGTGTGGATATCTCTTGTTACTAATGTTGAACCCAGGACTCGGTCATCCAAATTGATTCAACTAACTAATCCATACCACATACATATGTTGATCAGACACACACATATGAGGAATTTAAATATAAACAGATATTAATCAAGTTAAACATTCTAACATGGCTATAAGCAAAGGTAATCAATGAATATATATGTGGAAAATCATAACTACGCCTTTAATCAAGCCCTATAAGAGTTTAGTTACACATACTAGTTAAACTAAACATTCTAACTATAATAAAATAAAAACAGAAAAATAAAACCCGAAGAAGACTCGGGAGACGAGTCGTTAATTCCTCTCCTAAGCTTGCAACTTCAAGTCTAAAACAAAAGGTATGGTTTATGTGTGTTACAGGGCTATATATAGGGTTCTCAGGGTGTCCCGAAACCCTAATTTCCTATTTGAGATCCGGAGACTTCTTTCCATATCTAGCTCTGCCGCCTCTGGAGTGTTTTCACTCGATCGTATGCGAGATGCGCTCGAGCGCAAGTGTGCGCTCGAGCCTTCTTCAAGTGAGCTCATGTGCCTGTGCGCTCAATCACAAGGGAGGTGCGCTCGAGTGCATCTTACTTGATGGTAGAATTTGACTTTTTACTCCTAAAAGCTCCAAATTATCATCTTTTTGTCAAAGTCCTGTGAAAAACACATAAAACACGAAAATGAAGTAGAATCTACTAAAATAGATAAACAAAGAGCCTAACAAGTGTAAATTAAGAGGATTAATATAACTATTTAAGCACTTATCAATAGTCATTAACAATAACAAGAGCATATTGATGGCCACCTAGACTAATGGTACTTATTGGACCGAATAAGTCCATATGCAAAAGTTCCAGTAGTCTAGTACTTGAGACTATATTTTTTTATTTAAAAGAAATTTTAGTTTGTTTTCCCATTTGACGAGCATCACACACCTTGTCTTTATTCAAATTTGATTTTTGGCAGTCCAATGACTAAATCTTTTCTTGAAATGATTTTAAGCAAATCCATATTCACATGGCCAAGTCTTCTATGTCATAGCCATGAGTTTTCACTAAAAGCAAGAAAATATTTCTCATTTTTTGAATGAAAAGAATTTAAATCAACTATATAGACATTTTCATGTTTATAGCCAACAAGCTTGATTTTGTTATTTTTGATGTCTATAACTAGACAATGAGAGGTTTCAAATATTACTTTATTGCCTTTGTCACATAATTGACTAATACTAAGCAAATTTGGCTTAAGGCCTTGCACATATAATACATGATCAGTGGTTGAGAAATCATTACCAACTTTTCCATGCCCGATAATCTTTATCTTTGTGTTATCTCCAATGGTGACATGTCTGTCATCCCTTAGAGTTAGCTATTTTAATACACTCTAATCACCAGTCATGTGCTTTGAGCATTCACTATCAAGGTACCAATAGTTACATTTTTCATTTATGTGGAGACATTATACATTACACAAGGATATACAATTACACTCTTAAGTACCCAAAATTTCTTAGGTCCTTTGGTGTTTGTCCTAGAAAATACAGTTCCTTTAGGGACCCATACTTTCTTAACATTGTAAGGTGCTCTAAAATTGTAGACATGTTGATAAGGCATGATCCTAGGATAATAGTTATTGATATTTCTAGGATTTCTCAAATATGCATGCCCATAGCTCATTGGATAAGTATTCCTAGGATACATGTTTCTATTGTGAAGATTATAAACATGCATGTCATTTCTAGGAAATGTATGATGATGATTTCTAGGATATGTACTTGCATTATTATGAACATACATATTATTTCTAGGATACACATAATGGTAATTTGTAGGATGTGCATGTGTAGTGTGCAAGTTATGAGTATACATATTATCTCTAGGATGCACATGATGGTTACTCCTATGATGCGTATATGCATTTCTTAAATGATTATTCCTACCATTTGCATTTCTTGAGTGAGCATACATATATGCATGTGTATTTCTAGGATGTTTATTTTTAGTAAATGCATTAGGATTTACATTTGCATTTCTAGGCTTACTAGCATGTATTGAGGGAGTGCTTTTAATCTTGCTAGTAGTATTGGAAGTGGTGGAAGTGGAGGCTTCATTCACACATATTGTTTTTATGAACAAAGTCTCTTTTGAATTTTGCTTTCCTAATGAAGAATAACCCAAGTCGGATTTTCTCTACTTAACCTTTGACTAGATAGTACTTCATTTAGCTTTTCTTTTCCAAGCATAAGTCTAGATATTGTGCTATTTAATTCCATTATTTTCTTCTTTAAATTTTCATTTTCATCTTTAAGAAAATCTTGAGAAGAATTATAAAGCATAGAAGATAGTTTTTCTTTTTCTTTTTTTAAGCCTTCCATCTCTTTAAAAAGATATGAGACTTCTTTTTTTAGGGTTGCATTCCTAGAATCAAATTTCTTCAATTCTTCATGCATTTCATTTATAACCTTAATTAATTCTTCACTGCTACTATCAATGTTATTATTAGAAGGGGAAGAATTTGATACCTTATTTTCGTCATCGATTGCCATCAAGCATAAGTTGGCAATCTTCTCGTATCCGACTTCATTATCCGAGGATTCTTCTTCTTCGTCATCACTCCAAGTGGTTGTAATCATAGCTTTCTTTTTAAAGCTCTTATATAGTTTGCTTTCTATTGTACAATCGGCCTTGATATGACCGGGATTTTCGTAACCGTAACACACAAGAGTGTTCTCTTTTTGGAGTGGAATCCTTTGTGTAAGTTTCCTTGCTCTTTTTCAAGAACTTGTGAAACCTTTTGGTGATTAGAGCCATCTTGCCATCTTCTTCGCTGCTCTTTACCTCTTCCTCCATTTCTTCGTCTTTGTTTCTCATAGAGGCCTTGAGAGCAATCACATTTTTCTTCTTCTCATCATCATTGACAACGAGATTCATTTCCTCCAACTTGTATGTCAATAGTGGTCCGAGAAGTGTTTCGACATCAAGTTTGTCGAGATCTTTGGCCTCCGTGATGGCAGTCTTCTTTGCTTTCCAAGTGGATGACAAAGACCTTAAGATCTTCCTTATTAGTTCAAATTCCTTAATGTTCCTACCAAGAAGCTTTAAACCGTTAACGATGGTAGTAAAACATGAGTGCATTTGAGATTTTGTTTTGTTAGGAGACATTTTGAAAAATTCATACTCGGACACTAGCATATAAATTTTTGATTTTTTGACTTCACTAGTGCCCTTATATGTAACTTGTAATTTGCCCCAAATTTCTTTAGCTATAACACATGTAAAAATTTTATTGTATTTAGTTATAGCTAAAGCACAATGTAAAATACTAGTGGCTCTACTATTTAGAGACATTATTCTACAATCCTCTTCATTAAACTCTGTTTTGAGTTTAGACATTGTATGATTGATTTCTCTAAAAGTTATTTCTTTTGTAAGAATTCTAGGTCCTTCTTCAATGACTCTCCATAGATTGTAATCTTGTCCTTCGACAAAGATTTTCATTCTATTTTTCCAATAGTTATAGTTGAAGCCATTGACCAAAGGAGACTTAGTATAGGAATGCTCTTGGGCATAGCTAGTAGATGCCATCAGATCAACTTAAGGATTTTAAGCCTGAAATTGAGTATGAAGCTCTAATACCAATTGTAAACCGAGGTTCAAACCCCAAAGGAGGATGAATTGAGTTTTAAAAACTTTTTCTAATTAAACTTGGAAATTTTTAAACAGTTAAATACACAATGCACACAATCAAATAATATACTTAAAAGTAAAGGAGTTCAAAGAAAGAGAAAGTGCAAACTCCGTTTATAATGGTTCGGCAATATCAGAATCCTTCCGACCCTACGTCCACTCTCTTCAAGAAACCTCCTTGAAACAATCCACTAAAACTTTAGTCGTGCAACTTCACGGGTGTTGCACAAATCTTACAACCAATCCCTTCCTTATGGAAACTAATCATTTCCTTACGAAAGCTAAGCCCTTCCTCACGGAAGCTAATCCCTTCCTCACGGAACTTACAAAGAAGTGTTTAATCCTAAACGCTCTAAGAGTTATTACAACTATTTCCCTTTTACAATAAATGAGATTTGTTATAAAGTAAATGGTAGAGAGATAGCAATAAGTGCTTTTACAAATGAATAATATCTCTTTTTCAAGAACAAGCTTAAACAATAGCTCAACAATAAGTTTTTCAAAGCTTTTCAGAATTAATGAGCTATCTTGTGTATTGAATGGATTCTTATATTCTTTTAAATACTCATTAAAGTGGGTTTATATAGCCTTAAACTAATATGGTCGTTAGAGATTGACTTGGTAGGTTTGAAGCATTAAATGCTCATGTCCCATGTCTCAAACAGTCATATTTTTGAATTACCAGTCTACTGGGTCCTTGTACCAGTCGACTGGGTCACGCGAAAAATATTCACTTTTAGGATTAGGAAGAGTACCAGTCGACTAGGTTATAGGACTAGTCAACTGGGTGAAGTTATCAGTCGACTGGGTTTTTAGTACTAGTCGACTGGGAACTTACTGTCCCATATCTCAGTCGACTAGTATATGAAGCCAGTTGACTGGGTTGTCCTTCAAGCCAGTTGACTGGGTTGTCCTTCAACCCAGTTTTCATGTTTCAAAACTGTTTTTGAATTAGAAACTTTTGTATAGTTGGTTTTGTTAATGTCTTAGGAACTGCCTTAATAGTTACTCGATTTAAAATGTACATGGCTATTGTCAAGGCTTCACCCCACAAAAATTGTGGCAAAGTGGTGTCCCTAATCATGCACCTAACCATGTCAAGTAAAGTATGGTTTCATCTTTCAGCCCACACTATTATGCTGAGGCGTCCCTGGCATTGTATATTGAGTTATAATGCCATTTTCTTGAAGGAATTTAGCAAATGGTCCTAAATGGCAACCATTCTCATCATACTTTCCATAATATTTATTGCCTTTATTAGATCTCACGACTTTAATTTTCATTTCTAATTGATTTTCAATTTCTGCGTTAAACATTTTAAAAACATCTAAAGCACTCAATTTTTCTTTAATAAGGAAAGCATATCCATATCGTGAGAAATCACCAATAAAGGTGATAAAATATTTTTTACCACCTATACAAGGAGAAAATAGTCAACATATATCTTTATGTACTACTTCAAATAGTCTTGAGCTTCTAGTGGAATTTTTCATGGTATTTTTAGTTTACTTTCCTTTAATGTAATCAATGCAAGTACTGAAATCCATAAAGTCGAGGGCATTTAAAACTATATTCTTTACCAATCTTTCAAGCCTTTCTTTAGAGATACGCCCTAAACGTTTATGTCACAACATTGATGAAGACTCATTTTGGCAACCACGCTTGGAGCCAATATTCACA
This sequence comes from Bretschneidera sinensis, assembly GCA_023935145.1. Taxonomy (NCBI): domain Eukaryota; kingdom Viridiplantae; phylum Streptophyta; class Magnoliopsida; order Brassicales; family Akaniaceae; genus Bretschneidera; species Bretschneidera sinensis. Next base: position 24,922,838 of record CM043697.1, on the reverse strand, counting down.
TTCTCATGCTGGGTGAGAAGAATTAGAGAATATGGAGGATCAAGATTCAACTTATACAACCTATCATTTAATGATCCGGTCCCAAACAAAACATCATTTTTAAAGAGAGAAACAGTTTGATTGCCAAACTTAAACAAAAAACCCTCCAAATAGAGACCTGGTAAAGATACTAAATTTCTAGAAATAGAAGGAACATAGAATGTGTTGTGTAAAAGTAAATAAAAACTAGTATCCAAGACAAGTTTGTAGGTTCCAATGAATTGGACTTAGACTTAAAACTTTGTTTCCCATTAGAATGACTATTTTTTTTTTTTTTTGTGGTTTGGCTTTTATGTTGTAAGAAATCCCTGCATGGAATTAGTAACATGAATCATAGCTCCAGACTTAATCCATTAAGTATTAAAAGAAACATCAGCTAAATTAGCTTCATAATATACAAGAGAGGAAAAATTACCTCTCTTTTCAAACCACTCCTTTCGTTTATGAAAATCCCTCTTATAATGTCCCTTCTTGTGATAGAAGTAACATAATGGAATTTTATCCTCATTGCTAGAAGCTGCGGGTTCCTTTCCTTCCTTTGGTGGCTTGACTCCCTTTCTTGGTCTATATCCGTTATGACCTTGAGACACCAAGTAGATTGAATGCAATCATTCTATTTTACTCTCTCTTCCTCTTGCACATACATATAAATAAGTCCATTTATCCTCATGGGTATCGTATGTGATTTTAAATGGATCAAATTCAGTAGGAAGAGAGTTGAGAACAAATTACACCAGAAATCATTGAAATTTTCATATTGTAGACACCCATTTTTGTTATAAAAAATTTTAACGGACCATGCGCGAGTTCCTATAACGAATCTTTGATCCTAGCATGTTCGGACTTGGTAAATATGGAAGTTTGAATTTAATTAAAGAGTAGGACCAATTGCAAGTTCCTTTTGTTCAACCATTTAATCCACTTTGGGTTTAAATCAATTGAGCCTTATTTGATTCAACTAATCCAAGACCAAAGTCTTCATTTAAATTTTAGTCCAATCCAAAATACACTAAAGCCCATTTATCTTTCCTAAGCACAAATACTTTTGGCCCAAATTTTAAGCTCAAGAAGACTTCTAATTTTTAAGGGTGAACTTTCAATTTCACTGTTTACTTGGCACTTTTTGATTGACTCACTTTTCTCAAGGTAGACTTTCTTTTTACAAAGCAAAAAAGTTGTCTCTCTCCCCTCTATGTGGCCAGCCAAAAAGAGAATTTTTCCTTCTTTCTCCTCACCTTTTTTACTTTATTGAAAAACTCCAAAATGTACTTTCTTGTTCACTTTTTTGCAAATCTTTCACTTAACTTTTTTATCATCTTAAAGAAACCTTCCCTATTCCGTATGGCCAACCACCTAAAAGGTTTTTCCCTCTCATTTTTCATTTAGTTTACCATACCTCACCTTCTCTAGCCCCACCTTTACACCCCAAATGTGAAACACATTTTCACCTCAAAAGTTGAAACTACTTTTCCCCTGCCGTATATAGCCAGCCATGCACCTTCTTTTCACCTATTATTTTTATTTTTTTAATCCATTGTCTAACCCTTACTCCTATAAGTACCCTTATTTGCTAACATAAACACATCAACACAAAACTAAGGCAAAGTAATGCAAAAAAGAAAAAGAAATAAGTAAGAAAAAAGATAAAAGAGAGAAGAATAAGAATATGAAAGAGAGAAATATAACAAAAGAGAAGAGAGTGTTCAAGAAAAATAAGAAAAGAGCAAAGAGTGAAACATAAAAGAAGAACTAGTGAGACTTCTTCATTATTTTCGGCCACCTTTTGTTTTTTGGTCTTCTAATCTTCACTCAAATCATTCTTCTAACTTCACTAAGTCCACAAGAACACAAAAATCTCTGAGGATAATCCCTGTGCATGGGAATATTCTTGATTAAAATAATATTTTTTTTTTTTGGGTTGTGTGACTAAAGTTTTTAACTTTCTTGATCTGAGGTGGGATCGTATTGTAATATTCGTATTCTTAAAGTAAGGGTAAAAAAGTAATTTGATAAATATGACATGAAATTAAAATAATATATATCGAAAAATTTATTATTGAATAAAATAATTCTTTTGAAAAAAAGAACAGGAATTAAACACCTGGATGTCCAGGTGTGACTTCCAAAACATGCAAATTATGCATGTTTAACACGTAAATGGACAACACATTATGGAGACGGTGGTGGCAGGGAGAGTTAGTATAAAATGTAATTTTTAGTTTTGTTTTATTAGTTTTACCAAATCCTATTTGGTTTTATTCATTATTCAATTCAAATTACTCTATTTCTTTAAACACTTGGGGACTAAAAGAAATGTTGAAAAAGTAAAATTTTGAAGAGTTTACGGGAGAATTTTATAGAGAGTCACGGAAGGCTCTTAGAAAAACAAAAGGTAATAATGTGAATTTTATTTTTGAGATTTAGTATACATGAAATTTCCTGGAATTCAATGTGGGAATTTTCAAATGGTGTGAATTATAGAGGAATTGAAGAATAAATTAGAAATTTTAATAGAAATATTATGTCAGGTGTTGATGATTAGAAATAGGGGGAAATTGCTGAAAAGAGCACCAAAGGCAAAGAGGTGATCCACAGGTAGCACTAAGTGCTACGTGTGAGTTAGATTTACTTTAAGTAATCAAGATAAATATGAAATAAATAGTGATAATATTAGCATAAATTATTAACTTATGATTTGGTGGTAGATGAAAAATTAGTTGATAGGTATGATTGGAATAATAGATGTGTAAAAAATTATTATATGACAAGTAATATTTTTAAAATAATGAGTCGATTTAATAATAAATGTAATAAATGAAATTCTTGATGAGCTATAGTTGATGATTTGACATGATTTATGAGGAGAAAAATTTAGCGGAATTTTTCAAATAATAATATGAGAATAATCATGATAGCTAATTTAAATGTTTGAATACATGCTTATTTCTATATTATTGTTCATATGTATATTTCATATCATTATTCATATACATATGCATGAAATAAAAGAACAGGGAAGACAGTCGATCTAAATGAAAATAAAAGAACCAGGAGGGCAGCCAGTCTAAATGAAAACTGTGACAGTCGATATATGTTGGAAATAAAATAACCAGGAAGGCAGTCGGTTTAAATAAAATAAAAGAATTGGGAGAGCAGCCGGTCTAAGCTAAAACATGTCGACAAGTGGGAAAACATTCCTAATTAATAATTTATACATTGCATCTGTTTTAAATATTGATTTTATTATTGAGATGTTAAAGTACTATTCATGATTGTAAATTTATTGATAGATGAATGAGTCTCACAGAAAGAAAATTATGCTGAGAAGAAATATGGAAATATGAAATGATGAGAATTATCTGGGTGACTGATTATATGCTGTGAATCTCATAATAAGGTAATTATGAGATAAACTTGATAGTCTTAAGATGATGATTAATTATATGAGAAGAAGAGATTTATAAAGGATGGAGATTTGATATAAGTAGTGATAATAGAATGTTATTATCAAAATATATGGGATATAGATGAATTAATATTGGAAGACTAATTATACAAATTGAATACTTCTAGTAAGTTTAATTCACTAAGCTTGTGAAGCTCACTCCTCATTGTACAATGATTTCAGGTAGCAGGCAGGACAAATAATTTGGTGAGTTGAAATTCAGACGAAGCCGTTATCTATAAGCCACATGGTTTACATTTTTAGACTAATGAGAAAATAAAATAAAAATCGATTTGTAAATATTCATGTATATTGTATTGTATAAAATGTTTAAGTTGATATCTGAATAATGTATCTCCCCTATTAAGGGTTGAGGATTGATGTAAATAATTTAAGTTGGTATATTTTTATTGTTGCATGCATGTGTCGTGCTGGGATTTTCAAAATGTGACAACACTGTCTCGGGGGTGACCACCTCGGGATGGGTCATTACACGTATGGTTTTGAGAAACTGTGGTCCCACATTGGTAGGAGTTATTATAACTGGGGTCTAGTTGTGCAAAACTGTGAGGTGTGGGGATTTTAGTTCTTTTTTTTAAAGACTTTTAGGGTTAGGGCCTTAATTTCATTTTAGTGGAAGCGTGACTGAAGCCCTAATTCTTCATTTGCTCGAGTAAATTATGAGGCTTAAGAGTTGTAGTCCTACTTCAGCGGGAATTGTATAGCTGAAGTCATAGCTCCACCATAGTAGGATTTGTAGGGCACGAGCTTTGATTCTTTTTTGAGTTGGACCGTTTGGCGTAGGAACCGTGGTTTCTTCTTTTGGGGGGATTTGTACGGCCAGGTCTTTAATTTCATTTTAGTGAAAATGTGACTAAATCTATAATTCCTCTTATACTCAAATGAACTGTTGGGCTTATGAGCCGTAGTCTTACTTGAAAGAGAATTGTATAGCTGAAGTCATAGCTCTATTGTGATAGGAATTGTAAGGAACAAGCCTTTAATCCCCTTTTAATGGTGTGTTTTGATTGGAATCGTGATTCTTGTTGTTCGGGGTGTAATTGTATGGATTTGGAAACACTTAGCTCCATGTTGAGAGAAATTATTGATTGCAATCTACTTTTGCTAAATGATAGATGTTGATTGGAGTCATAATTCCTATTATTCAGGGTAGAACTGTATGGCTTTGGATGCGCCTAGTTCTACATCAGGAAGAATAGATGATTGTAGTCAACTTCTGTTGAATGATGGATGTTGACTGGAGTCGTAATTCCTATTGTCCGGAGTGGAATTGTATGGCTTCGGAAGCACTTAGTTCCACGTCGGGAGGAATTGTTGATTGTAGTCAACTTCTATTGAATGATGGGTGTTGACTAGAGTTGTAATTCTCGTTGACCAGGGTGGAACTGTATGACTTCAGAAGAGTTTAGTTCCATGCCATGAGGAATTATTGAATGCAATCAACTTCTTACTGGATTAGGGTAAAGTTCTTTAGATTTTTAAATTCTTACTTTTGACTTTGCTGGGCTTGGACGAAATTTTATGACTATATGGGCCTTGGTTCCATGCAACATGGACTTTGCAATTATCTTTGATTCTGGGCCTGGGTTTTTTGGGCCTATAAAAAGAATATTGTCGATGCTTTTAAGTTTGCACGTTTAGATAAGGTGTTTGGTTCTCCAGAGGCATCCTTGTGAGTTGTCATATTAACCATGTGTTTAGGAGACAATTCGCTTGGTATGGGCTATTTAAGGGACCTCTTACTTTTCGCTTCCTTTTCTTTCAACTACTTTGTCTACTTTACAATTTCAGAGTGCTAAGTTTTTTAATTTCCTTAGAGTTCTTAAAGAGTCTTCTTCTTTCGGGTTTCTTCCTTCTCATTTTTCTGTAAGCTTCTTTCTTTCTTTTTCCTTTAGTTTCACAACATGTCTACTGCTGGGCTTGGTAGGTCTAGGAATGTGAGAGATTAGAGGAGATAGACCGGTTTTGAGAGTGGGGAGTAGCTTTCTCGGGAGGTTACGATTGCTTCCGTTGGTGGGGTTTTCCAAACTGAATGAATTCTTAGCCAAATTTCAAAGATTGACTTGGAATCCATACCCACTAGGTTTTACCTCTCTCCACAATGGAGAGTTAGGTGTCATAGGCCCGATGAGATGGCTTGTTTCCCTTTGAGAGACAAGGAGTAGTACTCTCTCTGCTGCTACCTTGATCACTTGAAGGTGAGGTTGAGAGTCCCTATTGACCCTGATGTTAGGGAAATAATAAAACACTACGGGATCTGCCTTGTCCAACTTTGCCTTAACAAGATGAGGTGCGTCATGGGGTTTATGCTAACCTCGAGAAAGCACGCTGGGTTTAGTAAGGGGATGGGAAGTCCAAGGTGCAGATGTTCAGTTGGTTCTACACCATGAAAAAGCATGTTGATAATGGGTGGTTCAACTTCTACCTAAGGAGTGAGGAAGATTCTGAAAACTCATTCCTCAATTAAGTACTAGATATAACGATACTTTTTCATGGACGGGCCAGAATATCACCAGCTTCTACTAGAATAGAGCTCCGGGGATATACTTGATCAGAGGGAGCCTTCTTCCTTGAGTGATGAATAACAGAGGGTGATTAAGGAGGTTTTAGGGGCCATAACTAAGATGTCAATAAAATCTTCACCTTAAAAGGTAGGGTAATTTAGTAATTTAAAAAAAATGAAAACGTAAAACATGCTAGAACTTCATGTTTCATACCAAAGTTTATAATATATATATATATATATATATATATATTAAAAATATAATATAATAATATAATTTTAAAAAATGATGGTCGCAAGAAATGTCTGGAAACAAATATAAGTTTCCATATGTTATCAATTTTATAATATTATAAATATAATAATTAATAATATAATAATAATAAATATATAAAAAAAATGAAGCGGCAAAAGAAGAACATGGTAAGTTTTCGTGTTCACGTGAAGGATTTGGTTTTATAATAATAATAATAATAATAATAATAATAATAATAATAAGTTAGAACAAAGCTTTAAACTCTCAGTTTTCATTCTCACGACCTCAGTTTTCATTCTCGTGCCATAGTTTCTCCTCCATCTCTTTTCTATTTTCTTTTTCTCTTTAGCTTTATTTCTTTCTAGATTTGGGCATAAATTTTTCCAATATTTTAGATAATTTCAATTATCCAACTTCAATACCAAGATTTCATCACATTTAAGTAAGTTTTCAATAAGCCCCATATTTTAATTTTATATTATAATGAAACATTTAGCTAAAGAATTGTTTGTTTCATGTATTCAAGCACAAATTTTAATTATTAAATTATTGGAGTTGTAAAACTATGCACACAACTGAAGAATTTTGTTATTTAAGCTTGAAAATTTCATATTTATAGATTAAAGTGTTATTTCATTTTTAGTATATTTAAAGCTTTTAAAATAATTATTCAAGAATTTATGATATAATTAAAGGTATTGGGAGGTTAAAAATATGAAATTTTTATATAAATATACTAGCTGAAATCATATTTTTTTATATGAAATATATTTGTTTGGGGATGTTAAAAAAATTATGGAATATGTAAAAAAAAGAGTTCAAGTAACTAAAATTTTGAATTTGAAAATAGGTTGGAACATGCATACCAAAATACATGCATTTAACCCATTATAGGGGCTTATATCAAGTTATGAGATAGTAACATTGGTTAGCGTATTCTTGTTAGGTGGAGGTACAATAGGAGTAGGCCTGAGAAATCCTGCTTTGTGAAAAGTATCTGGATTGGGTGTAGTTGAGCTGGGTTTTTACTACCAAACTGTATATAAATTCCCATTTTCTTTTTATGTGATAAAATTGTTTTTTGTGCTTAAGTTCATGAATTGTTTAAGAAAAAGATGAATTTGTACAATTGAAATGATTTTGGGACAAAATATGAATTCTTATCTCTGATTTGATATGATTAGTTATTTTTTAATGATTTACAAGAGAAGTTGTATTTATTGAATTAAAATTTTTATGTGAAGTTTTGGCTATGATTTATGAGAAAGAGTTGAGAATGGAATTTGTTATTGAAATGATGAGAATGGGCTTGGTGCTGATGTTGTAATAATACACTTAAGTGTCCTGTTGGATGGGGATATTTATTATATTATATTATGCACGTATCCTACTGGATGGGGATACGAGTATCCTGCTAGATGGGGATACGAGATGATGAAAAGGGTGTGCCTTAGAGATTACCCCGCCCTCAGCCGCAGTTTGTTTTTGTATCCGAGTACATGTCCTGTTGGATGGGGACACTTATGAGTCCTGCTGGATGGGGACAATTAGCATATGTATCATACTAGATGGGGATATAAGATGATGACATATTTATATATATTGATTTTGTGTATACTTGCTCTTTGGAAACTAGCCCTAAAAAAGAGATGATTTGATTACTCATAGGATTTGATATGATGAAAAGAAATGTTTGATTACTTTTAGTATTGATTTATGATCATTTATTTCGAAATGATGAATAATAATTTGTATTTGGATCAAATGAAAAGTTTATGTTTTAAATGTTTCCTAAAGGTGTTTATATTTTTTATGTAACAAATGTTATTTCTTAAATGTATGAGAATTTAAAATTTGGTAGCTTAAACTCATATCAACTTTGAAAGCTGATTGGTTATTTCTTTGTTGAAATGACCAGGTTTCGAGGAGTGTTAGACGTCCTTTTTCCCTTCAGGAGCGTCTTTTGGTTTAGGTGGTATCTTTGACATCTTCTCCTCAAGCTGTTGTGTATTGTAATTATTTTCTGGTTATGTTGTAAGAGTTAGATAAATTTGATATGGATAGTACATATATCTTTTATCCATAAATGAAAAGAGAAAACCTGAGATTTTTATTAAGATAATTGTTTATGATGAAAATGAGAAAATGGACTCCTAGTAAAATAAAATAATTAATTTAACTGTACGTCCTTGACTCATAAGGGTATTATTATGGGTTTTGGTCGTGACAATGTTTGACAAAAACCTCACTAATGAGCCATTGTTGAGGACCCATCAGCTTAGTCTACATGGTCTTAGCTCTCCTGATGTTAGGAGATTACTTTAGTTGTCTTTGTTTTCTTTTACTTATCTTATTTTTGTTGTTTCTTCTGTTCTCCTTGATTTCTTCTAATCTGATGACTTTTCCTTTGTAGAAGACATTATGTTCAACCCAGTCAAAGTTGCCAAAATGGCTTGGGAGAGGAGGACAACCAAGACTGCGAACCTTTCTCTTTCTGACTAAGCTTAGAGCAAGATGGATAGAAGAGAGGGGCCTTCCACTCAGCAAGCTGAGGTGAGGCAGTTTGAGGCTGAGGACACCGTAGTGCACCTAACTGAGGTTCAACAAATTAAGCTGCATGGAGCTGAGAACCCTACTACAGGGAGGCAGTCAGTTGAAGAGCCAAATTGGTGGGCTGAGATCCCTTAGGGGACTGAGGTGGAGGCCGATAACGAAGGAGCTCCATTTTCGAGGGTTGCTCTTGTTATCGTGCCCCTTAACTTAGTTCCTATCACTCTTGAGAACTCCACTTCTATTCTCGGTTCGAATCATGCCCTTGAAAACTCCGTTCTTATTCTTGGGGCCTTTGATCCTGCCCTTAAAAGTTTTACTTCTGTTGCCAGATTGAGTTTTGAGACGTACCATCCAAATTGGAAGGTGAGGCCTATAGACTCACAACATGAGTACAGTTCATCATCTGTTGAAAGGTTTTATCTTGCCTATAAACACTAACTTGATGAAGTCAATGACCTCTCATCAAATGATGGTCAATACTTTGGACCACTACTAGAAGGTAAGATTTGAACCCTTGAGTCTTCGACTTCTGCATTATTCTTCTTAGCTTTTTCTGATCAGTTTGCTTATGATACATGCTGGCTTGTATACCTTCTTTCTGAGCCACTCTGTCCAATCCATGGATAACACTGTTGCTGGACTTCAAAAGATCGTATAATGTAGTTGGAAGTGGGTAGAATACTAAGGTATGCCTTTTCTGGCCAGCTATACGATCTAGGGATTGAGAATGAGAAGTTGCAGATCTTTTTTGTTGTTACCAATGTCAATTTTTTGTCTGTCTGGGAGAAGGTATAATGCTTGAAGACCAAGGTGCAAGACTCTAAGATGTTGGGAGTTAGCTTGGGACTAAGAGTACTAGGCTTCATAAGGTCAAAAACAGTCTTGGAGCTGAGGTGACTCATCTTTAAGGTGTTAAGGGGGAGTTGAGGACCCAATTGATCCAAACCGAAGCCTTTGTTGTGGAGAAGTATTGTAGCTTTGAAAAGTATAAAGCAAATCTTCTGAAAAAAGCATCAGAGTACTATTCTAAGGGCTTTAATGCAGCTAAAGTAGAAGAATAGGCATCCAAAGTAGCACAGGTTGCTGAGGAAGCTGAAGGCGAGGCGACCGAGAAGACTAGGGAAGAGGAGTTGAAATATTAGGATAGAAATTGTTAGATTTATTTTTCAATCGTATCTTTTGGCCTTGAAGCCTCCTTGTAAATACTTTTTCTTCCTTTAATGAAATATTTGTATTCTACATTCTTTTGACTTTACAAATTTACTACTTTTATCGAGTAGAGTTTACAAATGTTTATACTTTATTTCTTGATCCTTACTCTTCTTGCTATAACTATAAAGTAATGATTGAATAGAGGCTTGTCTCACTGGGGTTTATTGACCCTTTATTTTTTGCTCTCACGTTCCTATGTCTCAAGTGGATTGAGATAAGGATTATTGTATTAGTTTTTCCTTAAGTATGTGTTTTTAGCCCTTCTCTCGAGCTAAATCATTGTTTGAGCTAACACATCTTTAAGGTGTATGACCTCCAGAAAGGCTGAATTTGACTCGGTTGCTTTTTCTTTCACCTTACTTGGATATGTCCTAAGTGTTTGGTGATGAGCAAGCTAAGTCTAAGTGTTTTATGATCTTCTTTCTTGTCAAGTCTAATTTACTTCGGTTATTGTGGTCTTTTCTGCCTAGATGAAGAGAGTTGCTAGGGGGTTTACTAGGCAAGAGATGAGTGAAACACAAGTCTTGAAAACTGTTGACAGGAGTCTTTATGGTTCATTTTTGGTCGAGTCTCTTACCTTGGTTGGTTAGGTATTTCCAAGGTGGTTTTGTCAACTTGTCACACGAAGTTAAGTAAACTCTGAGCTTATTTCTCTTGCCCTGTGGTTTTTGAAGGGGTGTGAACCACAGATTGCCTGTATTAGACCTTGAGGAAGTTTAATAATTCCAGAGGTGGAGTGCAAGGCCAGATCTGCACTATATCCTTTAGAGCGCAAGATAGTGGTTAGTACAAATCTGCTTGTGAATGTCCATGAATGAGCATTGGAGATTTATTGGTCTATATATGCTCAATGGAGTTCTCCTATTATGGGGTTTGATCTTTGAATATTCGAAGCTGCCAAGACTCGTTGTATCCGAGACGTCTCATAAGAGTTGGTCCCTTAGCGGTCTGACTTTGTTCGAGATGTTGGGGCTATTGTTCTTTAGAGTAGAGACAGCACGCTCATCTTCGATCTCGAATTCTGGGGGACTTTAAGCAACTCAGAATTACTTAGGCCTTACTAGGGCTGGGAAGAAGTCTAGACTCGGTTGAGAGCTAAGCTTGATGGTTTGTGACGCGCGAAGTTTGGCTTAGGTCATAAACTTTCCATTGGAAGCATGTGTTGATGCTTGTTCCGGGTTAAGATGACTATTTCTTCTCAATCTTCGGATTGAGGTGATTATTTCTTCTTGATCTTCAAGGATGGCTGGCACACTAGCTCTTCGGTGGTGAACCTGGATAGGTCCAATCTAAGCTAGATTTGATGTCATCTGCATGATCAAGGGGTTGGATGGTATCCGCTCACAGTGAACCTCAGGATTTTGTTGTTTTCTTAATTCTTGGCGAGGGTTGTGCCCATTCGTATGCCGTTTCAAAGGTGTTGTAGGTCCAAAATATACTATGGCAATACCCAAGAGGGGGGTGAATTGGGTATTAAAAAAATTAAATACTTTTTGCAATCTCAAATAACAAAATATATGCGGAATTAAATCTTTCTAAATTACTAGCACAAAGATGAGAGAGTTTATTGCTTAATATAGAAATGATAATTGAATTATAAAATAATTAAGCAATCAATCTCATTTACTTTAATAATAAATAATTATAAGCAAGTAATTATGAAAGTAATTAAGGAGATAGAGTTAGAGAGATGCAAACTCGATTTATAGTGGTTCGGTAATATCGGAATCCTTCCGACCCTACGTCCACTCTCTTTAAGGATCCTCCTTGAAGTCTTTCACTAAACCAAGCAACTTACGGGTGTTGCTCAAACCGTACAATCCCCTTCGTCTCGGAAGTAATCTCCTTCCTCTCGGAAGTATCCCCTTCCTCTCGGAAGTAATCCCCTTCCTTTCGGAAGTATCTCCTTCCTCTCGGAAGTAATCCCTTTACAATAAAAGCTGTAAAGTAAATGGTTGAGAGACAACAAATGAAAGCTTATACAACTGAATAATGTCTCTCTTTCAAAGAAAAGCTTGAAGAATAGCTCAACATGAGTATTTCAAAGCTTTTTTGAGTTTCAAAGAATGAATGACTTGATTGTGTGTGTTCTTCTTTTTTTTTTAATGTCTTCTCCTCCTTGTTGAATGCTGAATTGAGTGGGTTTATATAGCCATCAATTAATATGGCCGTTAGACTTTAATTTGAATTGATTGTGCCTTTAAAATCTTAGATTTCGAGTCCCAACGGTCATATTTTTGAACTACCAGTCGACTGGGTCGTGATACCAGTCGACTGGGTCCTCTTAAAAATTCACATTTTTGCTGCTGCAATGTTACCAGTCGACTGGTAAGTCATCCCAGTCGACTGGGAACCTTTTGCCACTTTTACCAGTCGACTGCACTATTCACCCAGTCGACTGGGTCACTGTTGGAGCACTGCTACAGTGATTTCTGGATGAACAGTGTTTTCAGCATAATTTTCTTCATATCTCTTTATTCTTTTTGGATTTTTGAGTTCCAAAAAATCTCCTAATTTAATCAAACTTTCTTGCACATTAAACACACAAGTTAAACACTTCAAAAGTGTTTTGTTATCATCAAAATTAATTTAATCAATTTCTTGATTGAGGCATTTTTGATGATGACAAAACATATTACAAATTTAAGCATAATGCGTATGCTAGATATATGAAGAATGATATATTACAAATGCTCAAGTAATTTTCTATGCCAACATAAATTCTTCTTAAATTCAATTAGAGAATGTTAAGTATTGAGCCTAAAGAATTTATTTGCATTTAATAAAATTACTTGGAGATTTTATATCTTCAATTAATTAAGACTATATAATAAAATGCAATGCAAATATAATTAGCTCCTAACAATTGAAATGACATCAATATTGATTCACCAATTTCTACAATCTTGGTCACCTTTGATGTATAAGCACTATTAACAATCTGTATTACTTAAGTAATATTCATTAGTGCTTAATTAAGATTTTTGTTTCTATCAAAATCATCGAGGGTCAACAATCTCCCCCTTTTTGATGGTGACGAAAATCTTAAGAATAAGGTCTAACAAAATCTCTAATATTCTTATTTTTCTCCCCCTTTTTGTCATAATAAAAAAGGTGTATTTCAAAGAAGAGCTCCCCCTCAAAATATGCTATCGAAAATATTTTGATGAAACATTTTGAGAAAAGAATCATTTTACAAGATATCAAGAACTATAAAGCTTTTGAAAGAGTTCCTTTAGAACATAGAGATGAAATTCTCAAGATATAATAACCAAATTTAAAACATATCAAAAAGAGTTTATCAAGTATTTAAAACTCATTTTAGTAAAATGATCTTACCAAAGGTTTTCTCTTTTATCAATAAATCAGATTTTCTCCCCCCTTCAAAAAGTCTAAAGTAATTATTTTCAACTCTTAAGAGAAATAAAATTGGATTAAAACTTAATAAGCCTTATTGGTAGTTGATTAATTGAATAATCAAGACAAAGAGCTCATCAACTACTCAAAAAGATGTTCAGATTGGAAATATCTATAAGTACTTGAAAAAAAGGTTACTTCCCTTGCATATATGCACCGAAATATAATTTTCAATTATCAATCAAATATCATTTTCAGGGCAAGTTAGATTCAATAATTAGATGATTATCAATTCAACGCAAAGATAATCATTAATTTCAAAGTCAAGCATATATAATAGAAAGTTTCATATTCAGCTCATGCTTGATAGATAAATAACTCAAAAATAATTCTCAAATCTAAATTCAAGCTCATCACTTGATTTATCCAATGCCAAATCAAAGAGAATTTATCAAAGAACAATTAATATTTGAGTATTAAATGGCTCCAAACAAGATTTGATTTTATAGAAGACTGGAGAAGACTTACCAGTCGTCTGGAGTTTTTGGCAGAGAGTTACCAGTCGACTGGGTCAAAATTACCAGTCGACTGGAGGACAAGGGTTTTTCAAAAAGTTGGCTTATAGATGGTTGGTCCAAATTATGAGCTTCCGGCTCTTCATTTGCTTGAGTTGGATTCTTCTTCGGGTCAACAATGAAAGTAGGTGTTTCTGTTCTTGGAATAAAATCTGCATCATTATTAATGGAAACTTCTCTACTACTAATAGGGTTAGACTCATCAAGAGTTACATGCACAGATTCTCCTACCACTAGAGTTCTCTTATTGAAAACTCTATAAGCCTTACTCGATGTAGAATATCCTAAAAATATCCCTTCATCAGTCTTAGAATCAAATTTACCCAAATTAGTTTTATTGTTATTCAAGATGAAGCATTTGCAACCAAATGTACGAAAATAGGAAATATTAGACTTTCTACCTTTCCATAGTTCATATGGAGTTTTATCAAGTATAGGTCTAATTAAAATTCTATTTAAAATATAGCAAGAAGTGTTCACGGTTTCAGCCCAAAAATATTTTGATAAACTATTTTCACAAAGCATTGTTCTTGAAAATTCTTCTAGAACTTTGTTTTTCCTCTCAACAACTCCATTTTGTTGAGGAGTTCTAGGAGCCGAAAAGTTGTGATCAATTCCATTTTCATCACAAAATTTTGAAAAGCTTTGGTTTTCAAATTCTTTTCTATGATCACTTCTTATGCTTGAAATACAAATTCCTTTTTCATTTTGAACCTTTTTGCAAAAGTTTTCAAATCCTTTCAAAGCTTCATCCTTGTAAGCAATAAAAATAACAAAGGTATATCTTGAAATAGTCATCAACAATAACAAGAGCATATTGGTGGCCACCTAGACTAATGGTACTTATTGGACCAAATAAGTCCATATGCAAAAGTTCCAAAGGTCTAGTAGTTGTGACTACATTCTTTGATTTAAAAGAAATCCTAGTTTGTTTTCCCATTTGACAAGCATCACATACTTTGTTTTTTTTTAAAAAAAAAATTTGATTTTGGGAAGTCCAATGATTAAATTTTTTTAAAAAATTATTTTCAGCAAGTTCATGTTCACATGACCAAGCTTTCTATGCCATAGCCAAGGATTTTCACTAATGGCAGGAAAACATTTTTCATTTACGAAATACAAGGATTTCAAATTAACTATATAGACATTTTCATGTCTATGGCCAAAAAATTTGATCTTGTTGCTCTTGATGTCTATAACTAGACAATGAGAGGTCTCAAATGTGACTTTGTTGCCTTTGTCACATAGTTGGCTAATACTTAGTAAATTTGGCTTAAGGCCTTGTACTAGCAATACATTATCTAAGGTTGAGAAATCATTACCAACTTTTCCATGCCCGATGATCTTTATTTTTGTGTTGTCTCCAATGGTGACAAATTCATCACCTCTTAGAGTTAACTCTTGAATACACTTTTATCATCGGTCATGTGCTTCGAGCATCCACTATCAAGGTACCAACAGTTACCTTTTTCTTTGGTGTGGAGACATACCTACATCACACAAGGATACACGATTGCACTTTTGGGTACCCAAAATTTCTTGGGTCCTTTGGGGTTAGTCATTGAAAATAGAGTTCCTTTTGGGACTCATACTTTCTTAACAATATATGGTATTCTATAGACATGTTGATGATGCACAATCCTAGGATAATGGTTATTGAAATTTCTAGGATTTCTTAGTTGTGCATGTCTATAATTCTTAGGATAGAAGTTCCTAGGATACATGTTTCTATTATGAGGAATATGAATATGCATGTCATTTCTAGAAAATGTGTGATGATGATTTCTAGGATACATGCTTGTATTATTATGAATATGCATATCGTTTCTAGGATAACCATGGTGGTAATTCCTAGGATGAGCATATGCAGTGTGCAAATTCTGATTATACAATTTGTTCCTAGAATGCACATAATGATTATTCCTAGAATGTACATGATGATTATTCCTAGAATTTGTGTGAGCATACATATAGGCATGAGTATTTCTAGGATATGCATTAGAGTTTCTAGACTTCCTAGCATTTATAGAGCGAGTGCTTTTAACCTTGCTAGAGGTATTTGAAGTAGAGGCTTCATTTACACATGATACTTTCATGAATAAGCTCTCTTTTGCTTTTTGCTTGCCTAATGGAGAGTAACCTAACCCGGATTTTCCTCCATTTAATCTTTGGCAAGATAGCACTTCATCTAACTTTTCTTTTCCAAGCATAAGTCTAGATATAGTATCATTTAATTCTATTATCTTCTTCTTTAAGTTTTCATTTTCATCTTTAAGAAGATCTTGAGAAGAATCATAAAGTAATGAAGATAGTTTATCTTTTTCTTCTCTTAAACCTACCATCTCTTTAGAAAGAGATGACACCTCTTTTTTAAGAATGGTGTTCCTAGAATCGAATTTCTTCAATTCTTCATACATTTCATTTACAACTTCTATCAATTCTTCACTACTACTAACAATGTTATTTTTTGAAGAGGAAGAAGTTGATACCTCATTTTCGTCGTCGATTGCCATAAGACATAGGTTGGCAATTTCCTCGTATCCAATCTCTTTATTCGAGGAGTCTTCTTCTTCGTCATCACCATCACGATTAAGATCTTCAATTTCCATAAAAGGTAAGGATGTGGTGGAACCATCAATTTTGTAATCCAAGTAGTTTTCATGCTTTTTGAGGGATTCCACAAGCTCTTCTAAACTTTCACTTGTAGAATGCTTTGTCAAAATAATTTTCCATTGATTTGACAAAGACCTAAGAAATATTCTCACAAGTTCAAGGTTAGAATAAATTTTACCCATGGAAGATAAAGTTTTAACAAGTATGGTAAAACGAGTTTGCAAATCAAAAATTGATTCATTTTCATTCATTTTAAAATGCTCTAAGTCATGAACAAAGTTTTTTAATTTGAAATTCTTTTCTTGCTCATTTCCTCCATGTATGACCTCCAATAAATCCCAAATTTCTTTTGCGGTCTTACATGAGGAAATTTGATCGATTTCGTTTTGATCAAGAGAACTATAAAACATGTTCATAACTTTAGCATTTAGTTGAATGAATTTACAATCATTTACATCAAAATCATTTTCATTTTCAAGAATGAAATACCAAGCATAATAATCATGAGCTTGAATAAAAATCTTCATTTGAGCTTTCCAATGGGTGAAATTTGTTCCGTGAAGAAGAGAAGAACTAGAAGGATCTCTTCCTTCTAAAAATATAGTTGCCATAGGATCAACTCTAGGATGTTAAGCCTAAAATAGAGAACAAGGCTCTGATACCAATTGTAGGTCCAAAATATACTATGGCAATACCCAAGAGGGGGGTTAATTGGGTATTAAAAAAATTAAATACTTTTTGCAATCTCAAATAACAAAATATATGCGGAATTAAATCTTTCTAAATTACTAGCACAAAGATGAGAGAGTTTATTGCTTAATATAGAAATGATAATTGAATTATAAAATAATTAAGCAATCAATCTCATTTACTTGAATAATAAATAATTATAAGCAAGTAATTATGAAAGTAATTAAGGAGATAGAGTTAGAGAGATGCAAACTCGATTTATAGTGGTTCGGCAATATCGGAATCCTTCCGACCCTACGTCCACTCTCTTTAAGGATCCTCCTTGAAGTCTTTCACTAAACCAAGCAACTTACGGGTGTTGCTCAAACCGAAACACAAGCAACTTACGGGTGTTGCTCAAACCGTACAATCCTCTTCGTCTCGGAAGTAATCTCCTTCCTCTCGGAAGTATCCCCTTCCTCTCGGAAGTAATCCCCTTCCTTTCAGAAGTATCCCCTTCCTCTCGGAAGTAATCCCTTTACAATAAAAGCTGTAAAGTAAATGGTTGAGAGACAACAAATGAAAGCTTATACAACTGAATAATGTCTCTCTTTCAAAGAAAAGCTTGAAGAATAGCTCAACATGAGTATTTCAAAGCTTTTTTGAGTTTCAAAGAATGAATGACTTGATTGTGTGTGTTCTTCTTTTTTTTTGAATGTCTTCTCCTCCTTGTTGAATGCTGAATTGAGTGGGTTTATATAGCCATCAATTAATATGGCCGTTAGACTTTAATTTGAATTGATTGTGCCTTTAAAATCTTAGATTTCGAGTCCCAACGATCATATTTTTGAACTACCAGTCGACTGGGTCCTCTTAAAAATTCACATTTTTGCTGCTGCAGTGTTACCAATCTACTGGTAAGTCATCCCAGTCGACTGGGAACCTTCTGTCACTTTTACCAGTCGACTGCACTATTCACCCAGTCGACTGGGTCACTGTTGGAGCGCTGCTACAGTGATTTCTGGATGAACAGTGTTTTCAGCATAATTTTCTTCATATCTCTTTATTCTTTTTGGATTTTTGAGTTCCAAAAAATCTCCTAATTTAATCAAACTTTCTTGCACATTAAACACACAAGTTAAAAACTTCAAAAGTGTTTTGTTATCATCAAAATTAATCTAATCAATTTCTTGATTGAGGCATTTTTGATGATGACAAAACATATTACAAATTTAAGCATAATGTGTATGCTAGATATATGAAGAATGATATATTACAAATGCTCAAGTAATTTTCTATGCCAACATAAATTCTTCTTAAATTCAATTAGAGAATGTTAAGTATTGAGCCCAAAGAATTTATTTGCATTTAATAAAATTACTTGGAGATTTTATATCTTCAATTAATTAAGACTATATAATAAAATGCAATGCAAATATAATTAGCTCCTAACAATTGAAATGAGATCAATATTGATTCACCAATTTCTACAATCTTGGTCACCTTTGATGTATAAGCACTATTAACAATCTGTATTACTTAAGTAATATTCATTAGTGCTTAATTAAGATTTTTGTTACTATCAAAATCATTCAGGGTCAACAGGTGTCATGTCATTCATCTTGGCTTCGGTGGGGCTGAATGAAGCACCTCAAGGCTACAATATTAGGAATCGTAGGGTAAGATGGGTTACAACGTTAGGAACCATAGGGTGAGACCGTTCACAGGCTTTTGAGTGGCATCATGAGATAAATTTGTGGTTTCCCACGAATGACATCAATCTTTTGATGCAAAAAAAAAAAAAAAAAAAAAGATGCTGAAAGACGCCCTATCTTTCATTGCCTTCAACGGGGAGTTGTTCGAGGACTTGTTGAATGAGAGGACTTTGAGGAGTCACGGTTCCACGTCGGCCTAGTGTGTTTGAGCAACTGCAGAAGAAGTCTCCCAAAGTTTTGTGCTTGAAGGAAGATCTTTCGATAATTAAGTCAATAGGTGTATTAAAAAAAGAGTAAGGAGATGATTTAGAGGGATACTGAGGGTAATATTAAGGGGAAGAGAACTGAGGTGGTCCTCTTTATCCCTTGCGTGTTTACGTTTTGTTATCTGGGTTTTCTTAGATTTCTTCTCTCATCTTTTCTCTTTGTATGGATCTCCTTCCTTGTATGAATGTTTATTTTTGTCTTTGTCACTATGTCTATTTTGCATGCTGAAACCCCTTTATATAGGTGTGGTGATCCTTACTTTTAAGATCCCAAAGTGGGATATAACTAGGATATGACTCCTAAGCATTGAGCCTTACGAGAAATGACCTATACTTGTTGTGAAATGATCTTTGCACGAGGGAATTGGTTTCTCCTCATGAGTTCTTATGTCAAGGTTAGAGTCTTCAGGGTATAAAATGACACATCCATCATTACAATCGGAGTAGTTCTTATGTCAAGGTTCTCAATAGACCGAATATTTTTTGTCACATCTCCTCTCAAGCCCTTATATGTAAAAATGACTTTCTTGTCTTCAAATTTCATTATGCAAGAAACAATCTCATCCTTCCAAACTCAGACATTTGTTGGAGCATATATTTTTAAAAAAGAAAAGTTTCCAAGTATTCACTTAGTTGTGATTATTTTCATTTTGCTGAGCATGTGACTATGTACGTCTTTCTCCTTTGGGTGGAAGTATCTAAGATCGATACTTTGGTCTAGGGATTTGTCCCGTTCGTAACTTCCAGTCTCGAATAAAAGAAGCTCTGCGTGTGACGTCTTTTTCACCGGTCTGTGGAGTTATTTAAACTAATTCAATGTAAGTTGGTTAAATTACAAGAAGTTAAAATATGACTTATATCAATTTATCATGTTATTTATCAAAATACGAAATTAGCAATGGTAATTGAAAAAAAAATGTGAAATTCTCAATAAAAAAAAAAGTTTTTGCGAGGTGGTAATTGAGACTTATTTTTCAGGTCATAAATGTTTAGATTTGAGTATTTTCGTTACGGTGGAGTGAGAAAGATTTTATTAGTGGTCTAACATGAATTAATACTTGTATTTCATTCACATGTAAAGACACTCGCACAATATTAATAAGAATTTCACTCTCTTCCTTGTAACTCTTTTTTTTAAAAAGTGTGAAATTATTAACCGGTTAAAATGAGGTTGTTTATTTTTTAATATATTTCCTTTCCCGGAATCATTATTTAACAATTCACTTCACAATTGGAGGATAGGTGATTGAGTAGAAAGAATTGAAGATCTAGCTATAATACAAAATCTATAATTAGGTTCAAACTATGCACCCAAAAATTAATTTTGGTGATAGCTCAAAATACGGTGTGGGAATACCTCATTTCTAATAATGGTTGATTAGTCATCATCAAGAGAGATTATGAAAAAAATGTCATTATTTTTAATTGAAATCATGTGTATGTAAAATGATACATCGATTTAATCATATTTTAAACCTAAACTATTACTCCATCTATTTCATAATTTTTGTCATGTTTACTATATTACAAATTAAATGAATAAATTTTTTTTTATTAAATCATTAAAAAAATCATATATACATAAATAGAGTTTAAAAGTTTATAAAATATATTTTTATATTTTTAAAATAATATATATATATATATATATAATAATTAAAATCAAACTTAAATAAAAAAATAATAAATAACTAAAATTATGGGACAGAGAAAATATCACATAACCCAACATGATATCACTATATTATTTATTTAAAATAAAAAATAACAAATAAATTTAACAAATAATCCTCTCATTGTTATAAAACCTAATTCTCTGATCTGATAGCCTCAGCTTGACAAAATATCATATGAACACACTTGGATAGCAGAGGAATAATAACAAATCCTAATTTGAGAGAAAGGAAAATGCATGACCAGAGAATTTAGCTCATTTGTGACTGGTGAGTAACCAAAACGTAACTACTTCGGTGTTTTTTTTATATATATATATATATATATATATATATATTTGAGTGCTTTGAGGTCTAAGTAGTTGAATCCTTAGACTAATAAAAAAGTACATATTAATATAAAAATTGAACTTATATTGTTTTAAAATTGTCAAGCAATTCATATTTTTTGGTGCATGCAAACCATTCCGTTACCAATTAAAACTCGAACCAAATGACACTTACTAGAGAATCAAACTAAAGACATACGTTAACAAAGCACTTATTTTGACTCAGTTTTACCGAGTTAACTTGTACATTTTCAGTTAAATGTATCTTGAATTGATTATAATTTGATAAAACACCATAAAATTGCAATAAAATAGAGTAGGCCAATTAATTTTGGAACAGCGTTTGTGGCAAGGGTGTGAATGTCAAACAGTGTTTAATTTTAGCTATACGAAGGAACTTTTTAATTTTACTTTGTTTCGTCGTGTGTTTTTGAAATTGACGAAATTTTAAGATATATATTTATCAAATTATATATATTTTAAATTATAAATATATAAAAAGATAAATCATAATAAAATTATCAATATTAGAATGCAAAATAACTAAAGTTATGAATTGACCAACATTAAATCTTATTTACCATCTAAAATCCCTTGCCTCAATTTTTGAATTGTGAAATATTTATTTTAAATCATGAAAGAATATTGAAAAAGAAATAGTCAACTAAATTAAACATTTCAATATTTAAATACTCTAATCTTCTACTAAAATTATAAAATGACAATTAAATTAAGTGTAGATTGAAATGGATTGAAACAAATAGAAGCGGATCAAAACCACCTAAACAAACAGCTAAACGAAACAGAGGGATCCAATACACCGGTGTACTTGGGAAACCAAAACGACGAAACAGAACTAACAATTTTGAGCTATGCGACAGAATAGCAGCAAATGGTGGTCCAAAAACTATATGCTATATTAGTAGAAGGAACGGGAACAACGTGTTCTTTTCCAGATAGTTACCATTCAACAATGATGCACCTCACAACCCCTTTCACTTTGGATGGGATCCTTAACAATTTTTCTTAATTTGAGAACATCATTCTGAATTTTGATCCGTGGAATTTTATTGATAATTATAAAAAACTATATTAATAATTGAATAGAATAAAATATTTAAATATTACTGTAATTTTTTATAATTATTAGTAAAATTTTTTAATTTTATAATAATTATCACAAAATCGAATTCATGAAAACATTACTTCATCATTTTTAGAAACCGATAGTCAAATGCATACATGGGTCTTTATAATTGTCAAGTAGACAAGTTCAAAGGTTCAATTTGAAATTGTCTAATGATCTCTACATGGGCTTTAAAGTGACCCATAAGAAATTTAAGAAATTTGGACTGTATCTAATTTCTCTAACAAAACTTTGAACTTTCAAACTCGTCTTTCACACGCGCGTACGCACACACACATATATATATATATATATACACACATAAAAAAATTATTGTTATTTTTTATATAAATAATTAAAAATACTTATAACATATATTTTATTTACGCATGATATTCTCAATAATTTCTAACAAAGGAGATAATTAAAGGCTCATTGTTGAATATTCAAGTGTTATCAATATTCCAATTATTGTCCAAGTGATCTGTCAAACTTTTAGCCAAATCAAGTGTCCTAAGCCTACATAATTAATCACTTTACACAATTCAAACACTAAATCATCTTTTTTAATAGAAGTGAGAGGACACTTGCTTGATTGAGAAATTGGTGGTGATAGACATAAGATAATTTTTTTATTATTTACAATAATAATTATCCATATTGTCTCTATCCACCTAACAATTTTTTTTTAATTATCTACAAAGAAACTATTGTCCAAAAGGATCAACCAAATCAAAAAATCAATGCACAAATATACGATTGACTTAAGTTAGAATTGAAACCCACATGTGCATTAGTCATGATTAAAATATGGGATTATTAGTTAAAAAAGGAGAAGATGATGCAAGTCATGATTTTTCTATAAGATACATATAAATAATCTTTATTATAATTTTGAAAGGTAATTTGATTGTAATCTGGCACCAACTGGTGAAAACGTTTACACCTCAACCTCCTTCATGCCATTATTGCTCGTAATGGGATTTTATGGCAGGAAAGGGAACAAATAATCATTAGACAACTCGTTGAAATTGACTGAATTCACTAAAAAAAATTGAAATTGAAGAATTAATATAATATATGCAACATATATTTTCAGTTTAATGAAAATATTTGAAAACACTTCAAATCATAAATAGTTGCATATTAATTAATTACGATCTAATCACAATTATATACTAATGTTTATTGCCAGTTGTTAAACTTTTATTTCATGGTCATGATCATGTACGGTGAGCATCCCTTTTATGGATAATGACGTGTGATAAAATGACACGTGGCTTCAATAATCAAAAGTCGTCATACTCCACCACTCATTCACAGTTGATGGTGAAAGCAGGCCCAAACCCCAAATTCTGAAAAAAGAAGGTGCGTACAGGAGAAGTTCTTGCATGGGCTCGGTTTACTTAGACACAAACACAATTATTCGTAACATATCACGGTAATAAATATAATTTAGTGATATCGGTTCAATATCAACATAAAGTGTTATGTATGATTGAATCTACTTAAAACGTACGAATTTAAACAAAAATTTCGGAACGAGACATGTATCCTTTTGTCAGTCTAAGTTATCATTTTTTTTTCCATAAAATCAACCTATATGTTGGTACAATTTTTCAAGCAGGAATCAAAGATAGAAAATAAATGAAATTTAAAAAAAAACCAAATTGAGACTTTATCATATGTTAAAAATCGTTTTCCTTAAGGTTTTATTTGTCTCCACTCCGTAAATAGTCTGTTAATGGATTACAAACAAATATCCTCCAAGATACACAAAGTCTCTGAGATTTACAAATAGCAAATCTGTTTGATCCCCTAAGAACTCTCCATGAAACAGTAATTAATCGTGACTGTAAATCTCAATAGATAAAGAAAAAAAAGAAATGAGGGTTTTAAGATTGAAAGAACAATTATATAACGTCTCTTAACTTCTATAAATTTATAGAAGTGAAGAGGTATGAGTTATGAGACTCAACTCTATAAAAAATGACTGTTTGCGAAACCTAGATTTTAAAATAATGAACATTCAGTCGACTGAATGTTTTATTCAGTCGACTGAATCAACATTTCAAAAGGAGTGTCGGGTATTTAGTTGACTGAATCAAATTCAGTCGACTGGAAAACAGATATAAAATTTCTGTCTCAGTCGACTAAATAAAATTATTTAGTTGACTGAACATTGTTTTTAAAAAAAAAACGTCCAACAATCCCTTACTTTTGTTTGAAAAACAAAACTTTTTCATAAACAATTTTAAGAAATTTTACATCCAAAGTAACATGAGATTGATATACATATGTAAATATATCTTTCGATTTAAATCTTTATTTAGTGTAAATATCTCAAGACTCTATAGAGTACCTAATTGCCTAGTAGCATTAAATTAGTAACTCGTTGTTACAGAATCGGAGATACTACACATATATCGCTCTCCTATCTCGATGAGAAGTTTTGATTTATACTTAGCACCAATATAGCCATGTGCTTGTAACTAGTTTTACGAACTCTCTCTCTTGAGTAAACCTTAAACTCTCTTGAGAAGCGGCACCACTTCTAAGTTCATGTCGGTGAAGCTCTACAATATATCTTTGTTACTTATGACACATTTACAAATTGTTTTAGGTTTCATTAAGAGTTGAACTCAATCTCTAAGATACATAACGAACAACACTGACTTTCTATTTTACGGGCTCACATTTGTAAGTACTAACAATCACTATACAATAACTTGTTTATACTTATTAAACCTTATAGCTAGTTAAGTATTAGAATAAGGTTGGGTTTTTATTACTGGTGATAATTTATATAAGGTTTCAGCCCATACCAAATGATATCATTCTCACTAACTCTCTCAAACAAGTTTTCGTAAGAGAAATAATCAAGTATTACTTAATATCATATTAACAACTTGTCTCACAAACTCATGAGCCATGTCTTAGACTTTCATGTCTAGACTTACCATTTAGGTATCACTATAGGTCCTTGACAAAATTTCATAATCACAAGTATAGATTTTGAATGCATAGGATGTGGCCACAAAATTTATTTTCAACAACAAATTTCTAATTGATCCATTTAGCCTTGTCCTCAATTGCTGTCAAGGAAATTAATTTAGATTTAATTGTTTGAGACATACAAATTTGTTTCTTGTTCTTTCAAGGGACATCACCTCCTCTTGGGTATTATATATCTCCTACTCTCATCATCCGACTAGCATCAATGTGTCATTGTGATACAACTGGATTATCATAGTATCAGTGTATCATCTTGATACAACTGGATTATCATAGTAGAACATTTCCAAATCAATTGTCTTCTCAATATAACCAAAAATTCTGCCAAAGGTACTACAATTTTCTACAAACAGACTACTAGTCTATTTATTCAATTCACACATTCTTTAAAGACCAAGTGCTGAATTTATTCAACATTCTCTCAAAACATAACCCCACTATCTGCTTTCTAATTTTAATTCCAAAATAATATATACTTCACCTAGATTTTCATTTCAAATCGAAAAGATAGATATGTGTTGGGAAACCACACTCAAGATGCCCATGAGGTGATCTTCCAAACACCCAAGTCCACAAGGACTTGTACAAACAAATACAGCAGCCAATCAAAGCAAGAAAGAACACAAGCAATTGTTATCGAGGTTCGGCAATGTGTCTACGTCCCCGTGAGCTCCTTCGAGCCCTCTGCACTAAATCTTATGAGTTCTTACAAACAACAATACCTCTTCAAGAAACCCCTAGTTCTTGAAGAACGAAGAAGAGAACAAGAAAGTGATAAGGACTTGAGTTACCCTAAAATTTCTCCCAAGAAATTCCACTTACAAGGCCCTTGAATCCCCTCTCTATACTACTCTCTCTCTAAACAACTAGCCTCTCTACAATGACTCTCTCCTGTGTTTAATGTCTTTGCACTCTCACATAACTCTCATTTACATCACAAGTTATGTCTTACACATGTGTCCTGAGATTGAAGCTAGGTGACCCTTTATATAGTGCACCATTTCTTGAACCTATCTTGAAGACAATCTCAACCCTTAGATCTTGAGGACCAATCAATCATAGCCCTTCATCAATCCTTAGTGATCCTGTGCGTTTTGAACATGCATCCACGCACCTCTCAAATGTTGAAACATGTGTGCACCAGTGTGCTTGGCGCCTCGGCCCAGAACAGGGCAGGCTGCGGCCCAGGGCAGAGCACACTTCCTTCATTTTCTGGGTGCTGCGGCCTGGGGAGGCTGAGCCGCGGCGCACATCTCCATGCTGGGCACTGCGGCCTGGGAAGTCTGGGTCGTGGCTTGACCTGATGCTGATCCCTTTAACATGCTGAATTACACTTGTTTAAACTTCAGACAAAATACCAACAATATGTCTCGATGTTATTTACATTAATCAAAATTTAGTATGTCATCAATACACAAGCATACTGATAAGCACCAAATTACATTTATGGTATTCAATAATATATCAAATACCCCCACATTTTAAGATATAATAAATTGAAAATTAGCACAATCAACATAATAATTAATCAAAAATCAATAGATTAAGGAGTAAGAACCATTAATTTTCTTTGTACACACATTACTGTAACATAATTTCTCAAACCAGATTGGACCAAGAAAACAACTGGAACTCAAAATATTTAATATATCATTTTCTATTAAAATGATTAGATTGATCAATATGACTGATATTATGAGTATAACTTGTTCAAGAGTAATTATAACATATATAGTCCACTAATTACATGCTATATTGTGATGGTATTAGCCATAGATTTCTAACAATAAAACACAATTATATCAACTAAGAAAATTATATATCATAAAGAGTCATGAAAACACTTCAAAAAATTGAGGAATGAACATAAGATTAATCAATTAATTTTTTTTTTTTAAAAAAAAAAAAGCATAATCCATGTTTTTGCATACTATGAGCCCTTTTAAACATACACTCCATTTTCTACTCCAAGTCTCTATGCTTTCAAGCCATCAATGAACCACAATAAAGAAACATCTTTTCAAATTTCTTTCTTACATTGTACATTGGACTTCTAGTGAAAGAAAATCACAATGCCAGATTAAAACGACCATGGAGCAAATAGAAACAATTAATACTAAAATACCAAACCGTAAAAAACTTTGACTCACATGTACCTTGCATATATCTCGCTACATATTAAATAAGAACTTTGTGTCTCACTTGATTCCATATTTACTGCATTTTTCATCATCACAACTGAATTTCTACAACCGTCAAGATCCACTGGTTTGATTGACCTCGACTCCATTCGTAAAGAACTAATAAAGCCTTAAGATTGTTGGTACAATTTTTGAAATATGAATCAAAGACAAGAAATAAACGAAATTTAAGGAAAACCAAATTGAGACTTTGTCACACGCTAAGAATCGTTTTCCTTGAGGCTTTATTTGTCTCCACTCCGTAAGAAGTCTGCTAATGGGTTACAGTCAAATATCCTCAAGGATATACAAAATCTTTATGATTTACAGATAGCTAATCTGTTGAATCCCCTAAGAACACTCCATGAAATAGTGATTAACCATGGTTGTAAAAAATCTTAGGAGATAAAGAAGAAAAAGAAATGAGGTTTTAAGATTGAAAGAACAATTATATAACGTCTCTTAAGTTTCATAAATATATAGAAGTGAAGAGCTACGAGCTAAGAGACACAACTCTCTAAAAATGAATGTTTGCAAAATCTATATTTTAAAATAATGAACATTCAGAAAACTGAATGTTTTATTGAGTCGACTGAATCAACATTTCAAATAGAGTGTTGGGTATTCAGTTGATTGAATTCTGATTCAGTCGACTGGAAAACAAAAAGTTTCAAGACAAAAACTTTATGTCTTTTATTCAGTCGACTAAATAAAATCATTTAATCGACTAAACATTGTTTTTTCCAACAAAACTTCCAATACTATATCAAGAAAGTAGACATTTTGTTTGTTGGCCTCATGGCATCGGAAACATATATTATAAATTTTATAACCCCCCAAATAAACCAAATCACAAATAGAATAGAATACCCTTTTCAAAGATCTACCTTGGAACCCAAATGAAATAATAATTAAATAATAATAGTAAAGAGATGGAAAAAAAAGGCTATAGATCTTAAGATAGATGCAGACCACCCATTTTTGAGTTTTTTATGGAATATTTCTTTTATTATTTTTGTATTAATTTTTCAAAAAAAATTATTTAAGGTAAACAAATTAGATTTTTATTATATATTAATTAGCAGTTGTTGAGAAGTCTCTGATCTCAACTTGGTAAACGCGTTCACTCTCACTAGATGACATAAATTGCATATTAATTGTGATAATATTGTACATATTTTAATTTCCAAAGGAAATAAAAAAAATCCAAAATTTATTTGGCAAATAGAGACATCAATTTTTGTAATTAAAAAAAAGGAATCTCATAAAGCCAGCAATATGACAAATTATATCATTTCTAAAGCATCAAACTGGGGCATTATGTCACATGTTTTCAATTATATGAGATGATATTATCACAATATATTTAAAATGGTTATGAAGTTATGATCTATAGTTTATGATAACATTTATTTTGTCCTTGACAAACGAAAAAGTTACAATAATGGAAACATCGATCCAAAAATCTCACCCTCAACTCACCCCAAATCCATGTGAATTTTCAAAAACATACAGCCACCTTTGGGTGTCATTTTATTTTAATATAATTAATGATTAATAATTTTTTAAACAATTAAATAAAGGAACGGTCCATATCAAGATTAGAGAAATCCATAGGACAATTACCTTACCTATTACTAATTATATATGGTACCTTAGCTGCAAGGTCTATTTCTCATTTCCTCAATCCTCTCTCTCTATTTCTCTCTTAAAACGAAGCTTCATGCAATGGAGCTTCCTTTTGGCAAAAACTATACACTAAAAAAGACACCAAAAATAGCCCTACTAGTAACCCTTGCCCTGCTTCTCCTCACAGTAATCCCAATTTGTTACCCTATATACTTGTTGAAAAATTCTTCAAATAACTCATCCTCTTCATCGTCATATGATCATTTTAGTAAATTAGATCAAGACTTATCATCGATCAATTTACCCGAAATTAATAAAAAAAAGTGTGACATATTTTCTGGTGAATGGGTACCGAATCAAGAAGCGCCATATTACACGAACACGACATGTTGGGCGATACATGAGCATCAAAACTGCATGAAGTATGGGAAACCGGACACCGGTTATATGAAATGGAGGTGGAAACCTGATGGTTGTGAACTACCTGTTTTTAACCCTGCTCAATTCCTTGAAATTCTTAGAGGCAAGTCTTTGGCCTTTGTTGGAGATTCCGTTGGCAGAAATCAAATGCAGTCCTTAATTTGCCTCCTCTCCAGGGTAAGCCCTCCTCCTTGATCTTAGAATCTAAGTTTGTTTACACATTTACATAATTCATATACCATGATTGTGATAATTTAGTCAAAATTTTCATTTTTGCGTCGTATGCATTTTATTTTTTTTTTCTTGGATGAATTCTTACCATGCACGTCATAAAATAGCTGTTTTTTTCATTTTCATTCCGTGCAGATGTTTAATAAAAATAATTATTGCATATAGATTCAGCTTTGATATCTTAATTACATTGTGTCATGCCAAACTCTACCCCACATGTTTAATAACATGTTATGCTCTATCTGATTGATTGGATCACCTATGTCAAAAAAAAAATAGGTTTTATGGTGTATGTATATATTTAGCGTTTACCTAATCTATAAATCATAGTGGAATATGTTTATTTTGTCATTCGAAACAAAAGAAAATTTAATTTAAAATGGATTAGTTAATCAGTTTTTGACACAACTAGACACTAGCTTAGTTTAGATTTAAATGCGGAGACTTGTTGTATTGAATGGCTAAATATAGGCCCTTGTGATTTGTATGAACGAAATTTATGAAAATTCGGTTACCAAACAGATATATACAAAGAATAAAAACAAGGGTTGCACGGTTTTATTAAAAATTACGCTTATACCATTGTTTTTGGATAAATTATTTAACACTGTAGAAATATTTTTTTTTTGTCACAAAAATTTGTAAATCTGGTTTGTGTATAAATATTGTATCATCTTTAAATTAATTAAATTTTAGGTTCTATTGATGATATTGTGAATTATTGGGTTGATCTTTTCTATCACGCATCTTTCGTTTTCGGTTTTAATTATTATGCATGTGACAAGGTTAGTTGACCTACGCCATTATGTAAATCAAAGATTAGGTGAAATAATAGGGATGTCACATTGTGAGGAATCTTCAGTAACACATGCTCACAGGTAACTCTAGCATGAGCCTCATGAATATTATTATTAGACCACAATTTAGCTCATACTTTTTGAACACTAATTAATATAATTTAAGTTTGATCGTTTTAAGATCAGTTAAAAAATTGAAAATGTTCAAGCTTTCTTTGTTGGTAGATTTTGACTAAAATAATTGACTAGGCCATTCTATCTCTAAAGATGCAAAAAATAACTTGGATTAGACCACGATAAATTTTCTCTTTCTCTCTACCTAACAATGAAAAGTATTTTAAATCTAAAAAATTACATGACTCAGATCTAAACAAAAACTTCTTTTAAAATGATAAATCCAACAGAAACGATGTTAAACCAATTTCTCTAAATTTATTATTATATTTTTTTTTCAACTTCAATCTCTTGGCCTAATAGATCAATAGTTACTTCTGAATTCTTCATATAAAAAATTCAGGCTCTTCGTCAATAATTATCATTTTTCACCCCATTTTTGGGTGCATGTGCATGACAGCCATGCTTGTGTTTGATTTTAAGTTCATTTTGCTTATTAGTAAGTTGCTCATAATTAGCAGCCAATGTACATATAAAACTGCTCAAAGGGTCAAAAACATTGATCCAGCTGTCTAAAAAGAGAAAAAAGAAGCAGAATTAATATAGCTGAGAGGTCTCTGTCTCTCTATAATAGAGATTAATATATAAATTGCAATTTGCAAATGTAGATTATATGTCATACTTTTCATTGACGTTCCAACTAACTAATTAGCAAAAAGTTAAAAATTGTTATGGCTGCTACTTCTTGTTCTAATATATATCTTCATTATGCTTTAATTAATTAATAACAATTATTGAAGATATAGAAATGTGGGCTCCTTGGTCTAAAACATAGTCTAAAGATCAAGATATATCTGATCATTTGTTTTTGCTAAGAGATTTGGTGGCTAAAACTATCTATTATTCCCTTTGCCTTGTGCTTTCAAGTTCAATAATTTTTCTTTTTTTATGAAAACTGCCAGTAGCAGGGAACCTCTTTTGTTTACTATTTAATTAATCAATTAATTATTTTTGGCATGTGCAAGACCCCAAAATTGTTTAGTAAACACCCATATGACTCCAGAAATGGCACACATGGAGTTGGAAAAAGATGGATGCATATTGGGTAAATTATATTAAGGGTCTTTGAAGTTTTAGCATATTACATTTAAATTTTCGAAATTTAAAACTTTAAATATTACTGATTCTAACTTTTCAAAGTTAATTAATTCCTTAAATTTTGTTGGAGCTTTCAGGTGGAATACCCTATTGATGTCTCATACACGTCAGACGAACAATTCAAGCGATGGAAATACACAACCTACAACTTCACCATCGCCACATTTTGGACACCACATTTGATTAAATCCAAAGAATCAGACCCCAGCGGTCCAACCTCCACTGGCCTCTTCAATCTCTATCTTGACGAAGTCGACGAAGAATGGACTACCCAAATTGAAGAATTCGACTATTTGATAATATCTGCAGGACATTGGTTCTTTCGTCCATGCGTTTTCTATGAAAATCACCATATTGTTGGTTGCCATTACTGCCTTTTAAAGAACGTGACTGATTTATCAATGTACTATGGCTATCGAAAGGCGTTTAGGACAGCCTTTAAAGCCATTAATAGCTTAGAAAATTTCAAGGGCATAACATATCTTAGGACATACGCACCATCACATTTTGAAAATGGGTTGTGGAATCAAGGAGGGAATTGTTTGAGGACGAGACCCTTTAGGAGCAATGAGACAAGTTTGGATGGTGCGAATTTGGAGCTTTATATGATTCAGTTGGAGGAGTTTAGAATTGCTGAGGAAGAAGGGAAGAAGAAGGGGTTGAAATTCAGGTTGCTTGACACAACACAAGCTATGTTGTTGAGACCAGATGGTCATCCGAGTAGATATGGGCATTGGGCACATGAGAATGTGACTTTGTATAATGATTGTGTGCATTGGTGCTTGCCAGGGCCTATTGATACGCTGAGTGATTTCTTGCTGGAGATGTTGAAGATGGAAGGTAGAAGAGCTTATGACAAGCTTCATTCAAGTGACAGAAAAATGAGGTTCAAATAGATTTTATTTGAGTTCTTTCTTTCTGTTCTTTTATTTTAAAAAAAAAACTCCCTTTGTATTTAGTGTATTGGAATCTAAAATTTGATCATAACGAGCAACGTAATTAATGATTTGTTAACAATGCCTCTCAAAATATCGAAACATAACTAAAATTGAATAGCATGTGATTAAGAAATTGTTAAATAACCTCAATCATCATGTTAGTCTGTTATGACGAAGTTACTCGACAACCTCAATTATCGCGAGGCTGTGATAGGAGATTGTTATAAATTTCGATATCATGTGACTTAAGTAGTTGGACAATCTTATCGTCATAATTTCGTGATGATCGAGATTATCTAACAATCTCGCTATTGCATGTTGATGCGGTGACTGTGACAACTAGAAAGGTTTGATTTGCTAAAGAACTTAACATCATGGTTTGATTTATCACCAAAAAAAAAATTCTTAAAATTTAAAATGATAATTGTCCTAGTAAAATATGTACTTAAGATTTTTTATTTATAAGTGAGAACATAATGGAATGAATAAAATCTTTGAAATGTTAACACAAATACATTGACATTAATCAATCAGTCTTTGCACCAAATTCTTTACCTCAAAAGAGGATTTTTCTTAAATTCAAATTCTTAATTGAAGAGAACTGCATAATGAACTTCAGGGTTTTGTCACTAGTGCTTTGGCTGAAATGGCAAAAGATGAGGGACCTGGGGACATTATGTTCGTTTTGATCTTATATTCCTCACATTCTCTAATCATTATTTCATTTTTCTCTTAGAATAATGGATAAATCGAAGGGCTTTTTGGGAGGATATCTTATCTTTATTGCTGGGTTCAATGCAAATGTGGCTTTGTGTGTCTGTTTATGTTTGGTGGATTTTAAAATTCCTTGTGAGCTTTGAACTTCTGTAATACATATGGTTCTTGGCTGGTCTGCCTTCTATGGTTGAGTTTTGCCGTTCATGATTTAATGCCCACTAGGTGTTTGAGAAAAAGCTCTTGGTGATGGTCCTCATTTCTGTGAGGGCTGCTCTTCTTTAGATGCGTTTAGTTTATTAAACATAAATTTGAAATTTGAAATTTGAATTGAAATGAAATGTATTGTTTTAATAATAAAATTATTAAAAAATATTATATTTAAATTTTAAATCTCAATTTCATCCATTAAAATTTAAAGCAACTTATTACTATACGCAACATTATCATCATTATCGGGTTACTTTTTTTATGTGCCCAACTGGTAAACCAAAGCAACATACTTTTTTTAAAGTCATTTGGTCAGAATAAATCCAAGCAAGAAATTTTTTTTATCTCATTTTACTTCAACTTGACCTATCTGAAAATGAAAATATATCACTGTTTGGAGTTTTCTTCATGTTCCTCTCCAATGATGGTTCAAGTTCTTGAGTTTCACCTTGGAAAATTCCTACCACACCACCAAAATCAAAGTAGTCCTGCTATGCCTTACCTCAATTCTCCTCCTCATAATCCCTCTCTACCTGTTGAACAAACCCTCTCTGCCATGGCCTTCACTTATACACCAATGAAACATGTCATGAAATCTTTGATAAAACAAACTGCATAAAGTTTGGCATACTCGACGCCCAGTTCTTGATATGGAAGTGGAAACCAGAGCAATGTGAGCTGCCTTCTTCGACTCTGTGCAGTTCCTGGAGCTTGTTAAGGAAAGTCTATCGCCTTTGTTGGGGATTCTGTGGAGAGAAACCAAATGCAGTTACTGTTGTGCCTCTTATCTAGAGTAAGTTCTGCTAAATCTTGACTGATCATTATATCTTTAGGCTAAAAGGGTACTGATATTCCAGCCTAAAGCACTTGTTCATATATTGTTCAGATTAAAGTCAAGTTCTGTGAAAGATTAACACAAACTCACAGATTTATCAACAAATCGAGTAGAACCAAGTTGCTTAGGCTACTTGAAAGTTTCAATAAACAAACTTTTCTGCATTATTTATTTGCTGATCTATCTTAACACAACAGATTCAAGATACGAACGTGGGCCTTTCAAAGACTATAACTTCTCTATAGCTTATGTTGAAATAAGAATTGAAAAGAAATTCTTGGTCTTATTGATTGAATGAAAAAAATACAATTTACTTAATATAGATTTATGAATTTTAAGTCTAATAGGATTAAGACATAACGATAATATAAGATAAATATGATTTACTTAATATAGATTTATGCTTGAAAGGCTTGCAATGGTCTTGGTGAATCTTTGTTTAATTGTTATTTCTTCTTATTAAAAAGTAAAGATAGATGATTGGAGAAAACTCAATAAAACTTAAATTTAGTACTTTTAAAATTTGAAGAATTACATGCTACAGTTATAGTTCAAACGAAAATTTCTCCTCAAATGCGATTACTTTTAGTAATGTGTTTCTCATTAGGATTTTTAACTTATTCCTTTATTTACTAATATTTCAGGTAGTACCGAAATTTTTATGGTCAAGACGAAATGAGTCCTTCATAAGGCTTTCATCTACAACATCCACATCTTTTGAGTTTTTCATAGGACTCCATTAAAAAATTTGTAGTTGGAAGTTTTCGTTTTATTTATGATTCCAAAATTTTAAACTTTGACTTCTATGTGTTGTAAAGATAGTTTGTTTATGTAAATTGTGATTGTTTAACTTATGAATAGTTGAACGAAAAATTGTTTGTGTTGTAAAATTGTATGTTTGCATATAGATTAGTGTGATCAAAGCTGAAGCATGATGATACCTAATTGGGTAGGACTCACTCAGGAATAAGTCATTACAAAGTATGCTCGGATTGGTGTGGAGATTGATCTTGGTAAACCGCTAGTATCCAAGATTAAGATAGGGCGTATCCTCTAGGGAGTTGAATATAAAGGTATCTATTTGGTTTGCTTTCACCATGGAATGGTCGGGCACATGGAGGATGATTGTCGCCTAAAGCATATGGTGATAGAGAGCCTTGCCAGCAGGGTCGGGACTCGTCGCCGGGTGAGCAACACATGGAGAATTCTAGCCAGTCTCGAAATCTAGACGCACAGGGTAACCACTTCGGGGAATGGATGTTAGTGTCGCGTAGAAGACGGCGGAAGATGATGGCCAATAATCTGGGAAAAGATAAAGACTCCACTTCTTTAGAAACTCGTAATCATTTTGTAGTCTTACATGAACAAGATGTTAAGATCGTGTCGTTGACTAAAGTGATGGCTCATGCAGTTATTGCTGGGACTATTCAAGGGCTCGTGTTGGAGTTCGATCCAACTGGCGAGCTGGCCCAACCCATTTTTAGGCAACCTCGTGTTTCACCTGTTGTCTTGGGTAAACAGGCTACGAGTCCAAATTCTAGTGGCAAGCCTAACTGGGGTCCACATGTTGCCCTGCAAATTTTGATCAGAGAGCCACATGTTGTTATGTCCCATCAAAGTCACTCCAAGCCTCGAGCTAAAGCACGAACAAGTCTTAGTCGGTCCATAAAACTCTCACACGTTCAGCCTCCGACTGATGATTTGTCTCATCTCAATCAACCTCTTGCCTTGGGGTCTGACCGTCATCTCTCTCCTAATCGCACTTTTGACGATAATGGTCATCCTTAGCCAACAAAACCACTAGACACTGGCCTTGAAGATCAGATTTCTTTTGTCGCTGCGGTTTTGAAGAAAGCTTTCGGGAGAAAAGTTGCTTCTGATGTTGGGAGGTATGGTTATGATAATAGTAATACCATGTCTGCTCCTTTTGAGCCGATCAATGGTCTGGAGCCTAAGATGGCACGAAACGATGGGCACTAACTTTCAAGTGACATATTTGTGTTACTTTATGAATCTATTTTTTATAATGGTTAGAATCATTTCTTGGAATTGTAGAGGAGTAGGTAACACTAGGATAATGCGTAACTTGGTTGATTTGGTTGGTTTGAATAAACCTTCCATTATGTGTTTATTGGATACAAGTTCGAATCACGGTTCACTCTTAACTCTCTCCCTAGAACGCTCAGATTTTCGAGTTCCTTCTAAGGGCTTTTCATGAGGGCTTTGGATAATGTGGAAATCTGGTATTGTTGTTCTATCTCTTTGAGTCTGATTCATAGACTGGTCATACTGAAATTCAGAGCTTGACTGAGGGGACCCTGCTTCTTTCTATAGCTTATGTTACTCCATATTTTACCTCTAAGAATCTGTTATGGGCAAATTTGATTGATTTTTCACAATCTACAAATCTTCCTTGGCTGGTAACAGGAGACTTCAATGATTTTGCAAATGCTAATGAAAAGTAAGAAGGAAAGACTTTAGTCTTGAGGAGATGTTCCAAATTTTGTGAACGGATTAATCACTGTGGTTTAGTAGATTTAGGAAGCACATGTCCGCAGTACACCTGGTACAATGGTTGTCATGGTTTGGGAGCAAAGTTTGAGCGACTTGACTGGGCGATGGCAAATGTGGATTAGAAACTTAAATTTCCAAATGCTGAGGTCCTAGTTCTTCCCCAGTGTGCATCAGATCATCATCTCATATGCATTAATATTACTAGCTCCCTTCCCACTTCGACTTCCAGGAAGTCGATTTGGTGTGAAACAGTTTGACCATAGAAAGTTGCTAAGCTGTTTGAATGGCATCCAGAGATCTTTTTCTTCCCATTCGTCCCGGTTCTTTGAGAAGTTGGAAAAGGAGCTCGTGGCTGAGTACAATGAGATTCTAAAGCAGGGAGAGATTCTATGGTTCCAGAAATTGAGGGTTGAGTGGCTTCATTATGGTGATCTAAATACTCGTTTATTTCAGTCTTCAACGGTAATACGACGAGGGCAGAACAAGATCAGTGGCTTGAAACTTGCTGACATAGTCTCAGGATATTGTTTCAGGTTATGCTGTGAATTTATTCAAAAATCTTTTTCTAGCAGTACAACGGTTTTCCCATATTGGGCCCTTAGGGCTCAAATTTTCTTCTTCTTCTTCTCTTCTTCTTCTTCTTCTTCTTCTCCTCCCCCTTTTTCTCCTTCTCATTCTCTTTCTTCTTCTTATTCTTCTTCTCTTTCTTCTCATTCTTCTTCTCTTTGTCCATCTTCTTCTCATTCTCCTTCTCCTCCCCCCTCTTCTCCTTCTTCTCCTCCTCTTTCTTCTTCTCTTTCTTCTCATTCTTCTTCTCCTTGTCCATCTTCTTCTTAATACATAATTTTCAAAAGTTTATAAAATTCCTTTAAAGGATTAACCTATTTTTTGTTTTCCAAGATGATGAGATATATATATTGGTTTAGAGATAATTGATTCGAAATTAACTCCACTTAATTGTGTTGGATTTCATATATGTGGTTGCTTGAGCAGCTGTATTGGTTAGCTTGTGTTTGATTCCGTTGGTCAGCCCGTATAACAATTATTTTTATAATTATTATAATAATATTTTTAAAAATTATAATTATAAGAATGAAAATTATTATTATAATAATGATTTTTATTATCAATATTATAATCATTATTATAATATTATAATAATATTGGTCTTGATCATAATAAGAATTAATACATTATTATAATTATTACTATTACTATCTAGTTATTCTAGTCATCATCATTAAAAGTTTTATTATATTTACTATCATTATAATAATAATTCTTAATTATCATAGTAATAAATAATAATAATTATTAAATTATTATTTTTATCATCATTCTTATAAGAATTATAATTTTTATAATAACAATAATATCAACCAAAAATAATTACTATAATTATAATTATAATAATAATTATTATTATCACTATAATAATAATATGTGTTATTATAATTTTGATAATAATGATAATAATTATGATAATATTATAATTATATTTATAATAATATTATAGTAATAATGATAATACATATTATTATCAACATTATTATAAAATCATTATCATTATTATTATATTTATGTTATTTAGTATAATAATATTAATTATTATAATAATTATAGTAATTATTTTTGGTTGATATTATTGTTATTATAAAAAATATTTTTAATATTATTAGTATTATAATTTCTATTATTCAAGGGTAAAAATATAAATAAAAAAATTAGTCTAATATGAATAATATAGATTCTATCTCACAAAAGAAGTGGGATAAAAAAATTAGATTATAACTAGTTTCGTCTAACTTTAATCTTATATAAATAATAAATTTTTTAACTAAACGAGATATAATTATTTACATGAAATTAAAATGATTTTATCTCACTTTATTCTCCCAACAAATCAAGCCCTAAAGTATCCCTTAAGGGTGCGCATCGAATATATATGACAACCGAAGGATAAGTAATGCAATTTATTTGGCTTGACACTAGAAGGAAGCCAAATTCCATCATTAGCTCAACAAACTCAAAAAGCTTTTCATTCGAGAGGAATATATGTATTTTTATAAAGAAGACCAAAATAAAACAAACTGCCCCATGAACTAAAACACACGCTAATAACTCTTTAACTAAAACACTCGCACATTCAAACGACTTGGCAGTTTAACACTCCGCTGTCAAATGATGAGAATGAGATCTGAAAAAATATATAATTAAATTTATGATTTTGAGCGCTGACTATTAACGCGTCCTTCCTGTTTATATTGCCTTCTCGTTGGGTTTAGCAAATGTTTTTTTTCTTGCTTAATCACGACCAACTAATATTACAACATTATTCGCATAAAGAAAAAAAATTATCGTTACATTATTGTGACATTTTCTACAGCACCAATTAGCACAAGGCTCAATTATTACAACAATTAAATGATTAAGTCCCACTTGTGCAGATTTTTTTTTTTTTTTTTTATCTATTGTTAATAATGGATAAATTTTTATTTTTACTTTTACTTTTATAAACTTTCCATTTATTGAGTAAAAAAAATTAACTTTTGTAAAGATGGTAGAGCTATCATTCGATATTAAATTAATTATTGTAACCTATTATTTAAAATATATATTTTTTTAGAATTTTGAAGAAAAATAAAAAATAACATATTTTAAGTTTTAATTTTTTATATAAAATCAATAAACTTTAAAACATTGATGACATATTAGTTAAATTATACACTAAAATGAAAGTGATATATGGTTAAAATTTTGTGTATTTGATTTATTATATAAATTTAGTTATTATTTTTAAATAGAATTTCATTCAAGTAATTTCCTCAAAGTTTTTCCCGTTCCGTAAATTATGTGCACGATAATAATGAAATATTCTAATTGGAACCTTTCAGTATTTGATTTGAAAGTGTTTACGTATAATGAGAAATTAAGAGAAAATTAAATGAAAATGTTTAAATACAATGAGAAACTAACAGAACAGAAGAATTAAAGAAAAGAAAAAAGTCTTAAGTGACAATTGCCCTTTAAAAAATTCTCTCCATATTGGTGGAGAACAAGACTTTAAAAAAGTCTCTCCATAGTGTCATTGGAGAAAAAGAAAAAGAAAAAGAAAAAGAAAAATCAATGGTGGTGACTGGTGACACTGCTACTCGACTTCTGATCTCTGAACATTTGAGAGATTTTACCATTTTCCACCAAGTAAAAAGCTTTCTGTGTAAAAGGAAAACCCACACCGCAACTCAAAGATTCAATCCTGTAATTCAGGTACAAAAATCCTATAATTTTTTAGAGATACGTAAGAGATTTTCTTGCGTTTTCAGCTTCTGGGTTTTCCCTTTTCTCAGTTTGTTGATTCGGGTTAACGCTGCATTTGCTCATTTACCGTATTGTTTGTCAGTTGTGTAGTTGCGAATCTGGGTGTAGCTAGAAACCAGTCCAGGAGCCAAAGTTGACATTTTTAGTCTGATTGTTGCTCTGAATTTTACTGTTTTCTGATCTGGGTTTTGGACACTGGAGGGTTTTGAGGACTGAGTTTTGCTTATATTTGTAAATTTTGATTTCTTGAGAAGCTTGTTTGTGTTTGTAGAATCTGGTTATTCTCTTTTATTGAGTTCAGATAGATTAGTTTTGCCTTGCCTTTCGGAATCAGGTTCTCTCCGGAGTTGTGAATTGGAGAATTTGGGCATTTAAAGTACATAATTCAATTTTGCAATGAGACGGGAAATTTAGGATTGAATTTTGATCTAGAATAGTATATAGTTGTTGAGGTGAAATTGGAGATTTGTTTATTACTGACATTCCAAATTTGGACATGGAAGTGTAACTACACATTCTTTTGGTTCATTGGAGGAAAATGACTTCAATATTGCCTTCTCTGATTGCACCAACTTCCACTGATATCTCACCACCAGCATCTCCTTCCTTTTCTCCATCAAATTCTTCAACCACTGCGCCACCTTCCTCAACATCTCAGCTCAATCAGACCACTGACTCTCCAGTGCCTTCAACCCCATCTAACTCTTCAGCCCCACCAACTCAGTCCCCTTCTCCGGCAGTCCCTGTGCCCCTTCCTCCGTTTTCAACACTATCACCGCCTCCAGTAACTGCACCACCTCCAGCATTGCCCCCACCATCACCACCACCATCACCTCTAGCATTGCCCCCACCATCACCTCCCGCTGCCCCTCCTCCAGCTGTTTCTTCACCGTCCCCTCCAATTTCGTTCCCCCCTCCAGCATTGGCAGGTTCTCCTCCTCCCCAAGCCTCACCAGACCCTCCGGTGGCAACTCCGCCTTCCCCTCAAGTTGTTTCACCTTCTCCACCTCCTCCAGCTGATGTTCCAACCCCACCTTCATCCAATTCTCCACCTCCACCAGTAGTAAAGCCACCTGAAGCAGCTCCTTCACCTCCTACTGTCACACCTCCGCCATCTGGTTCTAAGTCTACTCCTCCACCTGCCACAAACCATTCCCCAGCATCCACATTGTCACCTCTGCCTCCTTCGGTACCCTCGACCTCTTCACCACCTGCAATTTCTCCTCCTGCCTCTCCAAGTAATTCATCGACAAGTGGAAGTCCAACTTTGTCACCCTTGCCTACTATTCCAACAGAGAAACCAACTGCCAGACCAACTAATGGAACCACAAAATCAGCTAATACCACATCCTCAGGTTCTGGTGGTTTGAACACTGGAAGTGCAGTAGCCATAGGCATAGTGGTTGGGTTTGTAGTGCTCAGTCTTCTTGTGATGGCCTTGTGGTTTGTTCAGAAACGAAAGAGAAAGGGAGTAGGACCAAATATCGGATACACTATGCCTTCTCCATTTGCCTCCTCCCAGAATTCAGGTAATGCATTGAACGTTCTCTGAGTTTTAGTAGGTTATTTACATGTTGATTTTTGATACTCTAAATCTTAATTTTGAAGTAAGGTTGTATTAGTGCTTTTTTTTTTTGTCCTTTTCTTTTATTGAAACAATAACCCGGATTGAAACCGGGACATTACTCCCATTTGGGAGTGGTGCAACCACTAAGCTTAGTTTATGGCCACTTGTATTAATACATTTTAGATTTTAAAATTGTTTTTAAAAAGCTCTCTGAAATGGTAGTAAATGTTCCATGAGTATGGATAAGATTTGTGGTTAAACAGGAAATTCCTTAAGTAAATTTTTCTTTGGTAGAAAGCAGAAGAAAGAAAACTTTAAAATTGGAATGGTGGTAATATTTTTTGAGCATAAATAGAATATACAAAATCGGTTAACTAGGTACATGTAAGTCAAATGTGAAAAGTTAATAATTTCCTTTTTTTGTGTGTGGCAAAAGAGTATGTTGGCTCCTCCTAGTTGAGCTCACTATATGAACCATGGTTAAGCATTTCGTTTCCATATTAATTTTTATGACTTAGGTCATCATATGAAGTTGATAAGTAATCTTTTACAGATTCTCTTTTCTAAAGGAGTCAGGCAAATGTTCTTTTCAGATTTGTTTTCATCATACTCGTTTTTTCTCGTTGAACATGCTACAATGTGCAAACAATATCTTGATCCACTTTTTTCTGTTAGCTGGAAGTTCCAATGAGATAATTGAAATGAAATTTATAGAATTCACGTGCTCTACAGATATAGCCTTTTTAAAGTCCCATTCTCCAGCTCCTCATTTCAGAAGTGGATCTGGCAGTGATTTTGTATATTCACCATCACAGTCTGGTGTTATGAGCAATTCGAGATCATGGTTCACATATGAAGAACTAGTCCATGCAACAAATGGTTTTTCAGCACAGAATCTTTTGGGTGAAGGTGGATTTGGTTGTGTATACAAAGGTGTCCTAGTGGATGCACGAGAAGTGGCTGTAAAACAGTTGAAGATTGGTGGTAGTCAGGGGGAGCGTGAGTTCAGAGCAGAAGTCGAAATTATTAGCCGAGTGCATCATCGACATTTGGTTTCACTGGTTGGTTACTGTATATCTGAGCATCAAAGGTTGCTTGTGTACGACTATGTCCCAAACAACACTCTTCACTACCATCTCCATGGTAAGACAAGTTTCTGAGTATATGCAGAAAAAAATGATCCTTATGCTTTGCAAATAAAATTCAGGAATCATTAAATTATGTTGAATTTCTCACTAAAAAGCTCTTAAGAGGTGGCCTGTGCCATCATTCCCATTAAGGGCTTAGGAATACATGCTAAAAGCTTTAGGCATGCTGCTGCAGGGTAGCTCCTTATAGAAAGATCTTCATTTTTTAATATCCTGTGTTATGAATTTTGCAGGTGAAGGCAGGACAGTTATGAATTGGGCAACTCGAGTCAAGGTTGCTGCTGGTGCAGCTCGTGGGATAGCTTACCTGCATGAAGACTGTAAGTTTCTTCTTTTTGTTTCTAGATTTCATTTATAAACCATTTTTCAATTTTTTTCTTTGATAGCTTGCAAGTTTTTGACATGTACATATATCAAGACTACTTTATGATATTCTGAATTTTGATACAGTGATCTATGCCTTTTTTCGGAAGCTTAAGCAAAAATTATGATTTCTCCTATGCTGTTAAGCTCAAATCGAGGGCACTTTAATTCAATGTTGATATATGCCAAATAAACAATAGTAGTAACAGTTTTAATAATGGAAACAATTCTTATTATGAACAGGATTAAAATGCTTATTATCAAGGACTACTATGGGGATAGTGTCCTATCACATAGATTAATTATAGATAGCTGAATTTGCAAAAGTTGCTGCTTCTTTAATATGTTCTTCTATCCTTCCATAAACGTTTTTTTCTTTCAAAATTTATAATGTCTGATTGAACTTCTCTTTTCCTTTTTCCATTTAATTTATCAGGCCATCCTCGCATTATTCACAGGGATATTAAGTCATCCAACATTCTTCTCGATAAAAATTTTGACGCTCAGGTATGCCTCTTTCTGAAATTTAAATGTTCTTGAAGTATATTAATTTGCATTGGACTGGGTTAGTAAATTGCATCATCTACCGCTCGTGGTTTACCAGATCTGATGAAATGGTTGTTCATTTTCTATGGACCAAAAGAACTTTCAACTAAATTACTACCTAATAGCTAACATGATCCATCAACCTTCACCAAATTTTTGATGTGTAACATTTTGCTCACGATCCGTGATTCTGTGTTTTCTCCAACAGGTTTCAGATTTTGGGCTTGCAAAATTAGCACTGGATTCAAATACACATGTAACTACAC
Source organism: Bretschneidera sinensis (assembly GCA_023935145.1). NCBI lineage: Eukaryota > Viridiplantae > Streptophyta > Magnoliopsida > Brassicales > Akaniaceae > Bretschneidera > Bretschneidera sinensis. The sequence continues at coordinate 24,878,523 of CM043697.1, read as the reverse complement.
GTGTGATGGGAACCTTTGGGTAGGAACCATATGTGTTGATCCTTGATATTTCTTAAATAGATACACATAGTTTCATGCAGATTTATGTATGTCTCTCTATTTTTTGTCTTGTTATTTTCATGGAACCAAATACTGATGCTATTTTTGAGGGTAGAGCTGACACTAGGCATTCTAACTTAGTCATGCAGGTGTATACATCTCTCTGTATTTTTAGCTTTGTTGGTTTTGCTTTTGTTTTGGTGGAATCAAATACTGATGCTATTTCATGGGTAGATCTGACTTCACAGAAGTTCTAATGTTATGCATTATAAAATTTCTTTACTTCCATCTGATTTTATTTAAAATATGTGGTTGGCATTTAGAGGGTTTTCTTAATCTGGTAGGGCTTAGATGTGACACATCTTTTGTTTAGAGGTTACATGTAGAAATGTGTGATGATGAGCAATGTGTAATGCTGACATTTCCTCCTGTTTTCTGATCAATAGTATTATCTTTTTTCAGATACATGGCTCCAGAATATGCAACAAGTGGCAAATTGACCGAAAAGTCTGATGTTTATTCCTTTGGGGTTGTACTTTTGGAGCTGATTACAGGTCGCAAGCCTGTGGATGCCTCTCAGCCATTGGGTGATGAGAGCCTGGTTGAATGGGTAAGTTCACACACATTGAACTAGTAAAATTTGTCTTCTTGCTATGTCTCTGTTCAAAAGTTTATGCAGTTTATTTTCTCAAGACTATATTTACTACTCCGTAATCACTATGGTTCCAAATTTGTTTCATACTTTAAATTTTTTTCAAAATTATTGAAATTTGTAAGAATTCAAACTTCATTTGAACTCCGGAATCTTTGGATTAAAAAATGGTCAAACCAATCTGCTCAGAAATTAAAAAATAGCTTATATCTTGATTCCTCATTCATGCATATTGGTTTGCCATGTTCAATTTCATACCAATTTGACATCAATGATCAATTGTCTGAGTCAATTGGCCTTTTGGAATGATTGATAATGGCATGTTGTTCTATTAGAGTATTTCTGAACAGTAATAAGCACGATTAATAACCATGTTACATTCCATGATTCTCTTAATAATAACCACATTAGCAATTATTGTTGTGTACGACCTGGCTATTACTGATGTTCTGTGAGCATTACTAGAGAACTCAATCAAAGTTATGCTTCTTAATTATTATATGACTTGTAAAGAAAAAAATATTGTTATAATTTATGGTATATCTGCTGAACTCTTGAAATGCTAATTTATTTTTCTCTCGACTTCTTTCCCCATACCCGCCACTGGCTCTCCTCTGGCTCCTTTTTGGAATTCTTTCTTGGAATTCTAATGGCCTCTGCTTGGAATTCTCTCTTGGAATTCTAATAGAGCATTGACATATTAATACTTCAATGCATAAAAGAATTACATGTTAGGTCATTCAACCTGTCATGATAATGTTTGCCAGTGTTGATGAAACCTTGGTAAGGGATGTTGGTGCTTGAATATAAATGTCACTTTGTCTCACCTTTCCTAGTAGAGAATGCCAAAAACATTAATTCGTGGATGCAGAACTGAAACTGTGCCAGAGGACTTACACAATCATTATAGGATGTAATTCATGATGGGTTTATGTTTTGAACCCTTTCTGTGCTCCTTTAGCTTTTCAAGGCTGGATTGGTTTTGAATCTACCATTCTGCTTCACTTTGCTCTTTCTACATGGTTATGAACAACATTGCATCCTAAGTCCTACCCTTTTTTTGGGAGAGAGAAGGGAATGGAGGAGGTAATAAAAACTTTACCAAATTTTAGACTTATCCAGTTTAACATCCTTCAGGTTCGGCCCTTGCTTGCTGAAGCACTTGAACATGAAGACTTTGAAGAGTTGGTAGATCCAAAGCTGGAAAAGAATTATGTTGGTAGTGAAATGTTTCGGATGATTGAGGCGGCTGCAGCTTGCATCCGTCATTCAGCTGCAAAAAGGCCACGAATGGGTCAGGTAACTTTTTTTTAATTGTTGCTAATGGGTAACTTTATTTAAATGATGCGAAATTTCCTGTATTTCACTACCACACCAGGGTTAATTACAGATACTTCTCTGCTTCTTTCCCAGGTGGTGAGAGCTTTAGACTCATTAGATGAATTTTCAGATCTTACTAATGGAATGAAACCTGGTCAAAGTGAAGTCTTTGATTCAGCGGAACAATCTGCACAAATAAGAATGTTTCAGAGATTGGCATTTGGTAGACAAGACTACAGTTCAGGTTTTTTTAATCAAACAGAGAGTAGCTGGAGGAGTCGAGATCATGGAGACCGAAGCACCTTTATACCATAGTAGCATTTAAAATATGGAGCAATTGAGATTGAGCTAACCCAAGCTAATTTCTATATATACTTCTTATCTAAAAGAAACTTGTTTGGAGAAAAGGTATCTATTCTTCTAACTAATGAGGGTGACTATCAATTGAGATAACCAGGTCCTGCTGCTCATTTTTCATCAATTCGTGTATAATCACATGCTTTTTTTTTTTACTTGTAATTTTTTTGGTTCTATTAGCTAACATGATTTTTCATGTACCAATGCATGTTTCTGTATTCTTTGTGATATAGATTAATTGATAGAACGTTTCTTTGTATTTATGTTTTGTTAATTCAGTATAAATACCCTTTTTGTTGTAGACACACCCTGATTGGCCGTCATTCATATAAACTTTTGTGCTCTTTCTTTTACTTGTGACATGCTTTGCCTTAATGCATTCATGATAATAGTAATGATAGGTTAAGGGTCTCAGCTGCAGAAAATTCTTTTTCAAAAAAAAAAAGTACATTGGAACGACATTTTTTGATTTTTTTTTTTTGGAAAAATTGACTAAGTTTCCACAATTGAACCTGTTTTAAAGCTCCATTTAACTTGCATATCTTTTAACCTAATTGGTACTGGGAATTGAGTTTTCGATGTGTACTTTAAGAGAAACAATGAAAACTGTTGTTAATTATGTACCAAATGGGAAGAAATTCTTGTGTACGCTCGGTTTTATAAGTCTTAACCAATCACAATCTACCAGGCCTGCGAATATGTGAGCTAGAGGGCTAATGAGGCACATTGTGATTGTGGTTGGTTAGAGCTTACAAGGCCCGACCGACTGAAGGATTTTTCCAGGCATGGCAAAATATGTATTTGGTTTGTCTTGCAACTTAATGGTCAGATTAAATATACCTAGAGGGTTATATATCAGATATCTATCTGACTGAAGGTTAGAGAAAAACGTTCTTTATCTATCTGTCTAAGTTTCATAATATTGATGGATTAATTACCACTTTGAAATATTTTCACAGCATCCGATAATGATAACATCTTTGCTAAATCTTATCTTACAATCCACTATGAGCTGATCATCTTCCAATCAAAAGAGATATACTCTTGTCAGTCAACCTCAGTTCATTATAATCTTGAAAACTTAAAAATGATTAAATTATAGATACTTTTTTCTGGAAGATTATGCAAATAAGCTTGGAGGTTATATGAATTATGTCCAGGCAAAAAAAATTTTGGGGCCTATTTGTTGGAGCCATGTGCAATATCAGCATATTAAGACTTTACTATTCTGCAAGGAAAATTTACAAGTTAGATATTTGCAATGCGACGTTTAGAGACTACACTTACCACCCTTGTTCATGTCCATCTACCAAAATCCATCCTTTGTATGTAAATTATTAGGTGTTCTTGACCCATGCTACAATACTCGAGCACCTTAGTAAAACTGAGGAGCTCAAGTGGTAGTACAAGTAGTGTGGCAACTTGGTCCCTCTGCTTTACCACTCAAGCTCCATTGATTTACTATTGCGTATGGGTACCGTAGCATGGGTAAAAAACACCCAATAATTTGTTCTTGTATAAATGAAAACTCAAAAACACTCTTTTAGTAGAAAGGGAGAGATATGGAGGAAGTGGCATTGTTGAAACCGTAAGGACTTGCAGCTTTTAGAGATGATCAAAAAGACTGTTTTGGGAAATCTTTTAGTTCTAGTTGTTTGAGTACAAGAGAGAAGAAACTGATTTGTGTGACCAGTGGGAATTCTTACTTATGTTCTCACAAAGTGAAGGAGCTCTTGGCTCATGGTTAACTTGTTCGCATCACCATTGAAAACCAAGGTACTAAAAAATTTGTCTATGGCATCTGCAGAAGATAGACCAGATCAAATAAGGAATTGGGTTTTACTAATTCTCCATTTTTTTTTTAACTTTCGTTAAATTTTATCTCATACTTTCAGTTCACCAGTTTTTCCATAAGGCCACAATTAACTTTGGTACATTATTAATAATCAAGGTACATATGATATGGGGATGCTTGTTAAATTTGTTAAACAAAAACAAAGACTTGCTTTGGAGAAATTTATAGAATGCCAGGACATTTTGATACAGACTTTCACTACAACCGGAGGTGAAATCTCAAGGCAATAAATTCTTTATATTTGTATTGTCCGATTAATTTTTCTTCCACTTTTTGAATCCTTCTCGAAAACAGTTTTTATTTTCTTATTGAACAGTGGAATTTGAAGGAATGAAGGAGCTGATGAGAGAGGAACAGCCGAATTTACTGGAGAGTGTTGTGGTAGCAAAGATGCAAGATTTGGGCAGCCTCTGTGAAGTTTTTAGAGGTTGCCATGCTGTTTTTCATACCTCTTTGTTCATAGATCCACATGGGATCTCTGGCGATTCTGTAAGTTAACTACTATGAAATTTTATTAGCATAATTAATAACTTTACAGCGTTACATATTTTTCTTAGATTTTGTACGAACTTCATAACAATTTGCAAGAAAAAAATAGCATTTCTTGAGACCGAAGGGGCAAGGAATGTGCTTGAAGCTTGTGGTAGAGCACCATATGTGAAGAGATGTATATTCACTTCTTCTCTTCTTGCTTCTGTATGGGAAGGCAACAACTTAGACAGGGTTGTTGATGAGAGTTGCTGGAGCGACGAGGAATTCTGTAGAAAAAACAATGTCTAATTAATTATTTATGTAATTAACACAGTATCAGGATTTATATCAAAGGGGAGATGAATTTTATCTTGTCACTAACAAATTGGGTTTCGTTTGTTTACAACAGCTTTGGTTTTCATTGGGTAAGACTATGGCAGAGAAGGTTGCTTCGAGGTTGTCAAGAGAACTGAAAGTGAAGCTTGTTAGATTATGCCCTGGTCTTCTCACGGCTCCATAATGCCCAAATGCTCATAACGAGACCTCTCTACCTTATCTTAAAGGTATTTAGATTGATCAGTGCATTTGCTGTCTTCATGTGCAAGGCTGTGATTGATAAGAGAGAAATGTGAGAGGATAGAAAAGAAAAAAAAAAGAAAATAGGAAAGAAGAGAGACGAAAGAAGAAAAAATTGATCTTTCCTCTTAGAAACTAGAGGCTAGAGAGAATGAAAAATAGAAGGAAACAAGAAAAAGACTTTAAAATTTAGCTCATTTTACTCTGAACTCTAATTCTCTCAATGTGAGAGGATTGGGAATTATAACTTAATGAGAGAAAGAAATAAAAGAAAAAGTGAATCCTTTCATTTTCTTTTCCTCCCAAATTTCTCTATTACTAATCAACAAAAAAATGTTTTCCTCTCATTTTTTTTCGTTTTACTTTTCTTTTCTACCGATCATTTCATATGATTTCTGCACTTAGATTGTCTTCCCTTAAACATGGTACAATCCCAATTTTTTTAATGTCACCTTTGGTTGTATGAGTTCAGGCTAGAAATTGAAATTTGGGTGGAATAACTACCAAATATGACTTATTCAAAAAAAAAAACAAAAAACTAAATTGATGCAGTTTTGGCATATAAAAAGTTGCATCTAAACAAAATTTTGGAGATCCAACTTCATAATTAATAATATCCAAATATTAGAAATGTGATAAAATTATAAACTCCACTGTCTCTACTTGGCAAGAAGGAAATCTTATAGTGAAAACTTGCATTCTTATCTTATTTTTGGATAAATCATTTCACTAAAATAAAGTTTGATACAAAATATATAGGTGGCCAAATCATGCTACAACAAGGCATCTTAGCAACTGCAGATGTGAAGGTGGTGGCAGAAGCATATCTCCATATTTATGAAGCTATGGATTATGAAGCCTGCGGACGATATCTATGCTTTGACAGAGTAGTTAGAAGACTGAATGAGGCCATTGAGCTTGAAAATGGGTTGGAAATACATGGCCAAGGAGGAAGAGGTGATCAGGAGGCTTTAATAAGAACAGACGAAGAAATTCAAAGCAAACTCAGTAATTCTAGGCTTGCCAAATTGTTATTTCAAGCAGCTTCTCGACGTTTTTCTTGCAGAGAATGAAACAACATTGCAGATATTATTTCTATTAATAATGTCAAAAAAGGAGGCCAAAGAATTGAAGGAGCTCTTACATCAGTTTCTGTCGAAACCAGAGTCACTCATAGCTCAAGAGGGACTAATACTTGTGCCCACTTCATGGCACATGTGGGACTATTGTTAGCTGCTCTGCTGGGGTTGCGCTTGACAATGGCTAGGTTTCTTTTGTTTGCCTTTTCATGTACCAATAAAAAAATGATAGAGAGAGAGAGTTTTAAGTTATGTAAAATCTTGTACCGACAACTTCCAATTTGACCTGGCCTCTTGACTTAGTGATTATCTTAGTCTTTTATATAAAAACCCGAGTTTGATCCCCTCTTTATAAATATATCCACATGACAACTTTTCTTATCCGGTTTTGATTTATGAGGCAAATGAAGTTGGTTCATGTTCATGAAATAAAAGTAAGTAATGAGTGAAAAGAATGGCTAAATATACAATCTGGTCACCAACTTTATTTAAAAATTCTATTTGGCCATCAAACTTTTATTTGTTAACGTGATGCGGATTTTATTGAGACTGATTTCCCTAGGATTAATGAAACAGATAAGAATCTTAATCTTTATGATATAGAAGAAAGATTACCTTCTTTATCTCTCAACGAAGGTAGGGAGATTATGCCTCTTTCTGTTGTAGTAACCAAGGAAAATGGTAGTGATCCTCACCTTAGTGGGAGAGTACCGTTAGATTCACTAGATTCTCAAGATTCACTAGTTTGCCAAAGCGTGCGTGGAAATATACCTTGTCGTCACTTTGACATTAAAGGAAAAATTTTCATGGGCGCTTCAGTGGATATGAATGAGCTAGCTTCTTTTGGTGAAGCATTATCTTCTTCAGCAAAAAATAAGTGGTTACCTGCTATGGATGATGAGATGAGCACAATAGCGAAAAACAAAGTATGAGAGTTAGTTAATCTTTTACTTGGGCGTAAAACCAATCAAAATAAATGGGTTTTCAAAATTAAGCATAAGGCAGATGTTTTGATTGATAAGTATAAGGCACACCTTGTGGAAAAAAGATATACCCAAAGAGAGGGTATGGACCATGAAGAGTAATTCTCCCAATTTGGATTTGGCTTTAAGCTAACTTGAAGCAACCAATTTAAAAATTGGTTTTGGCTTAAAGCTAAACCCAAACAATACTATTAAGATTGTGTTCCTTAATAAGGAACTAGACAAGGAGATATATATGAACCAAACTAATGATTTTGATGTAAAAGGACAGGAGCATAAAGTATACCGCTTCAAACGTTCTATTTATAGCCTCAAGCAGTCGTCTACGTACTGATACTTGGAATTTCATCATTCTATTACTTCTGTTGGTTTTGAAATGATTGAAGAATACCATTATGTGTATGTAAAGAGTCTAACTGAAGTTTTCTAATCTTTTCACTGTATGTTGATGACATCCTTTTAGTTAGAAATGGCATGACCTTAATTGTCACCACTAAAGAGTGGTTGTCTTATACTTTTGAAATAAAATATATGGGTAAAGCAAACTTTGTGATATGGGTTAGGATTATAAGAAATTGCCCAGAGAAGCTTATCGATTTGTCTTAAGAGACTTACATAAAGAAGGTTCCTAAGAAATTTCGTATAAAAGACTCTAAACCTATTGACACTCCAATGAAAAAAGGTTGTATCTTTAGCTTTGATCAGTTTCTTAAAACAGAAAAGGAGAAAAATCAAATGTCCAAAGTAGCTTATGTAACTGTTGTAGGAAGTCTAATGTACGCAATGGTTTGTACAAGACCAGACATTTGCTATGCAGTTGGCATGGTTTGTCGTCATTAGAGTGACCCGGGACTAGTTCACTGATAAGCAGATTCTCCGATAACTTCATGGAACTACTGACCTTATCCTATGCTACATTGGTGGAGACTTGAGATTGGGAGGGGTTATGGAGATGCAGATTGGAATAATGACAGAGATGAGCTCAAATCCACTTCATCTTGGGAGCTAGGTAGAGCTATCTCTTAGTCATGTAAGAAATAGTCATTCATTCCCTTATCTACTATGGAAGTAGAATATGTGGCTTGCTTAGTAGCAAATCAAGAAGTTTTTTGGTTGAGGAGATTTTTACAACGCTTGAGTGTTACAACTCGAGAACAAGAAAGATGACCCTCTGATTAAGCACCATAAATGTTTTCTTTTCTCATATGAGGAATTTAGGATACTTAGGCTTTGATATCTTTGAACATCTTTTGCTGACATTATTAATTATTTCAGATTCATGAATAAATTTTTTCCTTTGGAAATTATTGCTCTTTCTTACACATTCATGTTTGAAAATATCATAAGGCTTGATTCGACCTACACACAGGTGATTAACCTTGGCGCTATATGAGATAAAGAGCAAGTTGAGACATCCATACCTTTGGCACTTTTAGAGTAGCAAGCAAGATAAATACAAGTAGTGTCGCCTTAGTTGGAGCTAAAATTAGACTTCAAAAATCGACATAGAGTATTTCCACAACTCTTTATAGCCTATATAAAGCCGAATGCAAGATTTCATGCATATGCCTTTGGGGTAATAGGGCTAGAAACTCGAGTTGGGTGTTCGTTATAGCGATTGAACTTAGATTCATATGGTGTTACTTATTTCAAAAGTGGTGGGCCTAATTTGATGGGAATAGCATCATAGCATGCATATCATACTATATGCGCTAGTTATCGACCAAAAGGTTGGAGTGGTGAGTTTATCCCTTCATCATCACTCTGTGAGCCACTGGATCATATATAGAGATTAATGATCTAATTTATGCCTTTAGTTGACTTGAGACTATGTTATGAAGAAGCAACTTAATGACACTACTTTGGCATGTACCCTTGGATCATGATTAATGTGATCTCGTGGGGCATGATCAAGAGAGCGATTGAGTTTAATCAGAATAATATGAGAGCTTAAGGAAGACTTTTCAATAATACACCATTGTTTTGTGACTCATTGTCCAAGTGATTGTGTCGTGTTAAGTCACGATATAGTCACGAGTACATTACAAATGTAGAGGTTGTAGCACTACTTCTTTATGATGGATAAAAAGTGTTAAATCTGATGTAGTTGGATGGTCTGGGGCATAACGAGTATATGTTAAGTAAGGTGTTGTGCTAGTGAGATGATAACTTAATACAATACTTTCATTTTTTTCGTCAGGTCGCACTTTCTATTTCCAATATGAGGAGATGAGTAAATTAAAGTTTATTGGGAGAGGCCATAAACAAAATTCGTCCAATATGGGCGAGTGGAAGATATTAGAAATTATTCACCCACATTGGTGATGGTGGATGATAATTGAGAAAAATGGAGAACCCATTATTCACCCACATTGGTTATAGGTTATGATTTGATTTTCCATTACCAAAGTGCAATAAATAGGGCACCTTCCCATCTTCCACATTACACATAAACGAAGAATAACAATCAATTCCTAGCTCTATCTCTCTTGCTCTCTCTTTAAAGGTAATCATCTTGAACCACTTGGATTTAGAAGGTAAAAACAAAGGAGACAGCCTCTAGTAGCCGGTCTCGCAACTATTGATGAGTTTTTTTTTTTTTAACAATTTGTATCGCAAGAAAAGTTTTTGATTTGTATCAAAAGTCATCGACTTAGGTAGGGGCTACCTTTGTAGTTTTCCAACAACAATAAAGTTAAAATTAACAACAAAAAATTGCACATGAAATATTTTATTTAAATAAATATTGAAACGATTCTATATATAAATATTATCATTATTAATTTGATTATAATATAAATTTGTATTATTCTATTAAACCATAACCTCATAGGCACATGTAAAATGTATTTGAGCTTACAAACAAATCAAGTAAAAACTCAAACAGATTCCACGTGTTGTTTAAGAGTGAATTTACAAAAAAAAGGATTAAAATGTCCCTCACATTCCTTATTCTTTTTAAAATTATTTGTTTATTATTATTTTTAAATCTTTTAACTCTTAAAGAGCTTGTGAGACACGCTTAAAGTTTTATACATACTAGCGATAATAAATTATGCTAGGTTTTTTTGTGAATAAAATGTTGGAAATGAGAGGGTCGTATCTTATCCTTATCAATGATGTGTGACCTTTTTCATATTTAGATCATACACAAATATTAGTTCATGCCAGATCATCTGATAAAACCTGTCTCACCCTACCACAATAGGATAAATTGAATGCATTCATTTTTAACGGGGAGAGCGAACCTCAAAATCAATATCCCTGCTAACGATTTGAGTAGTAATTATGCTGGTTTTATTCGCATTGTAAATAACAAGTGGTAAAAGATGTAGTATTAAAAAAAGAATATTATAACAATCATAAATCTGAAATGTAAATAACTATTTTGCTTATTATAATAAATCCGAAAAAAAATGAGTTGCAAAAATAGGATCCATAAAACTAAATCACCCAGTCAATGTCTCCTCTTTCAAATAGGAAATATTTGTCACCATCAAACAGAATTTTTTGATTGTTCATTTTGTAAACTTTATGTTTATCAAAGGAGCAATTTTAGTCAAACACACCCTTTAACACTCATTTTAGATACTTAAAAAATTTAAGTGGTAGTTATTATTCAAGTTTTTAAACAGTTACAACTAAGTTATATAGAGTGTCAATGAGAATGTTGACAATTTTTACAATTTTGTTAGATGGTAGTGGTATGTCATAATTATCATCATCGTAACAAATATTACAGTATTTACAAGAAAGTACAATTTCCATTTTTTTAGAGATGAGAAGGGAGTGGAGTGTTATGGGTAACGCGTCATTGAGCACGGATCAAAACACTATATGAAAAAAGTAAGAATCTGTGACGGATTAGTTGTGAAGGTCAAATTTCGATCTCAATTGTGTATTATCTAGGACGGCCAATTTAATCGGTCAATAATAATTTTCAACAGAATTGCCCTCGCACTTACTCCATAGTTCCATCTCATATGGTTTGGCCGGACTTTTCTTCGACAGCTTTTAATCCGTCGCATATAGATAAACAATATAATAATCCATTTTGATTTGTTTAACAATTAATTATAATAAACAGTTAAATGCGTTGGAATTCATACCTTGTTTGCATGGGATTTCAGCCGTCGCACATGATTTTCTGACTAATCTGTTTCTTCCCTCCGTCCTTATTTTATCCGCCGCACGCATTTTTCCTCCATTTTCATCTCATTCAGCTTCCTCTCCCTTTTTCTTCCTTGTTGATGTGGCCCAAAATACTCAGGCCCAAAATAAGCCTCCAGATACTCCAGTCCAACGAGCGGCCCATTACCGGCCCAAACAAACCCCAAGCCCAACTGGGTACTCCAATCCAGCAAAAGGCCCATACCAGATAACCGGCCCATGCACTCTCCGGCCTAGTAAAGTCTCCTGGCCCAAAAAGAACGGGGCCTGCTAGACCCATAGCCCTGCAATTGCACCAACAGTAGCCCAGCAGCTACACTACGCAAATGGCCGACATACAGCCAACCTGTGACCACTTTACAGCACCCACTCACCTACGTCTGCCACCAGCCACCCTATGGCCGCACTACCGCCACCCTACATCACTCTCTCTCTTGAGCTTGTAATCATGCTTTCCACTGGCAAATGATTATAAATGGGCCAAGGTATGGACTTCAGGACAGAGACACTTTTTCACACTTACACTTGAATTACTTGGGCCCTCGGTTCCTCTTTCGAACCCTCAGCTTTTCTCTTAAATATTTGCTGACTTAAGCATCGGAGTGCCCTCGGAGGTCTCCCCCTCCCCTCCTTCCGAGGGCCTTCATTCTTGTCACTTGTGCAGGGCCCAAGCCGAGTCCTCTCCCAGGTCGAATCCTAGCCCAGGCCACGATTAGCTCGCAGGGCCCAGCCCATACCAACTCCCAGGACACGTCAGCACCAACAGCAGTTCGCCTGTCACTTGTGCAAGATCCAAGCCAAGTCCACACTCAGGCCAAGTACTCACCCAGGCCGAGTCCTCAACCAGGCCACAGTCCAAACTCAGGCCAAATCCCCACTCAGGCCATGTCAGCCTCTAGGCTGCATCAGCATCGGTAGTTTTTGGCACCAACAGATTGGCGCCGTCCGTGGGAAACCACAATCTCTCGCTACAGTAAAAGCGAAGAAGTGTAAAGAACTCATCTGTTGCGATGCCAAGCCGTCTGACACCAGGCATCACACTTTAGAGTTTCAAGTGCAAACGACCGAGTGCTATAGTGCACATGCCCCTGTCCCAGCGAATGCTAAGTGCACACAGTCGAGCGTTGTAGTGCACATACCCCTGTCCCAACGGTTGCTAAGTGCACATGACCGAGCGTCGTAGTGCACATGCCCCTGTCCCAGCGAATGCTAAGTGCACACGGCCGAGCGCCGTAGTGCACATGCCCCTGTCCCAACGGTTGCTAAGTGCACACGACCAAGCGTCGTAGTGCACATGCCCCTATCCCAGCGAATGCTAAGTGCACATGGCCAAGCACCGTAGTGCACATGCCCCTGTCCCAGCGAATGCTAAGTGCACACGGCCGAGCACTGTAGTGCACATGCCCCTGTCCCATCGATCCCTAAGTGTGCACGGTTGAGTGCCATAGTGCACACAATCCCTACATTAGTGCACAACTATGTGCACGGCCAAAAGAGCACGCGCACACCAAAGTCCGAGTGTGTGCATATGTGCTCATGCGCTCAGCCAAAGTCCGAGCCTCGTCCGAACTTTAGTGCACACTAGTACACACAGCCCCTGAATCAGTGCGCAACTGTGCGCACGGCCAAGAGAGCACGCGCACGCCAAAGTCCGAGTGTGTGCACATGTGCTCATGCGCTCGGCCAAAGTCCGAGCCTTGCCCGAACTTTAGTGCACACTAGTGCACACAGGCCCTGAATCAGTGTGCAACTGTGCGCACGGCCAAGAAAGCACGCGCACACCAAAGTCCGAGTGTGTGTACATGTGCTCATGCGCTCGGCCAAAGTCCGAGCCTCATCCGAACTTTAGTGCACACTAGTACACACAGCCCCTGAATCAGTGCGCAACCTTGCGCACTGCCAAGAGAGCACGCGCACACCAAAGTCCGAGTGTGTGCACATGTGCTCATGCGCTCGGCCAAAGTCCGAGCCTCGCCCAAACTTTAGTGCACACTAGTGCACACAGCCTCTGAATCCGTGCGCAACTGTGCGCACGGCCAAGAGAGCACGCGCACACCAAAGTCCGAAGGTGTGCACATGTGCTCATGCGCTCGGCCAAAGTCCGAGCCTTGCCCAAGCTTAAGTGCACACTAGTGCACACAGCCCCTGAATCAGTACGCAACTGTGAGCACGGCCAAGAGAGCACGCGCACACCAAAGTCCAAGTGTGTGCACATGTGCTCATGTGCTCGGCCAAAGTCCGAGCCTCGTCCGAACTTTAGTGCACACTAGTGCACACAGCCCCTGAATCAGTGCACAACTGTGCGCACGGCCAAGAGAGCACGCGCACACCAAAGTTTGAGTGTGTGCACATGTGCTCATGCGCTCGGCCAAAGTCCGAGCCTCGTCCGAACTTTAGTGCACACTAGTGCACATAGCTCCTGAATCAGTGCGCAACTGTGTGCACGGCCAAGAGAGCACGCGCACGCCAAAGTCCGAGTGTGTGCACATGTTCTCATGCACTCGGCCAAAGTCCGAGCCTCGTCCGAACTTTAGTGCACACTAGTGCACACAGCCCCTGAATCAGTGCGCAATTGTGCGCACGGCTAAGAGAGCACCCACACTCCAGAAAAGTCCGAGCTAATGAGCTGCAATGCTCACGCTCGGCAAAATTCTCCAGGAAATTCGAGCCCCGTCAACGCTCGGTCGAATCTCCAGAAAAGTCCGAGCCAATGAGCTTCAATGCTCACGCTCGGCAAAATTCTCTAGGAAATCTGAGCCCTGTCAACGCTCGGTCGAATCTCCAGAAAAGTCCGAGCCAATGAGCTGCAATGTTCACGCTCGGCAAAATTCTCCAGGAAATCCGAGCCCCGTCAACGCTCGGTCGAATCTCCAGAAAAGTCCGAGCCAATGAGCTGCAATGCTCACGCTCGGCAAAATTCTCCAGGAAATCCGAGCCCCATCAACACTCGGTCGAATCTCCAGAAAAGTCTGAGCCAATGAGCTGCAATGCTCACGCTCAGCAAAATTCTCCAGGAAATCCGAGCCCCGTCAACGCTCGGTCGAATCTCTAGAAAAGTCTAAGCCAATGAGCTGCTCTGCTCACGCTCGGTAAAATTCTCCAGAAAATCCGAGCTCCGCCAATGCTCGGTTGAATATCCGAAAAAGTCTGAGCCAATGAGTTGCTCTGCTTACGCTCGGCAAAATTCTCCAGAAAATCCGAGCCCCGCCAACGCTCGGTCGAATCTCCAGAAAAGTCCGAGCCAATGAGCTGCTCTGCTCATGCTCGACAAAATTCTTTAAGAAAAGCGAGCCCCGTCAAAAGCTCGGTCGAATATCTCCAGGAAATCCGAGTCCTTTTAAGTGCTCGGTTGAATCGCCAAAAACGAGGGCTTTGGACCCCCTCGATTCGATAAATTTGCCATCAAATTCGTACAAGTATAAAAAGGAAAGAAATTCATACGAAGGCAGGAATATTAAAAAAGGGATAATTTATTAATGGATTACAACCATTTACAACTAAGGACCTCGAAGTCCAAATGAAAGAGGACCTTAACGGCCTCGAAGTACAAAGAAGATGATGGAAACCAAAATATTTCAGGAAGCGCCGGTCAGAAAGCTTCTCCTCCCCCTTCAGGCTAAAGAGCTCCTAACAAGCACTCTAAAACTTCTTGGGCCGAACCTGAGACTGAAAGCGCAGACTATGATCAGCCCCAGGTACAGGAGAACCCTCGCCAGCTTGCAAGAAAAGGGTAACCGTGTTCCCCCTTATCTCATTGCCACCAAAAGAGCCACCGGAAGAGAGGCTGCAGCCTTACTCTCAGCTTTCTAGAAGCATGCAGCCACACCCCTCTTCCTCTTCTGTTCCTAGCAGGCCAGGATGCGAAGGCCCCTCCATCCAGAGACACAGCTCAACTCCTCCTCCAACTCCCACTCGGAGTCTGGAAGAAGCCCATGCCCCCACTCGGAGTCAGGAAGAAACCCGAACCTCAATTTCAAACTCTCACCGTGATAGTTATCCTCAGAAAATGCTTTTCTCTCCTCATTTCAGAAATCACACTTATTTCTTCTTAAAACAAAAGGTGTTAGATGACCCTATTTATAAGAAGGGAAAACGCACTTAACGAGGTAATAAATGCAGGGAACGAAAAAAGACACGACTCTCAGATTTTTGAGAAGAACTCTTCACTTCTCCAGACGACTTCTCGCCTTTCGAGAATGATGTTTCGATTCCCAAGGAACGTCATTCAAGCCCCCGCTTGACCGCGCGACCCCGAGAAGGCTCTTCGCCTCCCCAGGTGACCCTCCACCTCCCACAAGCAACGGTCCACCTCCACAGGCGAACCCACTCAGCATCCATGGGGGGGCCCAGCCCACAAAGTACTTCCTAAAGCACATAAAGGTACTCTAGGAAGTGGGGGGCCTGTGATGTGGCCCAAAATACTCAGGCCCAAAATAAGCCTCCAGATACTCCAGTCCAACGAGCGGCCCATTACCGGCCCAAACAAACCCCAAGCTCAACTGGGTACTCCAATCCAGCAAAAGGCCCATGCCAGATAACCGGCCCATGCACTCTCCGGCGTAGTAAAGTCTCCTGGCCCAAAAAGAACGGGGCCTGCTAGACCCATAGCCCTGCAATTGCACCAACAGTAGCCCAGCAGCTACACTACGCAAATGGCCGACATACAGCCAACCTGCGACCACTTTACAGCACCCACTCACCTACGTCTGCCACCAGCCACCCTATGGCCGCACTACCGCCACCCTACATCACTCTCTCTCTTGAGCTTGTAATCATGCTTTCCACTGGCAAACGATTATAAATGGGCCAAGGTATGGACTTCAGGACAGAGACACTTTTTCACACTTACACTTGAATTACTTGGGCCCTCGGTTCCTCTTTCGAACCCTCAGCTTTTCTCTTAAATATTTGTTGACTTAAGCATCGGAGCGCCCTCGGAGGTCTCCCCCTCCCCTCCTTCCGAGGGCCTTCATTTTTGTCACTTGTGCAGGGCCCAGGCCGAGTCCTCTCCCAGGCCGAATCCTAGCCCAGGCCATGATTAGCTCGTAGGGCCCAGCCCATACCAACTCCCAGGACACGTCAGCACCAACAGCAGTTCGCCCGTTACTTGTGCAAGATCCAAGCCAAGTCCACACTCAGGCCAAGTACTCACCCAGGCCGAGTCCTCAACCAGGCCACAGTCCAAACTCAGGCCAAATCCCCACTCAGGCCACGTCAGCCTCCAGGCTACGTCAGCATCGGTAGTTTTTGGCACCAACACTTGTTTTTTCCTAAATTTTCTTCCTCTAGCTTCCATGGATTTCTTACTTCATTTTTCTTCCTCTTTCACAATTTTCTTTTTTTTCCCTGCCCGTAAGGAGTTTTCTTCACCATCTCACCTCCTCGGCCTTCGTCGCACCTCCTTGGCCGCCGTAGCACCTCCTCGGATGTCGTGCATCCTCCACCACTGCAGGTAAGCCCTCTATCCTCTCTGTCATTCTTCCTTAATTTCATTTATGGACTTTGCTTGTAAGCTAATTTGGGAATATTTAGAACTTCTTTTGATTAGTTTTTTAGTCTGAATATGGTATTTTGATGTGCTTCATATGGGAATTAAGGTCAAATAATTTTTGTTGTTTTATTATTCTCATTACAGATGTTCTTGCATTGCATGTCAAGTTCGAATCATCTTGCACCTATATAAGTGAAGTTTTGCCAAATACAGTCATTGGGTATGTAATTACTGGTTTAATTCATTTTCTCAAATATCACATTGATGTAAACATGACGGTGAACTAGTGTGAATCTACTAAATGTGAATGACTTCTTTATTTATTGCTCAACTATCTTGTTTGCAGAGCCAGTTTGACCCCCCACCCATCAAAAGAAAACCTAAGTCATGTCAATGATATCCTGTATTTGTTACTTATTTCCTTGCTTAACAATAAGCTGATTATGGATCGATTTCTTTGTTGGTATTACTTTTTTGGAAATTGATTTATATGATAATTTTGTTTATTGGATTCTTATAGGTCTACAATGTTATTTGTTGAACTGTATGTAAATATATTATTAATTTTTTTTAATGAATTATGCAATCCATCATGGTACCGAGTATTATTCATTTTCCTTCTTTGGTTACTTCTCTTTTGTAAAGGTTTTTGGTCCAATTCTGTCTAAGAAAAGCATTAAAACTCTTAAATCAGAATTTTATGCTTTAATCGCTTATTGTTTCTCAATTGTAAACAGCTTGTCTCAACATTGCCAGATGGTTGTAATAGGCCCTAGTTGGGTGGACATTGTTATTTCACATGAGTTGAAAATTCGGAAGTCTTTAAGAGTCAAATCTTAAGGTTACTTCTTGTACTACCTTCCCATGTGGCTAAATGGGCATGTCAAGTCTGTTTTAAATGAGTCCAAATCAATTTCTTTCTTTTTCAAATGCTTATATTTTTATTATTATTATTATTTGACTTTGATTAATATTTCTGGATTTGAATAAACAAAGAAAATACTTCCTTGATGGAGTAAGAACTGATATTTCATATAAAGTTGTTTTGCAAGATATATAATCAATTTGCCAAAGTACCCACTTGAATATTAGTCTCTCCAGCAATCCAATCAGTGTTGCAAGACCTGCCTGCAAATCTCAAATGATTTAATCAAGAACTCAAAATACTTTTTTTTTTGTTTTGATTGATCTTTTGTAATTTTGTTTCTAAGGGAAGAAACCAGAATTCAATGAAACTGGACTGGTCCTCAAGACAAAAAGGATGTTGTTTTATATAATGAGGACGAATTAATAGCATGTATGTTGTTGTTGTTGTATATTTATATATTTCACATAAATATTATTGTTAATAATTTTTAAAAATAAATTAAGCCTAATTAGTGATGTACTAATTTGATTAATCTTTTTATTTGTATTTTTAACTTAATGAAGTAAATAAATTTATTTGTTCTTGTACTCGTGGGCTCAGAACAGTGGTAACAAGCAATGGAATCATTAGTTAACAAAATATTACACTATAAATTGTCTTTTAGCTTGAAATAGAGAGGTTCTCAATCCATTAACGTAAACTTAACACCACAAATTGTCTTTTAGTTTGAAATGGAGAGGATCTAATCCTTTATTTCTGTAAGATATTCTTTATTTGCATATATTATGTATTGCATCTTACCTTAGATCACCCGTCTGAGAATTACTGAGCGACACAGATGTACTTGTTGCTTGCTAATTAATATGTTTGTATTCAAATAATCCTTGGATTGTTCAGTGTGGACAGTTTAGGAATGTTTGATCCGTATTGCAGTTAATAATTCTTTGCTTGTTTCATTTCGATAAAGTTTTAATAGTACTTCTCCTTGTTCTCTAGGTACATACTAAATTCGTGGCTATTTCCTTCAGGTGATAGCACCGAATTTAAGTCGTATACTTGGAGAACTAAGGGGAAGTGCTACCAAATTTTTTTCGAAATGAAACAAAATAAGAGTTATTAAATGCAATAAAGATTACGCGTTCCTGAATGGGTTAGGACCATTACCTTTTATTGAATGGAATGATATGGCTAGAAAGCATCAGCATGTGTGATGTTAATATATAATCAGTTTTTTTTTTTAATTTCTAATTTCTTATTCGTTAATACTTTATAATTTACTCTAACAAGGTTACACGATTAGTTAGTGGTACTCGCTGCTTCTTCTATACTCCAATATTATTCTTGTTGATTAGATATGCAAACTATGACTTGTGTATGTTATTAATTTAATTAGTTTTCAATTACTTAAGTATGAATAGATTGTTTTTATAAGTAGACAAAATAATTCCTTATGTAAATCTTACATTGCACTCTTGAATGACAAAAGATGAGAGATCATGCAAATAAGGATATGATTTATGTATAAGATGTAGAATAAAGCGCTAAAAAAATACATCCACTAATAACAAGGCTTTTAAATTGGTTTGTCTCATAAATCTTAATTTACTTTATTTATTTTGAGTTATATTAGTCAGTTAATTGTAAATCAGAATAACTTTTAAGGTCAAAACTGTTTTAGTATCTAGAACGATGTCAGTTGATCGAAGTTCGATGGATCCTCGAGTTGTGCGCAACGTCGTATCAAAAGAATTTAGGAATGGAGTTGAACGATTTCTTAACTTCACGTATAGTATGAATGTTACGTGTATAAGAGAATTATTAGATGTTATCGCTCTGTTTGTAGCAATACTAAGTTTCTAAAGAGAGATGTGGTTACCATGCACCTATACAAAAGGGGTTTTGTTATGAATTTTAAGAGATGGACTCAACAAGGAGATGTCCTTTTGTTTGTGGGGCGTTTGACGAGCCGAATTGACGATGTGGAAGGAGCATTCAAAGGAAGGAATTCGATGGGGTACACGATAATGGATAATGCTGGTCCTGAATTTAATTGGGATGCTAAGGAGGCCCCAAATCATGATGTTGCTAAGTTTTACGATTTATTAAGAGATGTTGATGAGCTGTTATGGGAAGGTTGCAAGAAGCATACCAAGTTATTGACGATTACTCAGCTATTGAATTGTAAGTCAGATTTTAACATATATAAGAGTTGTTACGATTGATTAATGTCAATAATTAAGAGTATGTTATCAAAGGGCCAGAAATTTTCGGAAAACTTTTACCAATGCAAGAAGATGGTGAAGGGGTTAGGACTTGGTTATCAGAAGATACATGCATACCCGAATGATTGTATGTTGTACTCTCAGGAAGACATGCAAAAGAAAAACGGTGACATCTGTGGCCATGCTATATTTTAACCTAAGCAAGTGAGTAATAAGAACAAAAAATGCATACCATTCAAATTTTTACGTTACCTTCCAATCACACCAAGACTTCAAAGACTTTACATGTCGGAAAACAGTGTCGAACACATGAAATGGCATAAGGAAGGAAAATGTAGTAAGCATGACTTTCTCATCCACTCTGCGGATGGTGAGGTGGGGAAACACTTTGATGTTGAGCACCTGTTGTTTGCTCTCAAACCACGGAATGTTAGGTTGGGACTATCGACTGATGGGTTCACCGTTCAATCATTCGGCTTCCACTTACTCTTGTTGGCTGGTTTTTGTCACTCCGTACAATTTACCTCCTGCTATGTGCATGAAAGAGCATAATTTGTTCTTATCCTTGATTATTACAAATCCAAACCACCTCGGTAAGAATCTAGATGCCTATATACAGTCGTTGTTAGACGAGTTGAAGATGTTGTGGACGAATGGAGTTCTTACCTATGATGTAAGTATGAAACAAAATTTTAATATGAAAGTTGCACTTCTATAGATGATCAATGACTTCCTAGTTTATAGTATGCTTTTGGGGTGGAGTACTCATGGCCAACTAACTTGTCTATACTGTATGGAGCGTACCAAGTTGTTTCGATTGCCTCATGGCAGGAGGCCTTGTTGGTTTGGTTGTTATCACCAATTTTTACCTCAGAAACATACTTTTAAAAAGCATAGGGATAGTTTCAAGAAAGGAACAATTGAGAGAGATTCTCCTCCACCACGGTTGTTTGGGCAAGAAGTGTTGGCTAGAGTTTTTTCTTTCGATCAGATCTCATTTAGTAACCCGAAAAAGAAACAAGAGATTCCAGGATTCAGTGAGGACCATAACTGGTTGAAAATGAGTCTTCTGGGAATTACCATATTGGAAAACAAATCTCATTAGACACAATTTAAATGTCATGCATATTGAGAAAAATGTGTTTGACAATATCTTCAACACAGTTATGGATGTCAATGGTAAAACCAAAGACAATTCGAACACTCGTGTGGATATTAAGAACCTTTGTAAGCGTCAGGAGTTGGAGTTAGTTCAAGTAAATGGTAAGCCTAAAAAACCTAAAGCATCCTACACTTTGAATAAGTCTCAGATAAAGGATGTGTGCAAATGGGTGAAGAAATTGAAGTTCCCATATGGGTATGCCTCAAATATAGCCTAGTGTGTCAATGTGAATTTCTACGGTATGAAAAGTCACGATTTCCACGTGTCCATGGAGAGATTAATACCATTGGTGTTCTATGACTTTTTGGCTGATGCTATATGGGATCTATTAACAAAATTTAGTAACTTCTTTAGAGACATGCACAATTGAGGTGGGGGTTGAGCATAAAGAGCTACTTAAGAAAAACATTGTGGTGACCTTATGCAAACTGGAAAAGATATTTTCCCCTTCATTCTTTGAATCTATAGAGCATATGCCTATCCATTTACCTTATGAAGCTAAGATTGGGGGCCTTGTGCAGTACCGATGGATGTATCTCTTTGAGAAGTGATATCTCTTATTAATCTTTATTTGTATTAATTAAGTTGTATGATTTATCTTTTTATAATTGCTTTATAATACGTATATGCAAAATAGGTGTATGCACAACCTAAAGAAAAAATCCTCTAACAAAGCACGCGTTGAAGGCTCCATTGTTGAGGCGTACATCATAGAGGAAATTTCCAACTTCTGCACATACTATTTTGAACAAAATGTTCAAACAAAGTTGAATCAAGTAGGTTGGAATAAAGATGGGAGAGAAGTGGATCCAAATGGGCACCTATCCATTTTTTGTTATCCAGGTCGTGCATTTGACCGTGAGACTAGAAGAGATTTTAGATGAAGATAAGATAAAGGCTGCAGAGATATATGTTCTCTTAAATTGCGTAGAGATTGAGCCTTATGTGAAGTAAGTATTTATACCCCGTCTTAAACTTATTGTTTATAGTTTCAATAGATTTTAAATTGTGATTTTATCAATATTGTAGGCAATACGACGAAATGTTGATGCGTGAGCAGCCTCATATCACCAACGAACAAATTGAAAAGATTTGCAAGAAGGATTTCGCGAAATTGCTTCATGACCTTGTAAGTAAATATTGAATGAGATAATTACCTCAATATTAATAATATAACCATATAAACATGTATACTGTGATTTTAATAAGTTTTGATGGACGATACAATTGACAATCGCATACGAGAGTTAGGACTTGGTCCACATAAACATGTGACCTGTTATAGTGGCTATAATGTAAATGGATTCAAATTCCATATTGAAGAGTATGGAAAATTCAAGAAAATGATGAATAGTGGTGTATGTGTGAAAGGTAGTTATTACGACGTATACAAACATGACATCTACGGTATGTTGAAAGAAATTATAGTCATACAATATATAGAGAAAGGTAACATGGTTATATTGTTTAAGTGTCACTGGTATGATTCTAAGATAGGACTTACGATACACCCAAAACATTGTCTTATAGTTATAAAGCATTCATCAAGGCTTCATTCAAATGAGCCATTTATGTTGGTGGAGCAACCAACACAAGTGTACTACTCATCATACCCTTCAAAGAAGAATGAAAGACTAGACCGGTGGGTAGTTTGTAAAGTTTGGGCGAGGGACAATTTATATGTTCCTTCATAGTAAGATGCAAATCAAGATATAATGTCAATCATTCAAAGTACTTCCAAGAGGATGAAAGTCCATATCCAATCCCAATTGATGTGGACCACGAACATGATATGTCAAGAATTCTTCATGATCCCATTAGTATAATGGAAGAAGAACTTCATGATCCCATTGGTATAATGGAAGAAGTAGATCGACCAAATGTAGAAGAAAATGAAGAACACGATCATAGCATGGATTAACTTGTAAGCATGTTTTTATTCTAAATTTTTTTGGTAATTGGTGAAAATTAGAATTAATAGTTTTGTATCATCATTGTAAGAAAATTAAAATTAACTCGTAAACATGCTTTTATTTATTTATTTTTCATTTTTGTATCTTATATGGCTCTTAAACATTGTGTATTCATTTTCTTCATGCTTGTTTTTTTCTTCAAAACAAAACGCTATTAAGGGGTCGAGCATGAGGCAGTAGAGGGCACAACCCAAATAGAGATGATGCTTCAAATTCACATGCGCTGACTTTAGGTAACTATGTATTTACCTTTACATTGTACATAAATCCTTTCTTCCGTGGAGGATGTCAAGGAAGATGAGGATGAGGAAGAGAAAGGCGAGGATAAGGATGATGATGTACCTCATAAAGGTAGAGGTCCTAACAAACTCCCCACTACTCCCGATAATCCAGGGGATTGACCTTTGATTCGCATTAGAAGCGGGAGTTTAATATAGTTTTAGTGACAACATTTATGTATTAGTACCATAAAAGACAATTTTTTTTTGCATTTGACTTGAAAATTTTGATTCTTGCAGTGCATTCTGTGGGGTGTAACGACCCATGCCAGTTGGTCTGTCTACGACAGTATTGCCACATTTTCTATCCAAGCATAACACATATATGCCACAATATAATATATCGATTGAAAATAAATATACATCAAGTCCTTAACTCTTTACAGAGGAGATACATCATCTTTCTCCTATCAGAAACAATAAATACGAACATATTAAAATGTATGAATATTTACAGATTTTTAAAATTTTCTTTCTCTTTCTTTCACAAGCTTGAGGATGCTGACCACAAGACTTACTTAAGATAATTACTCGCTCTGAGTATCAGTACAACTATCTACATGTCCTGCCCACTGCTTGAAATATTTCAATAATGAGGAGTGAGTTTCACAAGCTCAGTAAATTAAATTCACTAGAAATACCTGATTTGTATATTTCTAGTCAGATTTCATACTTGAATCATATTGATAACTTTCATATATACATATTTCAAATCAATAATCAACTATCCATGTCATCATAATTACGTCATCACGAGGTTCATATCATAAAACAATCATTTATATCAATCAATAATCTATCTATTTCCAATCATTTCTCAACATAGTTTTCTCATTATGAGACTCATCTTTCTACCATCAATATACTATCATTCTGATACTCTCACATCTCAAACAAAAATAAATATATACTTTAAATAAAAATGTTTGATCGTCATTTTTCTTTCTTTCTTTCTTTCCTTTTCATCATGTCATCATTATTTCATTATTACTTCATACAATCAACATATGGGAATCACTCCATACTAATAGCGTATGGGAAATACCAAATCTCTGGTATATAGGAATGTCTTCTCACATGTTGACATGCTTCATCTATACCAACTACCCTCCTGGTCTTGTTTCTATGCATATGAACAATAGCATGCAAGCAAATATACATCAAATGATACAATTCAACTATCTCTTTCTTAAAATCATTATTTTTGTCCCTTCATATATCATCTGTACTTTTCAGTAACAACTTTCAAGAATTTCATTTCTCTTTCAAATATATATACTCTATCAATTCTTATAAGTCTATCATTTCAAAGATATAACTTCTCGTATAATAAATTTTCAATATATCTTTTATTCATTTTCCCTTACTTAATTAATCAACTAATTATCATGTATTATATATACATCATCAAATCAACACACTTATAATATAATTTAATAATTAATTCAATTATCATCAATTCATATTTCATGTTGTCTTGTTTACTAAAAATATATCTAACTCCCCTAGTAGCACTTAAAGCTACTCTTGGACAATTTCTTTTCCCTTTATGCTTCTCTTAGCAATTCCACTCGATTGTTGATCATCAACACCTAACCATAACATATTCATTAAATTTATATCTCATTCTTTAATTCTAATATATTTCATAATACTCAATTCCGGGTAAATTCATGTATGCATAAATCATTTGTCTTTAAAATTCAATATTGTTAACATAAATTCTTTTCATTTTGTTTAAATCCAAATTCAAAACTTCTTTTGAAGAAATGTAGAGGAACAATCTATAAAAACCCAATCTTTCAAAACAAAATTCACAATATTATCTTTCTTAAAGATTTTTTCAAATTTCTTAAAAATCTTCCTATCAATTCAACAATTGCAAGACAATTCTAGCAAATTCTTGATTTCAAAATGTCTAAAGTGTTTAACAGTATTTTTTTTCTAGAGAAGAGGATTTTTAAAGAGAGAAACTAACTTCGTAAAACCTTTTCAATCATTCAAAATACATATATATAGATTTTTTATCTGACTGGTGGGCTACCCAGTCGATCAGTTTAGATTTTTAATTTTTTTTTTGAAAATACCATCAAACTAGGCGTTGACCCTGTTGACCAACCGCTCGACTACCCAACCGATTGGTTCACCTACCGATCGGTTACCCAACCAATTGGTTCGTCTACCGATCGGTTACCCAACCGACTGGTTTGCCTACCAGTCGATAAGTATTCAATCGATAATTAATATTTTGCCATTATCTTAAAAGAAAATAGATTTTTATCCTTTGCTTCCGTCCAAAATTTTAGAAAAATTGTATTTTCTTCCTCCAAATTTTCTAATTGTTTTTCTCAACTTCATTCCATATTTTTTTTCAAAATTGTTTCATATCAATTTCCAATATTTTAAAATTTCGGCCTTCAGAAATTATTCCAATTCAACCATCAATCTTTCATGTATGCATATTTAATATATATATATATATAGACACACATACACACACATGCATCAAATTACTATTTTATCTTTGTTTTAAGAACACGAGTATTACAGGAGAAGGGCATTGATGAGAGTCATATAATGCATTTAAACAATACTTTTACATGCTAATAACTCTAAAGTGATATTCATAAATCATTGACTTAATTCGATGCATTTTCAGGTGCTTTGAGTCCAAAAGAGATGATAAAGCGATCACTGTTTAAAGCGCCAAAAGTTCTCGCATGTTGGTGTTGGTATTTGTCTAAGGTTTAGACATGTCTAAACATGATTCAAATATGGTTAAAGTCTAAACCAAGGTTGGAGTAATAAAATACAGCAAGTTAAAAGACTGCACACAAGTGTGTGCATCACTTTGGAGCAAGGTAAGGGTAGACACACTAGTGTGTGCACCTCTGGATTCAAGCTGGTGAAGGGCAACAAGACTGTGTGCACAAGCTGACCAAGGGCAGCAAGAGTGGGCGCCTAGGCGCCCAAAACTGAGCACCACGCCTTCCAGGGACTTCACCTCTCAATCTGCAAGAGTGAGCACCTAGGCGCCCAAAAATGAGCACCACACCTTCCAGAACACTTCAATCTCGGACATAACCAGCGCCTAGGCGCGGGTAAGGCAGCACCTAGGCGCCCACTCGCTCCTTGACCTGGTTAGGGCAACCAAATGATATTTTTTTGGACCAAAATACCCCTAGCTACTACGTGTAATCTATAAATAACTCTTTAAGGAGTGTGCAGCCAAATGAGGAAGGAAGAAAAGAGAGAGCAAGTTTTTGGGGTCCAATTTTAGCATTCTTCCAAGTGTTCTTTGGCTAGAAATCAAGGGGAGAACATCCATATTGTTCATCCACCTTGAGCTCCATGACCAACTAATCATCAAGTAAAGGAAAGGGATAAATCCTTAGGGATTTATTGTTCCTTATTTCTTGTTCTTGATTCATTTGTACGGATTTATTGTTAAAACATTGTCTATGATTTACTATTTGATTAAGTAAGAAGGATTTGAGTTCATGTGATAGTTGTACTTTATATTCTTCTTCTTTTAGATTCTCTTAATCTGGTGATTGCATCTGTCTCATCCATTGATGTTGTTTGGATGTGATTGATTCCGGTATATTTATCTTACTGCGATATTGTCATTGAGATATATTGTCGTTTCTTGAACCGGAATCAATGAGTAATTTGTAGCAATTATATTAGAGTTTATAAATGTGTTTGATTGAATATCTTCCAATTGCTCGTTTGGAATGTGAAACTAGCAATCGAGATAAAAACAATTGAATCAAGAGTGGAATAAGGGAACGAACCTAGGGAGGATTCCCGGAACCTTGCTGTTTCATTTATATTCTCATTTACATTTACACAATTTTTCTCACAATACACCATTATCAAAACTCATATTCTTTCGTTTAACTTTTATCGTTAGTATTAAAGTTTACAAATTCTTTTGTAATTAACTTGTTTTCCTGTGGAATTGACACCCTAAAATAATCGTGTTATACTTTGGGGGTAATCAGGCATCATGAGGACCATAACATCAATAACAAAAAGTCATCATGATGAGCCTTTCAATTCATATAGGCTATTTACTACCACAATGCAGAATATGCTTCAGAGACTTTTTGATATAATTTATATTTTGTTGTATGTTTATTATATATATGTGCTCCATATGAACAAGTTGTTATACACTGTATTTTTGCTTCGCATAAGTATTTTTGTAGGTTGCAAGTAATCCCTTTTCCTTTACATTTTTGGATCATTATAGGTTCTTCATCTAGGACAGGACCATGCGCGCCCAACATGTTTTTAACCATATTGTTCAGAGGCACTTAACTGACCACTTAAACAAAGCCTGAGCTAGAGTGGAACGAGAGCATAGGCCAAACAAATTAGATTGCGTTGGGTGGAAAAAGCATTGGATGAGGCAGCCAGATTGGGATAAACTTTATATTTTGTGGGCCACAAATGATTGGGAAAGGCTTCAGTAGGCTGCATCATCTAATAGGCGATCAAGGGATAAGCTTATCCACTATGTTGGAGGGTATATGAGTATGCAGGAGCACGTGGGTCTGCTGGTAAACATAATTATAATGTCAATTATCTACATGATGTTTAATTTTTTATTAATATATGAATATGCATGATCTACATGATATTAGTTTTTTTTTTTTATAAGTACATGATTATAATATTTGTTTCATATTTATTGCAAATTTCATTATCATGTGCATGAAGAAAAATTGGGCAGACCACCATCTACTCTGAAGGTTTTCAATGAGACCCACATAGCCAAAAGAACGAGGGACTGCGTTAATCAGAAGTTTAAGACAGTGAGCATAAGTATAAATAGTTTTTTAATAAAATAATATGTCAAATAGCTTAATTACTTAAGTCCTTCCATTTAGTTGTCTATGATCTAATTTATCTACCTAATGTATCGATTTGGATTACAAGAGTCCTATAGTTAGGCTATGACCTCCAAATATGGAAATGATCTATCTGCACACTAGCAATTGGATGCTAATGAATAGTTAGCAGCATATGGGGAGTCAAACAAAGGTCGTATATATGGCTTGGGTGATTTGGTGGACCCGAGTACTGTGCTTGGGAAGTCAGGGTGTTGTTTGTCTTCCACTCATACCTCCTCCAGGGCTCAGGGCTCGAGGCTCCACATTTCTTGAGGAGGAGCATATACCATAACAAATCCAAGATGAGGTTCGTTAGTGGATCCATGAGGTACAACAACGTTTGGAAGAGACAGAACAACACGCCTGGAGCAGAAAAAGCAGCGGATGTAGGAACAAGTTAATTAAGGCATACAACGCGTCGTGTTTTTCATCTATCAGAGTTATGGGATACCACCTCCGCCCTCTAATATAAGTACTAAACACTTTTAGTACTTTAGAATTGAAACTTTATTACCGTAATGTGCATGATATATACCATATAATGTTAACACTTAGTGGTTTTAGTTGAAAACGTAAAATATTCTTCCCATGCACGAGCCAAGAGTACCACCACATTCATACCATAGAATGTGATTTATGGGAACAAGTCTAGTCGAGTTCGGTCCACCTGTTCGGGTTCTGTGAGAAAAAGTGAGAGTTTTAGGCTCAAAACGTTAACACTTAGAAGTTTTAGGGTCGAAAATGTAAAATACTCATCCCCTGGACAAGCCAAGAGTACTAGCACGTATGTACCATAGAATGTGCGTTCTGAGAACAAGTCTAGTCGAGTTCGGACCACCGGTTCGGGTTCTGTGAGAAAAAAATGAGAATTTTAGGTTCAACCATTAACACTTAGTGGTTTTAGGGTCGAAAACGTAAAATACCAATCATATGGACGATCCGAGAGTACCACACATTTATACCATAGAATATGAGTTGTAAGAACAAATCTAGTCGAGTTTGGACCACTGGTTTGGGTTATGTGAGAAAAAGTGAGAGTTTTAGGTTGAAACCGTTAATATTTAGTGGTTTTTGGGTCGAAAACATAAAATACTCATCCCATCGAAGAGTTGAGAGTACTAGTATGTCTGTACCATATAATGTGAGTTTTGGGAACAAGTTTAGTCGAGTTCGGACCACTGGTTTGTGTTCTGTGAGAAAAAGTGAGAGTTTTAGGTTGAAACCGTTAACACTTTGTGGTTTTAAGGTCGAAAATATAAAATATTTATCTCGTGGATGAGCTGAGAGTATTGGCACATCCGTACAATAGAATGTGGGTTTTGGAAATAAGTCTAGTCGAGTTCTAACTGCCGGTTTGGGTTCTGTGAGAAAAAAATGAGTTTTAGGTTCAAACCGTTAACACTAAGTGGTTTTAGGGTCGAAAACGTAAAATACTCATCTTATGGATGAGCTGAGAGTAACAGTACATCCGTACCATAGAATGTGAGATGTGGGAGCAAGTCTAGTAGAGTTCGGACCATGGGTTCGAGTTCTGTGAGAAAAGTGAGAGTTTTAGGTTCAAACCGTTAACACTTAGTGGTTTTAGGGTTGAAAACATAAAATACTCGTCCCATGGACGAGCTGAGAGTACCGACACATCCATACCATAGAATGTGAGTTGTGGGAACAAGTTTAGTCGAGTTCTGACCACTGGTTTGGGTTCTATGAGAAAAAAGTGAGAGTTTTAGGTTCAAACCTTTAACACTTAATGGTTTTAGGGTTGGAAAAGTAAAATTCATGTCCCGTAGATGAGTCAAGAGTACTAGCACGTCCGAACCATAGAATGTGAGTTATGAGAACAAGTTTAGTCGAGTTCGGACCACCGATTTGGGTTTTATCTGGTTTTCAGTGTTTTGATTGTAAAATGGTTTATGGTTTCTCTTTAAGAAGCATAGAATGAAGATGGGGTTGATGATTACTACCTGGACTTGTAACATTTGTGATTATATTTGTATTATTTATGAGATTTTGATGATATATTGCATTTTTTATTATTATTAACGAATTTATATAAATTTGTAGATTGAATGATATGATGTATTGTTATTGAGTTTATATATTTTAGAAGTAATATTTATCGGTTTTATTGATTGTGAAATTTATGTTTTAGTTGAATAGTTTGAACAGTTTTTTTTAAAAAAAAATTAAAAAACCAAAAATGTTTTTGTATTGATTTAATATTTTAACAGTATCTGCGACGAATTAAAATTCATCGCAAATACTCATTTATAGTATTTGCGATGGATTCAAATCTATAGCGGATACAGATTTATAGTATTTGCAACATATTTGAATCCGTTGCAATATTTAATTAAAGTATCTGCAACAGATTTGAATCTGTAGCAAATAATTTTTTTAATTGCGATAGAAAAATCCGTCACAAATATTTTTAATAAAATACTTTCTATTTAAAAAAACAAGACTTTTCGTCGCAATTAATATTATTTGAGACGGAATTTTTTTTCAGTCACAAAAAAAAAATATTTGCGACGGACTATCTGCGACGAAATTCCGCCATAGATAGGTAATTGCGACGGATAACTTCCATTGCAAATACCTAATTTTCTTGCGGTGAAAATGCCCCTTTCGTAACGGGTCTATAATTTTATGTCTATGTCCGGCCATTAAAAAATGGATAAACCGTGGGTCACTAATAAAAATGACCGATCAATTTTTTATCAAATTGATGTTGTTTGCTAATGACTCATAATCTTAAATTATTTTTAAATAAATAATAATATTTAAAGTTAAAACATATTAAAGGTTCCAAATTGATTTAAAACGTATTAAATCAGCAAAGGTGGAAGATGAGGCTACATTCCCTGCCAAGCTTCAGTAGCATACCCAAGGCAGCCTCTTTCTGCTGGGCACTCGCTTTTTGCATTGGGCTGTATGCTCGGGGTGTAATTTTTGCATCTTGTGAAGTTTTTTTTAAAAGCTTAAAATTTAGAGGAAAATGCACATTAAAGGTTTGATCTTATGACCTAATGAGTGTCATAAATCTTATCTACTAAGTTAGTGTTCTTATTGTAACATTATTACACTTCATAAATATATAATACATGTTATCTAGTTTAATAATAATTACAAACTATTTAATTAATCACTTACAAGTTACAACAATATAGAAATATAAGTTATATTTTATATCATATATATATATATATTAATATTTATAAAATTATAATTATCACACTATAGAGAGTTAGTTAAGTATTAAATTTTGATATAAATTAATTAATTAAAATTATTTTATTATTCTAATTAATTAATTAATATTATTTTATTAAAATTTCGAAACGTCCAAATAGATTCAAAAAACTTATGCCCCAACACTTTGGCACTTATGCCCCAACGCTTCGGTGCTTATGCCCCAACACCTCAAGGCAAAACATCTTGCTCAATGCCTTCGCCTCTGAAAACGCTGATTAGAAGCTTTAATGGTGAAACCAGTTGCTTGATCTTTTTGTTGGTTGAAGCAAAGATGAAGAGCCATTTCATAGTGAAAGTATTGAACAAGATAAGGCAAATTAGAGAAAAGGGATGCAAAATTGTTGCTTTTGGGTCTGATGGTAGAATGTTTAACGTTTTGTTTCCTGAGGTAGAATTAGTTTTCAACAAGATTTCTTTGCTTCAGTTCACTCATTGAGCATTGGATTAGAACATTTTAATAGTTAACATATTAAATGGGTAAACCCATTAATTTACGGGTAGATCCGACTCGACTCGACTCAAATATTTGTAGGTCAGACCGAATACTTATCAATTTTTAATGAGTAAAAAAAATTTAAGTTCATATCGCATTTTGACGTGTGCAGGTTAAGAATTAAACAGGCATTGGCCAATAATCACACCTCTACATTTTCAACAAATATACATTTTTCTTACAGAAAATAAACTAAAATGCTTTGGAGAAGTGAACAGCCAACCAAATTCGCCCCAAGCATGTCCCCAGGTCGTAAAGCCCAAAAGATTCCTCTCAAATGGACTTATGCCCAACTAGGCAACTACTCTTCCAAAAGCTCAAACTGCGTCGTTTCATTGAAACTACGTCGTTTCATTGAAACTACGTCGTTCCCTTACCTCTAAAATCCCCGCTCAACCTAGTACTAGAACTCCCTCAAGTCGAAGAAAAAAAGAGGTCCACTCTCATCTGAAAGGAAAATAAAAGGAACTTCCTGTTGAAAGAGAGAGAAAGGAAAGGAAAGGAAAGAGAAACATGGGGGAAGAGAGAGAGGACCCGCAGAAGCTGAAGAGGATAGCGGCGTCGGCGTACGACTACGAGAACGACCCAAGATGGGCGGACTACTGGTCCAACATACTCATCCCTCCAAATATGGCCTCTCGCCCCGACGTCGTTGATCACTTCAAGCGCAAGTTCTACCAGCGCTACATCGTACGTATACCCATCACTCATTACCACTCACATCATATCTCTGTGGTTATGTGTGTGTCTGTCTATACTGTGTGTTTATAATCGTGTGTGTTCTCCTTGGAATTGGAACTGAGACCCATTAATCTCATCTGTTTTTTTTTTTAAATTGTTTTCGGCTATACATGTACACATATACATATACTTGCTTCTGGAGTATTGATTATATGTGTTTTGTTTGAAATTGGGGAACGAGACCCCTGAATCCCATCTGGGTTTTGAATCTGTTTTCTTTTTCTTTTTGGGGTAGGGGATTTCCGCTATTTTGTTTGTTTTTATGTGAACATATTCTCTGACTTGTACATGTGTGCTCGAGATTGTTGGTGTCTGTAATGTGTGATTTTTGTTGGAATTCGGATTTTGCATTGTAAATCCCATCTGGATTTTAGGTTTTCTTTTGTTCTTTTTGTCCTTTTATTTCGTCTATCAGTCCGTGGACCCCCATCCATTCTGTGTACACGTATGCTTATATGCATATCTGATATTGGGATTCGTGAATTGTACCTGTGGATTCGGCCGGGTGTTCCTTTTTTTGGATGGCCTGTGTTGGGTTATTGTTCCTTTTTTGGGATGATGGATTTTTTGGAGGGTGAATTGCATCTTGGTTTATCAATGGTCATTTGGGATAAAGGATTGCATTCTATTTCATTGAAACCCGGACAAGAGGTTGGGATTTGGTTTTGGTCTTTGAACTGTAACATTTCTGTTTATATTTGTTTGTTGCCTCTTCTGTTTCCATATATTCTCAATTGTTTAAATGCACCTAAGGCTTGGAACTTGATTAGAGAATCAAGCTCTGCAGTTTTATGTTTTTTAACCTTGGATGCAAATTCCTTATTGCTTGATGTACTTTTGTCAGTTGTAATGGTTATTACACATGTTGACAATTTAACATGCTTTTGCATTATCATATCTCTTGTGCCATGACAAATTACATTTTTGATACTGAGATCTGTCTCACAAACAGGACCCTGATCTTATTGTGGAGCCTATGTCTTCAAGCACTTCATCTCAGCCAGCAAGACCATCTGCATCATCATCGTCTTCATCAGCATTCACAAATGAACAAGCTCGACCTCGTAACTCTGGTAAACAAGTGTTGCTTCTGCAATTAAACCTTTTAAAAAAATGGAAACAGAAGCCTGCATACTACACAGAAATGTAAAGTAGTTTGCACTGCAGTAGGACAGGACTTGCCTTTGTTATTGAATCCAACACAAATTTGTACTGCAGGGTCAACTGCTAGAACATCAGGGATGTCAGCAACAGCAGGTTCAAATCCAATTTCTGTGCGCTGGGACCGGCAGACAATACAATTTTCTGTCAATGCTTGGGTACAAGACTCATTTTCCTTTCTTAGCACATGCTTGCATAGGCACCTACGTAAGGCTTTTATTTGTTTAATTTTTAGATCAGACAATGGTCTGGTTTGGATCTCAAGATTTAGGGAATTTTGGTTTTGCAGAACTTTAATGAATTTTGTTTGTGAGTAACCTATATGAGTTGTTCTAGATTTTCAAAAATGCTTCCATTTTCTCTCCTGAAGATTGCTCTGGAGTTTATGTTTAAAATATCATTTCTGGTGCCATATAAAATTTCAGCTGTTTGCTACAATGATGAAGCATAGTTTTCTGATATCAGATTTTGACATGTCTACTTAGAATAAAAGGGGTAAAAATACTATATTCAGTATGATGGACATAAAATGCTAATATTGTCTTCACTCTGCCCCCTTCTGGCCTTTTTCTTCTTTTTTAAGAGAATAATGAGAAGCAGTATGGACATGATTATCTAGCACTTGATGGTAATTAGCTGCTCGTGTTGGAAGACATTATTGCAATTCTTCATCTTGTTAGCCTTCAAACTCTTAAGGATATTCAGTCAGTAGACATGTTCTTTGAATTTTTTTTTTCGAAAGCATATTCTTCGGAAAATCAAATGTACAGTATTACTAAATGTATGGAAGAAAACATCTAGATGAAATACTTACCTTTTAGAGCAAGGTATTATTATGAAGCACTCTAGAATTTAAGTTTATAACCATCTATATGAACATTTTGGAAATGCAATGCGCTGGTTTAGATCTGAAACATTTTGGAATTTTTGAGGTCTCCATAACTTTGGAAATTTGTGATTTTGAGTAACTACATGAGTTGTTATAACTTTTCATAATCTTCTGCTCAAGTTTCTCACCTGAAGCTTTCGCTGGAGTTCATATATAGAATACCATGTGTGTGCCAAATAAAATTTCAGCTGTTTGCTACAATGATCAAGTGTTCTCACTTGATCTTGGTTTTGCCTTTGCTTTTCAGTCAGTAGATATATTCTTTGTATTACAGTACAGTACTAATAAAATTGAATGGAAGAGAACATCTAGATGAAATATTTATTATGTAAAGTATTGAATACTAAACCCTCCACACTGAAATTTATAATCCATAAATTCGATCCATAGAAAAGCTATGAGTGAAACTTTGCTTGAAAATTCAGTTATCACCATGTTAAGTGTGAAGAAAGTCAGATGTGCATGGTAAGATAAAAGCTTAAGTTAATATATTACTGTAGCTTTACCATAAAAAGTACTTCTGGATCATTTTGGCAATGTTTGGGTCCAACTTAAAACTACTTATTTTTTAAAATTTGTCAAAAACTTAATTAAACCATGTCAAACTAATTAATTGATGTTTTAATTGTTATTTAATGAAATTTAATAAGGTTTGATTCAATTTGATTAAGTTTTTGACAAATTTAAAAAATAAGCTCGAGCTTTAAGTTGGACCCAAACATCTCCTTTGTAGTGATATTGGGTTTGTTTGTGTGGCCTTAAAGTCAGCTTTGACACAGGTGTGTCCAACCTAACATGGGTCTGCCCAACAAAAAATAACAAAATCTCTTATCAACTAAGCAAGGTAAAAGGTCTAAGCCCAAAGTGGAAGAAGATTCGGATGCAACAGCCTATTAGATTTAGGCCCATCATAACAGGCCCAAACGATCTGCTTTTTGAGACTTTCTTAAGCCTAAATTGAAGTTCAAGATGTCATCTTTCCAACCCAACAAGTTTCAGCCCATTTGGAGATGTGTGGAAGAAGATATGACTGTTTGAATTTTTCCAGTTGGGTCCTCCTGAAATTCCGGGATTGTATTCTTCTTTTGGCCTTTTCCTTGATTCCTTGCATGTTTGAGGGATTGTCTCCTTCCTTGTTTTAGGGATTGTTTCATTGCATGTTTTATGGATTATTTCCTTGTATGTTTTAGGGATTGTTTGCTTGCATGTTTTATGCCTTGTTTTCTTGCTTGTCCTAAGCTTAGAGGGTTGTTCTAAGCTCTATAAATACTTGTGTTTGTAAGTTGAAAAATCAGACTTGAGTTTATAAATTGAAATCAGCCTTTGGCTTTTAGAAGAGAGTTTTCTCCTTCTTGTAATTCTGTATCTCTTTGGTATAATCCTTAGAGTGGTGAATTCCTATAGTTCTGTTTCCCTTGTGTTAATCCTTTGGGTGGTGATATTCTATATCCCTTTGGTGTTATCTCTTGGGTGGTGAACTCCTATCTTTCATTTTGTTGTTTGCTTGTTTAGTTTCCTTCAATTCTATTTAAATCCAGTATCAAATTGGTATCAGAGCTTTGGTTTCTCAAGTGTGATATCTAACACCTTGATTTCCATAGTTCTTGTTATTATGCCTGGTCGTGGTCGTCGTGGTCAAGCTATTCCAGTAGCAGCTCCAAAAGCACCACCGTAAGGAGATCTGCGAGATATCGAGATGGAAGCCTTGAGGAGACAAGTGCAGCAACTCGAACAACGCCTAGAGCGTTATGGAACTTCTGAACATGGTGCCCCTCATCATGGCTCAGACGTTGAAGTTTCCAGCAATGATGGAGACGAAGTTAATCCTTTTCACCAAGCTCGTAGTCACGTCTCAAGTGACAGCACACCACCTCACCCCCGTGAGCTAAGAAATTATGTTTTCCGACGTGATTATTATGTCAAGGTGGACATTCCAGAATTTGAAGGAAGGATGCAACCAGATGATTTCATTGATTGGCTTACTACCGTTGAGCGAATCTTTGATTTCAAAGATGTTCCAGAAAATCATAAAGTGAAAGTTGTTGCCATCAAGCTAAGGAAACATGCTTCAATCTGGTGGGAGCATTTGAAGCGGCAGCGAGAACGTGAAGGAAGAGTACGTATTACAACAACATGGGCAAAGATGAGGAGAGAGAGAGCTAAAAGAAAGTATTTACCTGACCACTACAAACAAGATGCTTTTATGAAATTTCATAATTTCAGGCAAAGGGAGTTGTCCGTGAAGGAGTATACAGCGGAGTTTGATCATCTAATGATTTGCTGTGATGTTGTTAAGCAAGAGGAGCAAATGATAGCCCGCTATCTTGGTGGGTTACGTGTTGAAATCAGTGATGTGGTGCAGCTGCAATCATATTGGACTTACAATGATGTTTGCAAACTAGCTATGAAGGTGGAGAAGCAACTGAAAGAAAAACGTGGCAATTGTTTTCGATCCTTTATTCAAGATGGAGTTTCTAACCGTGGGAGTGGTTCCACTTCTAAAACCACGACCATACCCAAGACAACCGCGACCAAGCAAAGGAATGAAACTACATCAGGTTCAAATCGTCCAGTCATTTTCAATACAACTCGAAGGTGTTTCAAATGTCAAGATTTTGGACATATTGCTTCTGATTGTCCAAATCACAAAATGGTATCTCTTGTGGAAGAAGACATGGAAACGGAAGGTGAGCATGATTTTTCACCAGAAACTAATGAACATGTTGCTGTGGAAGAAGAAATTACTTATGCTGATCGAGGGGAGACACTTGTGGTTCAAAGAAGCCTCAACGTAACCTATGTGGAAGATGAATGGTTGCAGAACAATATTTTTCATACTAGATACACTTCTCATGGAAAGGTCTGTAACGTCATCATTGATGGAGGAGGTTGTGAAAATGTTGTGGCATCAACAATGGTGGAGAAACCGAAGTTAAAAACTGAAGATCATCCGGAACCTTACAAATTCCAGTGGCTTCGCAAAGGGAATGAAGTGAAGGTAAATAAAAGATGCTTGGTTGAATTTTCCATTGGCAAGAATTATAAAGATGCTGTAGTTTGTGACATAGTGCCTATGGATGCATATCATTTGTTGCTTGGTAGACCTTGGCAGTATGATAGAAAGACTAAGCATGAAGGTTTCAAAAATACTTATTCTTTTGAAAATGATGGAGTTAAGGTCCTTTTGGTTCCATTGAAAATGGTTCATGTTCCTAAACCTTCTTTTGGGGAGGGAACTAATTTGTCGACCAGATCTGGGGTTGAGAAAGCATTGATGGAGAATGGTGAAGGCTTTGCAATTGTGGTAAGGGAAGAGAAAGAACCAACAGAAATTCCCCCTTCTTTGATTCCATTCCTCATGGAATTTAGTGATGTTGTTCCAGAGGAAATTCTCCATGGCTTTCCACCTATGAGAGATATGCAGCATTGCATTGATCTTGTACCAGGATCTGTGTTGCCTAACAAACCAGCTTATCAATTGAACCTTAAGGAGCATGAAGTATTACAGAGACAAATTGAGGAGTTGATCGAAAAGGGGCTTGTTAGAGAGGGCATGAGTCCTTGTGCTGTTCCGACACTCCTTGTTCCCAAAAAAGATGGCTCTTGGCATATGTGCATTGATAGTAGAGCGGTGAATAAGATCACCATCAGATATCGCTCTCCTATTCCGCGATTAGGTGATCTTCTTGACCAGATTTATGGAGCTGTTATTTTCTCAAAAATTGATCTTCGCAGCGGTTATCACAAAATCAGAATGAGGTCGGGAGACAAGTGGAAAATAGCATTCAAGACTAGAGAGGGGCTGCATGAATGGATGGTGATGCCTTTTGGGCTCTCTAATGCTCCTAGCACTTTTATACGACTGATGAATCATGTGTTTAAGCCTTTCCTTGGGCTTTTTGTTGTTGTGTATTTCAATGACATTCTGATTTACAGCAAAACTCATTTGGGAGGAGATAGTGACTCCAATGATCCAAAGCACGAATAATAGCATAAAATTCCTTATCATAGGTAGAATACTTCCTATGACTCTCATTCAGCTTCTCACTAAAAAAATGCAATAGGCATTAAGCTGGTGCTTGTTTTTTAAAATTTGCAACAAAAAAAAATTGATCAAATTAAATCAAAGTCCGTTAAACTCCATTAAATAAGAATTAAAGTATCAATTTAAAAAATAAGTACCAGCTTAAAGCTACCTTTAAGCTCTCCCAAACAAACCCATTATCTATTATTAGAAATCTGAAGGATGTAAATGTGTTTTTTTTTCCCTGAAAGATTGGTTTGGGTTTCTCATGTTTTCATTTATGATATGTAGTATTGAAACTTTACAGTTTTCCATCCTTAAAAGTAAATTATGAAAGAGGGGGTGGGGGGGAGGGGAGTAGGGCATGATTTTTTTACCAACTGTTGAGACTGCCTGAGGTGTCTATTTATTATTAATGTAGATTTTGGCTTTCAAGTATAATAATTGAGAAACTGTGTATCACTCATGCAACCTTTAAAGAATTGTGTTCTGTTTTACCCTCATATTCATATTTCAGAGTATGTTTTTTGTTATTTCCTGCAGGTTTTTGTTGTGGCTGTGCTTGCGATCTTTCCACTTGTTCCTAAGAATCTTTCAAACAGGGCATATCGGCTGTCCTTGATGGGCACTGCTTGTTCAGCTCTATTTTCTTTGTACTCATTATATGGGGTAAACCTTTCTCCCACTTGATTATTCTCCATATAATTTACAATGCTGTTCTTCTTTTTCTATTGGCTAGTATTATATCTTCTGCAGAGACCCAGGGCGTGGAATTTGCAGGCGCTGCAAGTATACTTTCAGCCAATAATTGCAACCAAAGATTTTATCTACTTCATCTACTGCCTTACATTTGTCAGTTCACATCTTTGTCTTAAATGTAGGCATTGTTTCAACTCCAAAATTGTATCATTTATTTAACTCTCAATGTATTTTGGATTTATGCTAGTTTCTTTTTTTACACCTGGTATAATGCATTGATTTATTGACCTTCGTTGCAGTTGCTTTAATTCCCATTCTATGCCGAGCACTTGAACACATTGCCAAGTTTTTAAGGCGTAATTTCAGTCGTTCGACCTTGTACAGGTACAAATTTTTAGTAAGTTAAATCAACCAACATTTGTGTCCATGTATTAGTTGATTAGCCTGTTTCGTGTTTTTATTTGTTCAACTTACAAGTTCTTTTTTAAGCAAATTGAGTTGCTTCTGATAGTTATTCTTTTATGGACATTCACCTTCAAATGAGATTGAAATGTTTTCATGATGTTGGAGTATTTTTTATTTTCTTGTTCTTACTCTTGTTAGTATTATTTCTGTTATTGCTGTCAAAATATCTTCACAGATTTGAGTGGCTTAGTATGCCATGGGTTTTATTCTAGTAGGCAATCAACATATTCATGATATGATAATACTGGGTATTGGTAGCAGTTAATGCTGAAGGCTGATGGGTTATAGCTGCAATGTTAGATTGTGGTTGATCACTGGTCCTATTTTATTTGTGTTTGTTCTGTGATGCAATTTTGCACCTCAGTGAATGTGTTGTTTCCTGTCAAATTTTATTCACCAGCAGTGTAGGCATGTTTATTTAATGCTGGATTCCATTCTAGTATGCCTTACCTATTCCATCCCATTTTATTATAATTTTTCGGAACGCCAAGAGAGTTCATATCTAGCACAGTAGTTAGAATTTTATATGAATGTATGCTTGTGAACATCTATCTGTGCATGTGTTTCACATGTTACTTCTTCGAGTCTTGATTTTACTTTTTGGGAGAACAGGAAGTACTTGGAAGATCCTTGTTTATGGGTGGAGTCAAACACAACTACCCTCAGCATACTCTCTTCACACGCAGAAATTGGACTTGGCTTCCTTCTGATTATCTCTTTGTTCTCGTCAGTTGATTAAACCCTTGTCCTTTACTGCTTGATAAGACCTCTCCTTCTTCTAATTCTTTTTTGTTTGCTTAATAATTCCTCAATCTTTAATTAATTTATGCAGGTGGCAACGCAACATAATACAGGCATTCATGTACTGGCAGGTTTGTCCCATATCTGTTTTATATAGTTTCTTTATTTGTTGCTAAGTGTAGTTCATTTTTTTTTCTTGTTAAGTTAGTAGTTGAAATTAGATTACAAAATTTGCTTAGATATCACTCCATATAAATGGTAGCTTAATGGCATGATCCCTATGGATTTGTACTCCACAGAATGTTCATTGTTCCTTCTTACTTTTCTTTTTAAATCCAGTCGTTTTCCATACTTGATGCACTATCAAAATCTTGGTTTTCTTAGGCGCTATCATTTCTCAATGGTTATTGATTACTACACATGAAATAAAATGTTGTTATTCAATTGGTCATTAGGTGCCTAAATGTTTTGTTCTTACTGTTGTGTGAGGTAGATGGGTTTTGCTAGATAGCCTTCTTTTTCCAAAAAAAAAAAAGAGAAAGAAAAAGAAAAGAAAAGACTTCCAGAGAGTAAAAAGAAGGAAGAAAAAAGGTTGCAATAGCTCAGAAATGATAGAGTTAGAGCAAAGTAAATCTTTCCTGTGAGTACATTTGATAGGGGAATAAATCAGCATTTGGATATATTTTAACAATATAGCTTAATCTAATTTTGTTATTGCTTAAAACTTTTTCTGGCAGCTATTGAAGCTCATGTATCATGCCCCTGTCACTGCTGGTTACCATCAAAGTGTGTGGGTCAAGATTGGGGGGATTGTTAACCCACTTGTCCAACGTTATGCACCGTTTCTCAACACTGCAGTTTCTTCTGCTCAGCGATGGTGGTTAAGGTAGAAGTCCACAGAGGAGGATGCATCTTGTATTTGTTTTTCAGAAAAAAAAGGAGTAGTTGGCCATCATGACTGTAGATGGATTAATATGTTTTAAAGAGCATATCTTCTTCATTGGTCTTTATGCGATAAATACAAATAATTATATGATCGAATTTTGGTATCTTTTGGCTATCTGTAATGATGTTAGAAATTGTGAAGAACTGTAAAAACTTCTTAAATTAAACACAGGACGTGTGCTATCCTTGCTATGATTTTTCTTCAGTAATCAAAGTGGAATGACTTAAATATATTAAATATAGTTTTGTGCATGTGTACACGGAACATAGTTGCTTAGCAGGTACTGGTATTTAACAGCCAAAACACCAATTGAATTTCCAGAAAATACTGTGGCTGCTCCAATGTACTTACTAGTTCTAGGAAGAGTTTTATTTTTGGTACTAAGTTATTAAGCTATTGTTCTTTGAGTTTCATGTAAAATTATGAATTTTTAGTTTTTTTTTTCTTTTTAGAGAATTTTAGTTTTTTTATTTTTTTGTTTAAATCTGAAAGTATATGTAGGAAAATGTAGAAAATAAGGAGGGAGATTTAGTGATTTAATATGTAAGAATTTTTAAGGTGGGAAAATGGGTCATTAATTTTTCTTCAAATTGTTAGGGATTTTTTTTTGAGTATACTCAAATCAAATATTATAAAAATATCATTTTACATGAAAATTATTTTTCAATAATGATTTTACGATAAAGCTTGATTAGCAGTTTAGCTGCCATCCAGGAATTTAGTAGTAACAAAGCTGGGAGGTGCAAACTTTTTCCCCGTTAACATGAATTCTTATCCAGTAGAGGTCATTATTATTATCTCAGTCCTCAATTATTCTTTTCAATTTACAAAGCATCAGCAATCTCTGCTGGAAATTGTACTTTTGAAAGTTGTAATACAGAGTGGGCATGCTCTTCTCTCAAGGAGCTATGCAAAGAACATAAACAATTAAATTTCCATGGAAAAGAGTGTATAGGGTATGAGGCAATTTACAGTTTGGAACAGAGAAATTATTCATTTTGAAATAATTGAATTTTCCAAACAGAAAAAATTAATAATAATAGTAATAATGTTTCCAAAAAGTAGAATACAATCAATTCAATTGAAAAAAAAAAAAGTAAACCATCCTAATTATAACTAGGGCATTTCAAACCTACACAGTGGACAAATTTTACTCTTCTCCAGCCAATTGACAATACACCCACCATGAAAAATATGCAAACAAGGCATGCGCTTTGCTTGTGACCCAAGTAATATATCTTCCATGCAAATTGCACAATGAGTTGAACTTGCACAACTGAAAATCTCCAATTGCTGAATCGATGATTTAGTGGCAGGCACCAAAGCGATCACTGGCTCCTCAATATTGTCATCAAGGCTTACGGGTTCATCAACAAAAACATCAATGCAGACGACCATCCGTAAAACCTTGCGGTCCTTGTAATAATCGTCACTTGCCATGCTACGAGCAGTAGTCAGAATCTTCTGTATCATGAAATCTTGGACAGGAATGTTCATGTCGAAAAGCATATCTTGTATGGTAGACATGAAGGTTGCATCATTTATCAACCGGTCACGTCGCACCTCCCG
Organism: Bretschneidera sinensis; assembly: GCA_023935145.1. Lineage (NCBI taxonomy): Eukaryota > Viridiplantae > Streptophyta > Magnoliopsida > Brassicales > Akaniaceae > Bretschneidera > Bretschneidera sinensis. The sequence goes on along the minus strand of CM043697.1, from coordinate 24,835,146 downwards.
CGTCTTAGTGATTGTGGTTTGTTCCAAGTTATCAATTTGATAGTCTTCATCGTCTCCGTCTTCCTCGCTTGGCAAAATTGTGTAACCAACCTGAAACTCAATGGAGAACATAGAACATTGTACGAATTCATCTTCAGGTTCTATCAAGTTTAGTGCCGTTGCAGAACAGTAGCTCTCGCAGTCATTTGACATCTTGGAGATCGATCAAAGATCTACAGCAATTAACCAAAGTTGAAAACTCAAGAAACTGTTGCTAGGAGATAATAATGATGAAGAGAAGTTATGTTCTCTTTGTTTAATAGTCGGAGAGGGAGAGACGGTTTTATATTAGAGGAGCTTTTCCTAATGAGTGTAGGAATCCTAATGACAGACGGTTTTACTAGAACATGGTTTTTTTTCTTAGGAATTATCTGCCACATAATCTTCTCTCTTTTTAAAAAAATCAACTAATCTTTAATTCCTCCTCAGATATCTGAAACTTAAAACCATTAACGAAAACCAAGTCTGACATCCTACATATCATCTTATACCACTCACCAAAATCTGGAACTTAAAACCATTAACCAAAACCAAATCTGGTATCCTACATATTACAATACCAATTTTTCTTTTTGAAAAATCCTTCAGCCCAAATAATCCCAACTAAAAAAAACAACGAAATTCAATAACCGAGACAAAAAAAAAATCATGATTTCAGTCAAACCAAACCATTGAGCAAATGTCAATATGTTAAAATTAACAAGGAAAAAAAATAGCTCCAAGAAGCCAAAATTGTTTTGTGAGGGAGAAAGAGAGAGATGAGTTGAGGCCACTCAAATCTTATGGACTATAACGGTAATACTATTTAATGTATCAATAACAACTTGTTTTTACGTAATTGAGCATTCATATATTAGGAAAGCGATCCATAAATAAAGGAGTAATTTAATTTATTGGAAGTTGGGAAAACATTTACGGATTATTTACTAAGAATGCTGATAGCAATCTGATATTATTATTCGACAATAAAGTTATAGTTACATTTATTTTAAAAGGTTTTGATTGAATAATCTAAACTAGTCGTGTACATGTGTTATGCACAGGCCTTGTTAACAAATTTAATGTTAAAATTTTGAAATATGTTAGAAGATAATTTTATAGTGTACATAAATAATTTAATTTTAAAGACTAAAAATACTTTCCTAGAAAATATATGATCACATAAATTTAGTTTCTAGAATATATAATCCTAAGTTATTGTATAACTTAATTAAGTTAATTTTATTTTTATTTAAAATCAATTAATTTACTATTTAACTTAATTGATTAATATTTCTCTCTTTAAGCATAAGATTGTGCTTTATAATTTAGTTTTTGTAATGTTTGAGTTTTATATTAGCCTACATACTAAAAATACCAAAACTACATCATTTAGGGCAAGGATGAAATGTTGAAATTTTTCTATGAGGCTACCACTAATTATAGTGATTTTGATTTTATTAAATTGGGTCAACGGATTTGGTCTAATAAGAAAAACACGAGAGTCCACTGTTGTTAATTAGTGATCATGTTGTTTGGGCTTGTACACAAATTAATATTATTAATGTGAGTCAGCAACATGTGTATGTCTTAGTTCAATATAACCCGTAGTTGAAAGGACCCTCTGGACTCTCAGTAACTAAGGTTACTAATGTGTATATAAACAGGCTAGGTCCATTCTTTTGCACTTTTTCTATCTATCTGAGAAAGTTGTTGTTGTGTGAGTATAAAGAAAACATAACCTTGATCACTTCCACTATGATGTAATTCAAATTTTTGTTGTGACGATATGTCAATCAAGTATGTGATTTAATTATGTAATTCTATGTGTTTTAATTTTATGTATGATATTATTGTTTATAATTAATTAAACCTATATGTGGTATCATAACCGACATACATGATTTAGAATCTAATTAAAAAATATATATTACATTTAATTTGAAATGAAATTATTTTATTGTTTATGTTAATTTAAGCCATGATAAGATATCAAACTAATGAATTCAAAATCTAATAACCGGCACTATCAATTAAATCTTGTTGGATATTAACAGATAACGGTGTTTGGAGTTCATCAAATTACTCGAATGTTAACAACAAATTATTGTTCTGATTTTTTTTCTGCACGTTGGTTAAAAGACACTTTTCGTCCTTTGTGGAAGTGGGTTTTAGTAGGGATAGTATTCATTTAAGATTTCTTATAAATCATTAGATGAGCAATGGCATGATGATGGCAGGAAAGTCACCATATTAAAAAAAAAAAAGATTTCATGAGTGTCTTTGGTTCTTTTCAATTTGCTATTGTGATATGAATTTTTGGATGAATGGAAAAGAATAAATATCATAGGATTTGTAGTTTTTATCGTTAATTGATTAACTTATGATTTTAATATTTGTTGACAGAATTAATTGATTTTGATCCTTTTATTTAGATCTAATATATTTGTCGATGTATAAAATCTTCAAATAATGTTGTTGGATTTGCAATATAATTCCTAGATGTTATTGATTACTCCTTTTGAGATTTTTGCAAAATGCTAATAGTTTCCATATAAGATCAGTGTTAGGTCTTGGTTGATCATTATAAATTTAATGGTGATTTATATGTGTTAGGTTTTCGATGATAATTGTGTTTCAAAAAAAAATTCTAATTTATTTTTTGGAATTTTATTTTTGTCAATCTTAGTTATATTTTGGCAGCCTTTTTTTTTTTGGAAGAAGTTTTTATTTTTTGTAAGCTAAAATTTACCTTTATATTTGCTTCGTAATGTAAGGGAAGTATTTATCCAATTCTTAGTAAAGAGGATTTCATGAAACTTTATCTATGCAATGCATGCGTTGTGTTATATGATACTTTGGCTTTGATGTTGAGTTTATCAGGTTTGTTATGAGTAGTAATATATTTTCCTATAAATTTTGGGTCATTGCATATTTTAATATCTCTTTTCTTAATGGATGTGAGTTTTATGATTAGGTTTGGAAAGCTACACGAGCCTGTGACCAATATACAAGCAAAAGTGGGCCACATTGCCATAACCACTCTGATTAGAGCTCACCCATTTCTTAATGGGAAATTGATTAATAAAAAAAATGATTAAATGTGATTTGATTTATCAGAAACTGAATAATTATGCTCACAACAACTCATTTCATAAGTTGTAAGATGAGTGCGTGTAATACTCGTGTCGTTAAAGTAAAGGTAAAGAAGTAATTTGATAAATATTACATAGAAATAAAATAGTATACATGAAAGATTTATTATTGAATAAAATAAATTTTTTTTAAAAAAAACTTGGACTTGTAGCGGTGTAGTTACAAAGAAAAAGAAAAAAAAAAAGAACGGAACGTTCAGACGTGAGTAGGTAGGTAAAAGGAAAAAAAATACAAAAACAAAATCAACAAAATGTTGACAACACCTGGAGTAGGTGTTGTCAAAAAGAAATAATATGCCTTGCATGTTACACACCTAACATGCAAATTCAAGGAAACGATGGCTGGGGGACGGTGCTGAGTAATAAAACAGTTTTAATCGTTTTGTTTTATTTATTTTCTATCAAATCTCGTTTAGTTTTTTTGTTCTTTAATTTAAATTACTCTTTTTTTTTAAACACTTGGGGACTCGAAGAGAAATTAAAAGAGTAAAATTTTGAAGATATTTACAGGAGAATTTTAGAGAGAGTCGATGAAAGTTCTAAGAAAAACAAAAGGTAATAATGTGAATTTTATTTTTGAAATTTATCATATATGAAATTACCTGAAATTCAATGTGGAAATTTTTAAAGGGAATGAATTCAGGAAGAATTGAAGAATAAATTAAAATTTTAATATAAATATTATGTCAGGTGTTGGCGATCAGCAATCGAATGAAAATGCTGAAAGGAGCAAGAAAGGCAAGGAAGTGATCCACGAGTAGCTTTAAGTGCTACGTGGTGAGTTAGATTTACTTTTAGTAATCGAAGTAAATATGAAATATAAAATGATGATATATGAATTAATTATTAAACTATGATTGAATGATAGATGAAAGTTAGTTGAGGGATATGATCAGAATAATTGATGTGCTAAGGATTTATTATGTGAGAAGTAATATTATTGAAATAATGATTGATAATTTGATAGGAAATATGAGGAGATAATTTAATGAATATGATAGCTAAATTGAATATTTGAATGTATACTTGTTTTTATATTATTGTTCATATGATTCATATCATTATTCATATGCATATGTATGAAATAAAAGAACCGGGAAGGCTGCTGGTCTAAATGAAAATAAGAGAACCGGGAAGGCAGTCGGTCTAAATGAAACCGTGACAACTAGTATAGTTGAAAATAAAAGAACTGGGAGGGCAGTCGATCTAAATGAGAAAAAAAATCGAGAAGGCAGTCGGTCTAAATGAGAATGAAAGAACCAGGAAGGCAGTCGGTCTAAGCTAAAACATGTCGACATGTGGGAAGACATTCCCAAATAATAATAACATTTAAATTCATGCATTGCATTTGCTTTAAATATTGGTTGTTATTGCTTGAAATGCTAAAGTGTTATTGTTGAGTATAAATTTATTGATAGATGAATGAGTCTCATAGAGGATAAATATGATGACAATGAAATATGAAAGTATGATACGATGAGAATTGTCTAAGTGATTGATTATATGTTGTAAACCTCATAACAAGATAATTGATGATGTTGAATTGAGAACTTAGAGATGATTAAATATATGATTGAAAGATTGATATGTCTGATGAGTAACTTAAGAAAAGATTGTGTAATGGGGGAATTATGAAATTGAATAGTGATTATAGAATATTGTTATTGAATTATTTGAGGAAAGAGATGAATGAATATCGGAAGATTATTAGAAGTAATTGAATTATAAGATGTAACTGGGAGTATATAATCGAATACTTCCAGTAAATTTAATTCACTAAACCTGTGAAGCTTACTCCTCATTGTTCAATGATTTCAGGTAGCGAGCAAGACATATAGAATTATGAGCGGAGATTCAGACTAAATCATTTTCTGTAAGCCACATGGTCCACATCCTCAGACTAATGAGAAAGAAAAAAAAAACATTTGTAAATATTCATGCATAATATGTTGTATATAATGTTCAGTTGAGATCTGAATGATGTATCTCTCCTGTTGAGGGTTAAAGATTTATTTATGTAATTGGTATTTTTATGTTGTGCATATATGTGTCGTGTTGGTATTTTCAAAATGTGATGACACCGTCTCGGGGGTGGCCAACCCGGGATAGGTCATTATAGTGCGTATTATTTAAAAAAATTTCATTACAAACATAGCTTAAATTATTAAATTAATATGTGAAATTTCTTTTGTAATGCTCACGTGTATGATTTATGATGCTTTTGCAAAACATTTAATTGCGAGCTTTGGTATATTAATTTAGCTTATGTTCAAATAAGCATTATTTGTGTTTACTTTTATATATGAATAATTTATATGATTATTTTATTAATTTTATTTCAAGGTTTGTTTTGCTTGTGCAACATATGTTCTGATTTTGATCCAAAGAGATATATGTGGTTTACTATCTCATATTGGGATGATAAAATGTATACATGTTGTTTTAGTATGTATACATGTTGGGTAATATATTTTATCAATCTCGATTTGAAATAGTTTTTGATATGGATGGTTACCACCAAAGTGGTCCATTCACTAATATTTATTGGGTTATTTCATGTCGTTACGAGACGTTTATTTGAGTTATTGCATTCAATTACCTACCCAAAAAGGGTAATTGCATGTTTTAATTCAGAGGTTGACATGAAATATTTGGTGAAATTTATTTCAGTCTAGATTGTTTTTTTACCCAAAAGTGTTAGGCATTTTGAAAATTAAGATACGTTAATGTGTTGGTTTCATATAAGAGATTCTACTTGCATGTTGCATTCTCTACCCAAATGGGAGTATGTAATGATGCACCATGAATTTGGTTGTTGTAATTACCCTTCTTATTAATATGTTGTCTTTTAGTTGTCTTTAATAGTTTACATGGTTGTTGATAACAATAGTGCTACTATTGAAATTTTGATTCTTGAAGAGGCATTTTTTTCATGATTATCTGTAATGTGTTTTTAAGCTATTGAAGTAATTACATTGCATAAATTTATCTGATTGCTATGTTGTACATTCGATAGAGAAATTTTGTGCAAATATTCTGAAATTTTATTTCACAATAAATTATTTTGATGAGTTGAGATGTTGTTAACAATAGGTACTCTCCTAAATTAGTTGTCTAATTTATTGTACTCTCAACTTGAAAGAAAATGTATAAGTTATGTATGTTGTGAGAAATAAGTGATTAAATTATTTTAATATATTTTGTTATGTTCAAGACTTGTGGTAAGGATTCAACTATTAATTATTTAGTGACTCATAAAGGTACATGTTGTTTAGAATACTTTTTGTTGTACGATCACATGCATGCCTATATTTTTTGCATGCGTCTGTGGTTGTAAAGGGCATTACTATTTATCCCAATTTTGAAAAATTTCATGGGTTGATGTGGGTAGCTACCAGAGTGGCACACTCACTGATACTTGTGAGATTTCACCAAAATATGTTGCGAGATGAGGGCATTACTATTTATCCCGGTTTTAGGAAATTTTATGGGTTAATGTGGGTGTTAGCTACCAAAGTGGCACACTCATTGATACTTGTGAGATTTTACTAAAATATGTTACAGGATAATTACTGTCGATCTCGATTTTGGGAAATTTTATGAGTAGATGTAAGCATTAGCTACCAAAGTAGCACACTCATTGATACTTATGGGATTTCACTAAAAACATGTTGCGGGATGATTTCAGTTGCATCATGCAGTTACCTGTCCAAAGGGGGTAATTGTGTGCTTTTGTGGAAATACATGGAACACTGTGGGAAGATGTTGGGTCAGTTTAGAAGGTTTCTCTGCTCAAAGGGGACAATTCTTTCGAAAATTGAGTCATTGTCTTCATATGCCTCATGTGTAGAGTTTTTGAGTGTATATTGTATTCTCCGTCCAAAAGAGAGTTTATAACTATACTCTTATATTCTTTGTTTTGGAATATGTTGGTTATTATCCTTATACTAATGTGTTGTATTCATGTCTTAAACCAATCTTATTTTCTATGAACAATAACCAAGCAACCATTGAAATCATAACTAGTTCGAATTATAAGAAATGAAATAAGGATGTTGAGTTTACTTTATGGCATAGGCACCTAAGTCACATTTCCATAGAGAGTTGAAATGCTTATTAGGGATGACATCATACCTACTCTTGATTTTTGGGATATGGAGACCTGTGTTGATTGTATTAGTGGAAAGTTAACCAATAGCAATAAAATGATTCAATTCGTAGTTATGATATTCTAGAAATAGTGCACACTGATATGTGGTACATAAAATTTGATGAGGTGGTGACTTCCATTGGTTTTGAGAAGAATAAGGTAGATCAGTGCATATACCTAAAGGTCATTGTAAGCAAATTTATCTACCTTGTTCTTTATGTGGATGATATTTTGCTTGCTATTAATGATCTTGGGTTATTACATGGGACAAAATAGTTGTTAACCAAAACTTTTGAGATCTTGGTGAGATGTCATTTGTTCTTGATGTTGAGATCCGCAAGAACAAATCTCGTGGTATGTTGTGTTTTTCTCATAGAACTTACATAATGAAAGTGGATAAAATGAATTAGTTAATGTCCCAAGAATGATCTTGAGAGAGAATCCATGAAAACTATGTTTTATGCCAGTGCAGTTGTTAAACACATACAAATGGAGAACATGATTGATGATCCCTTAACCAAAGGTCTGAGACCCATTGTTTTTTAACAAAGATGTTGATTGTATGGGTGTTTTTAAGTCCTTTGGTGTACTGGGTTAGTGAGAGTTTCTTATGTTTTAATATTTCGGTTATTAAATTTATGTAATTTTGGAACCCATTATGTTTTAGGTATGATAGTTGGATATTATGATTGATGATCATCATACATATTTTCATTCATATTGTGTTATCTTATCTTTGTATATGTATGAATGCATTTCAACATATGACTTGTCGTGTTGTGAAAACTTAAAACTTGGTGTTAGTTTTGAGTTTGGTTTGGCATGTCTCATGGTTGGCACCCTGTTGAAATCTCGAGATATTTTGAGACATACCATATTATTATGACTCTTCAGGCCTATTATTAGGCACGTTGTACGAAGAGTCATGTTGTGGAAACTTAAAACATGGTGTCAGTTTCAAGTTTGGTCGGGTATGTCTCGTGGTTGACACCCTATTGAAACCTCGAGGTATTTTGAGACATACCATGTTGTTGATGACTTCTCTGGCCTATTAATAGGCATGTTGTACAAAGAGTCATGTTGAGGACTAATAATGAAAATAACACATTTTTTTATCACCCTATCAGATGCTATTTTCTTGCTACACTACTACATTTGATCCATGTTAATGGAACCATCTGCATGCATAACCATGGATTGGTCTTGTGTGAATAATAGAGTACAATGGTTATCATGATTCCATGTATGGTGTTTTCATGAGACCAAGTCATTTAAGATATTGTCTCAGAAGACCAAACTATTTTTTAAATGTAGTCACAATAAAATCAAGTTGTCTGACCTAAGAGTTGTTTAAAATTTTTTAGAACTATAATTAGTGTTACCCAAGTGGGAGAATGTTGAAATTTTTCTATGTGAATTACCACTAATTATGGTGGTTTTGGTTTTATAAAATCAGATCAACGGATTTTGTCCAATGAGAAAAGTACGAGAGCCCACTATTGTTAATTAATGATCATGTTGTTTGGGCTTGTACACATCTTAATATTACTAATGTGGGTTAGTAGTTAGTGTAGACCTTAGTTCAATATGATCTGTAGATGAAAAGGCCTATTTGGACTCTTAGTAATTAGGGTTACTGATGTGTATATAAATAGGCTATATCCCCTCTTTGAGTCCTAGTACGTCTGAGTATTCAGTTTTAATATACATCTGAGAAATGTGCTATTGTGGGAGTATAAAGAGGAAGACATAACCCTGATCACTTTCGCTGTAAAGTAATTCAAAATTTCGCTGTGATGTAATTCAAAATTCTGTTGTGACGATGACTCATTCAGGTATATGATTTAATTATGTAATTGTATGTGTTCTAATTTGATATTATTGTTTATATTTAATTAAGCCTACATGAAATGCCACATAATTTAAAATTTCCTTCTTAGAATGTGATGTCATAAATTAATTTATTATTGATCTAATTAATTAAGTTAGTTTACAGCTTAATTTTATGTATTCTAATTTTTTGTTTGTGTACAGTAGTCCAATAACTAAAATTACCAAAATTATATCATTTTGAAAAGAAAAAATAATCTAAACATACAAGACACATCTAGAAGTAAAGAATTTTAAATTCAAAATATTTAAATAATTTAAGATGATATTAATATATCAATATTATGTTTAACTTAATTTGAAAATAATATAAAATTCTAATAACTTTATTAAAAAAAATCAATAAAACATGTAAAGAAAACCAAAACATAGTACTATATATTCAATATATATTAACAAAACTAAATATATAAATTCATGATAAATACATATATGTTATAGATAGATAGATAGATAGATATAGATTATAGATTATAGATTATAGAGATTATGGATTAATCGTGTATTCACTCTATGCACACAATTATTTTTAAAAATTATTTGAATAATGTATTAGAAAAATATGATAGTAGATAATAGATGACAGATTTTAGGACAACCATTGCTATTGAAAAGATATACTCCATATTTTAAAGTAGTTAACTTTATATCAAGATATTGCTGTAATTTTTTCTTTAATCTCATGTTTAAAATTTAAACATCCCGTGTTTGGAAATTCTTTATAATTTCGTTTTCCTATATTATTTGAGGTATAAGTAATATTCATTTATGTATGTATATAGTTGTAATTTGGATCTTTTATTGGTTTATCATGTAATTTTATTAACTCTTTTTTCTTTTGTTTTTCATTTTATTAACTCTTTGGCTCTTCAAATGCGTTGGTGTTTTTATGCCTTAGTTTTATATTCAGACGGTTAATTTCTTTTAACATATGTAAATATACAGTCTCATGTAGTTAACTAGTTATTAACGATCATTTTAATTGATATATATTTTTTATAAATTTTTTATTATAAAATTTGATTTTTAATCAAGATTATATGATTTGAAGGGGATGATATTCTAATTAACAACCTATAATATTATATATGAGATTTTTGTATCAAAGAAGAGAAAGAAATTTATTTAAAAAAAGAGAAAAAGTAAAAATAGTTTATTGTAAGAATGATGACAAGACATATCACCTGATACAAAAGAGCAGCCAAAAACAATATTTTATGATTACTTGATATATCTAATTGGGTTTCAATAAAACGAAATATAAAATCAAAAGCACACAAATAATTAATAGTGGAATATTTTTTGGTTAATTAAATTTTTTAGATATATGATTTAGGTTAGTTTACTGCTTAACCCAATTGTGTTCTTTACTTTAAGCTTTTTATAAACTGTACTTTAATTTAATTTATTATTTCAGACCTATGTAAGGTTTACAGATTGCATTTTATATAGCATGTATAATACAAATAACAAAATTATGAAATGTCAATTAAAAAAATTCATTTAATTTTTTTTTCTTTTGTAGAGTTAAATCTAATTATAATCTAATTTTCTTGAAGATCTAATTTAAATTATTTACTATTTAACTATCAGATTGATTAGATTTTTTGCAAGAGTTTATGAATATGGCTTTATATCACAAATAATTATAAAACAAAAACCACATAGATTTAATTAAAAAAAAAAAGAAACATGTTTCAATAATAAGTCTCCTCACAAAATCTTCTAAAATAATTATATTAACTAGTCATCATACCCCTCCAATGCATGAGTTAGTTTAAACTTTTTTATTATATAAAGGTGAAGAGCTATTATTTTATAATAAAATTTAAAAAATAATTTATTTTGGGTAAAAATTAAATATAATAATTATGTTGTGGTATAATGAAGATTAAATCATTTATAAGATATAAAATTATTAATTATGTTGACTATGTTATTAATAATGTTTTAATTATGTTGAAAAATTCAAAAATGTTAAATAATTAGATTAAAAATTAAGATTTAAATTTGAATCAAATTTATTAAAAACAAATTAAGCAGATAAATATCTATTTATTATGGAATTTTTTATCTACTCAACATAACACATGGGTACAAAATATAAAAGTAGAAGTAACAAATTTAAAATTTTAGAATATAAAAATTAAATATAAATTAAGATTTAAATATTATGTTAATTTATTTTTAAACAAAAAATACGTTGTAATAGTTTTATCAAAAATTAAAATAAAACATGTAGTGAAAATCAAAATATTACAATATTAAAATTCAAATATTAATAAAAATCAAGAAAAATTATATTTAGGGCGAAATCCTTTATTATCTCCTTTTGTACTTTTATATTATAATTTCATTAATTCAATATATGAAAATAATACTATTAGTTAAATATATAGTAGTCTTTGTTTTTTTTTTTCAAAGTTTATAAGTCGATTCTTATAATTTTTTAATTATAGTTTTAAAAAAAATATATGAAACATTAGCTCAATTAGTGTAACCGAACAACATAATTCATATAATTAAATATATCTTTATTACACTTTTTGTAGGAATGAACTAAATTATTTGGTGCAACCATATTGATTAGTTGTTATTTATATCATAAACATTGTTCTTTGTAGTTTTTGCTACATAAAATATTTTTATAAATAATTTATTTAGTCAAATTTAAATAATTAAATTATGATGAGTGAATTTTTTTTATTATCATAAAATTTATAACTATTTTATGAGAAATAACTAATATTAATTCTAACATAATCAAAGTCTAATATAAAAGCAACAATATTCTCAACTAAAAAATATAAATAAAAAAAATTGCACACGCGACTCTCTTTGTATCCTCACATACTCCACATGTGAAATTATGATCAAATTTGCATTCTAAATGTTTCATCTTGTGATTATGATTTTTTTTTATTTATAAATGTAGTCTTTTTTGGAGAAAATGTTTTTGATAAGAAACAATTTATATTATTTAACTTTCATTTTTGGGTTTATTGTAGCACAGATCCTTTAACTATAAACCTGCAGCATTTAACTCCCTAAACAATTAATTTGACGCATGGGGTCTGAAAAGACTTAAAAGAGAAATTAGGTTTGCATTTATTGACTGCCTAATGTTGCAGTAGTAGAAGCTTATATTTATAGAGTATGTACAACAAAGTGTCTTAATAGGACTACGAAACACTAGAGTGTCCTAATAGGACTAGGGGTTTCCTATTTACAATAGATTAGAATTTTCTAATATTATTTACATTGGGAATATATACATTTACATGCCCCCTCAATCCGAATTGGGTGAAACCACAAAGAGATTGGTTTTATGTTGAAAAAACCGATGTGATGACAATCATTTTGTAAAGATATCTACAATCTGTGCATCAGTAGGAATATACTGGATCTGAATATCTCATTGGGCTACTTTTTCACGAAGAAAATGAAAATCTATCTCAATATGCTTGGTACGGGCATAGAACACTGGATTAGCAGTAAAATAAGCGGCACCAATGTTATCACAATACACTCGAATTGGACGCGTTAAGAACACATGTAATTCATAGAGAAGTTGGCGAATCCAGTGGGTCTTAGCGACAACATATGCAAGATATTGATATTCAGATTCAATGTTGGAACGAGACACAGTGGGTTGTTTCTTTACTTTCCAAGAAATAAGATTTGGTCCAAGGAAGACAGTATAACTTGTGGTGGACCAACGACTGTGAGGGTAGTCGGCCCAGTCGGCATCTGTATAGCATGAAAGAGAAAAATCATTTGCAGAAGCAAGAAGTAACCCATGATTAGTAGTACCACATAAACATCGTAAAATGTGCTTAACAAGCTGAAAATGAGTCATGTGGGGAGCATGCAAAAACTGACTAGCAAGATTAACAACATATACAATATCAGGTCGGGTCATGGTTAAGTACTGAAGGCCTCCAACCATACTCATAAATTCAAAGAGATCTGTTAGTAGTTCACCCTTGTGTTGTGAAGGTGTTGTCTAGGAAGGTAGAGAAGTTTTAACAAGTTTGGCCAAAGATATAAAAAATTTAAGTAAAAGGTCTTTGGTGTATTTAGCTTGAGGGAGAAACAAACCGATGGGACGACAAACAAATTCAAGTCTAAGAAAATAATGAAGATCACAAAGATCATTCATAGAAAATTGGTTAGATAAAGTGTGAATAAAGCGAAAAAGAAGAGTGGAGTTATTACCGGTGAGGATAATGTCATCAACATACAGTAGTAAGATAAGAAGACCATGAGATGACGCAAGAATAAATATTGAAGTGTTTACACGGCTAAAGGAAAAACCAAGAGAAAGAAGGAAAGAATTAAAACGGTGAAACCAAGCCTTAGGAGCTTGTTTCAGACCATAGATGACTTTATGTAATATATAAGTATAAGTGGGACAAAGGGTATCAACAAAACTAGGAGGTTGTTTCATGTACACAACTTCATTAAGATAACCATGAAGAAAAGCATTCTTAACATGTAGTTGTCTGATCACCCACGAATGAGAAATGACTAAGGATAAAACAATGCATATAGTAGTAGGTTTAACAACAGGACTAAAAGTTTCATGATAGTCAATACCGGGTTGTTGGTGGAATCATTGAGCAACTAATCTCGCTTTGTAGCGCTCCATAGACTCATCAGCCCGATATTTAATCCTATAAATCCACTTACACCCAACTAAATTTTTCATTGGAGCATATGGAACCAGATCCCAAGTGTGGTTAGTTAAAAGAACATTAAATTCGTCAGTCATAACTGATCGTCACTCGGGATCTTTATTTGCTTGAGAAAAACAAGTTGGTTCAGTTTGGGCTAAGTCGGGTAGAGGGAGTTTGGGCTAACTGACGGCATGAAGACATCAGGGGAGGTGAAGGTGGAAAGCTATGTGGCATGAAGGGAGTGGGTGTTGGGTGACATCATGATGACGTTAGATGAGGTAAAGGCGACGCCATGTGGAATTCTTGGAGTTTGGGCTACAATGATAGTATGTGTGGGTAAAATGAATGGTGAGGTAGAAATATGGGTTTGAGTGGCAGCAGCAAAGATGATGGATTAGGTAGCAAGAGCTTGAGATGTGATTTCGGTGAGGAGAGAGAAAGAAGGCAAGGGAGCAGTGTTTTCTATGGTTTTTAGTGTTTAGAGAGAGAGAGAGCAGTGTTTTAAGGTTTAAGATCTTACTGATCTAATACCATGAAGAGAGTTAAAATAGAAATTAGGTTTGTATTTACTGACTGCCTAATGTTGCAATAGTAGAAACTCATATTTATAGTGTATATATAGCAGAGTATCATAATAGAACTAGGGAACACCAGAGTGTCCTGATAGGACTAGGGTTTCCTATTTACAATAGATTAGAATTTCCTAACATTATTTGCATTAGGAATATATACATTTACAAGGTCTTTGAATTATGAATTAGTAGCAATTATCTCTTTAAATCCATTTTTCCGCTAAAAACTTAACAGAAATACAACAGGTGAAGATTGTTCCATTTGATTATTACTATATGGTGAATGTTTGCTCCAAAAATTGGACCTAGACAAATCATTGAACTAGTGGAATTCTCCTTTGTATTCTTCACTTGGTTAAGTTTCTCACCAGAAATTAGATTGAAGGAGTTGATTGCTACTAATTCATAATTCAAGGACCACATACACCAAATTAATACTTCAGAGAGTTAAATGCTACGAGTTCATAGTTCAAAGATATGTGGTGCAGTAAACCCTTCATTATTATACGTAAAATCCATGTGTTGATATGTGTAACAATGCATAAATGTCAAGCTTGTGATGGCTTCCCATTTAAATACTTGATTTGATTGAAAGTTCTTTTTTCATACCAAAACAAAGTGCATAATATTGATAAACGAAATAAATGTGGATGCAAATTAGTTTCTTGATAGTATAAGATCTAATTCATTAAAGCCCCTAACGTTTTAGTATTTAGTATAATAATTTCATTATGTACCCGCGATGTAAAATCATTTAGCAAGGTTTCTAGTTATTTATTTATATCATATTACATTATGCTTTGTAATTTTTTTATAAAACATTTTATAAATAATCTATCTAGTAAAGTAATCAAATAATTAAATTAAGAATTATAAAAATTGTTCATTAAAATTAAACTAATTTAAATGGAAGAATGAGGTTTAGTCATTATAATAAAAATATACATAATTTATTTTCAAAATATTACAAAGAAATTGTTTTAGTTTTAAAAATATTACAAAACTTATTGTTTAGTATTAAACTTTTTAATTAGTCAAATTCAACTAATAAGATTAGAATGAGTGCTATCCATTTATTATTGTAAATTAATGTGTTTTTTTTTAATCATTATTACAACATATTATATGAATAATTTATTTATTTAAATCTAGATATGCTGTTTTTATTCATTATGATGAAAATATTATTATAAATTTATTATGTAAAATTCATTTGTTGATTAAGATGGATGTTTTTAAGTCGTTTATTCAAAACAAAATTATACATAAGTTTCTTCCAAACTTTGATGAAGTTATTATTTTACATTGAAAAGAGAAATATGATTTACTCTTTTCAAAACTTTTATCATTTTTAATTGTTCAATAAATAAATATAATTTTATCATATTAACTTTTGTACATTTTAGACATTATTGTATGAGTAAAAGATTAAATGACTTATTTTTTATTGTTAATATTTTTTTTAAAAAAAAATTAACGAACTTATTACCTTTATTAAATCAATAATTTAACATGCATTAAATTAATATATCAATATTTTGTATAGTTTATAATGTTGAAAAAACTAAGCTACACTAATTTTAATTGAATATTTAATTTAAGTTTGTTTATTATTTAATTGTTAAGTTGATTAGATTCTTTATAAATAGTTCCTATAAAATAGATTTTTATATTTAATTTTAATTTATTGAACTTTATTTAATTATGTTTTTATAGAATTTATAGATTGAGTTTTATATTTCACTTAATTATATAAATTAAAACTATGTAATTTTGTACTACATAAAAAAAGACACATGATAATACGAAAGTGTTTTTTAAAAAACTTGTATAATATATATACACACACTATTAACTATGACGATAGTACTATCAAATAGGTATGTAAAATCGTGATTACAGAGATAATTAAACATTATTATTAGACTTTTTCATTACTTAAAAAAAAAAAACACAATTACATTTGTTTGCATAAAGTTGTAAGTTGAAATTAAAACTGAATCGTACTTTTTAATCAACAATTTTAAAATATCATTATTCACCCAGCATAAAAGGGGACCTAAAATAATTTCTTGAAAAATGGGATGGCATTATGTGATTTCACATGTGCCCTCACTTTTCGTAACGACAATTAGACCCTTTACAAACTTGAAAAAATGTAAACCTTTCTTTATATGGATGGATCAATTAGTTATTTTCTCATAGACGATATTGTAGGCGTTTCTTGGCCCATTGGTTGTTGTTTAAATGGGCGTGGCCCATTCTAGTCCCCACCGCCCCACTCCCCAAATAAAATAACACTGACAATATCCGCCTTCAGTTTCAACCGTTATCCCTGGTTAAAGACTGAAACAGCGCACGACATTTGGAGTGGTATATTTTTTGAAAAAAAACAATACAAATCGCAAAAGCCAAAAGAATAAAACTCTAGAAAGCAAAAGAAAGATTCTCAAAATCAGAACAAAAACATATCAATCTCAGATCTAATCTCGCTAATTAGTTACGCCGGCGATGACATCATCGCCGGCGACTCAGTCCGATCTCAGCCGTCCGTTTGCGTCATCCGAAATCGAGGAAGTAGGCACGACCGAAATGGACACGAAACCGTTGCTTTATAAGACCAGTGCGACTCACGCAGAGCAGAGGCGACGCCGAGTTGCCGAAAAACCGGCAGTCCATACAACGGGTCGCCTCTGCCGTCAGCAGTCCTTCAGCAGAGATTTCGGGCGCGCCGCCGCCGAGACTTATCTCGTCACTCGGCTCACCTTCAAGCTCCTCCGATATCTCGGGTAGTATTTCTTGAACTCCTATGTGAATACATATGCATAAACATATGTATGTATGTATATTTACGCCTTGTATACTGTACATGCATGTACATGTGTGTATTTCTATGTGTACTAAGCTCTTTACTTCTTTAGAGTTTGACTGTGAAGTTGTGTGCTTGCGATATATACTTAATTGTGGTCATATATGGAGAATTACGGCAGGAGATCTTTGGCAACTTCTGAGAGTTATTAATTGGAGGTTTCTTTGTTTTTTTTTTAAATAACTTTTTCCCATTTTGTTTGTGGATTGAATCAAGACTCTGTTTGATTGTTAGAAGAACTAATAGGAAAAAGGAGAAGAAATATTCAAAATTTCATAACATTTAGCTGTTTGTAGTATCTAAAAGGTGCAATCTACTCAAATTATTGCATCCCACATTGTTGAGTTCAAACTTGTTCTTTCTTGCTTAATAGAGAAACCGAAAATTGGAAAGAAAAAAAAAATAATAATGCAGTTTTAATCTCCTTTTTTTCTCCCTCCCATTTCTTGATTATTGAATGGAGACTCAATTTGAATCCATTGTATCTGAATTCAAATATGTTTGATATTTTAACTTCAATATCACTCATCAAAAAATATTCCGACTTAAATATCTTGTACAGATCTTAAATCTTTCAATTAAAAGTTCAAATTACTTCAAATTATTCTAATACCTTCCAGAGTCCAGACTTGATGAGATTTTTTTTCCAACTCGATGTGATGTTACAAGCAGATTCCCGATTAGTATTTAGTAGTTGCTGCTTCATCTCATTTTTGGTTCATACATCGGTTTTTGGTGTGCAAAGAGAATGACTTTTACTGGCCAATGGACATAATCATGAATGCCGATGAGGTGAAGCATGTACAATGTTTCTTATGTTTTTTTAGCAGTTGACTATGTGGTCTTGATGAAGTGAGTGAATAAAGTCATGGTTGCAAGTTTTGGGAATCCTAGGAAAAGAATATGCAAGTCTCGTGATTTCTTGATGCTTCGGCTTCTTCTGGTCAGAGTCAGTTCTTGGGACATTTTTGTCAAATTATTTCTTTAGGCATTGTTTGACCTGTTCTTGCTTTGGTTAAATTTTTTTTAAGTAAAAACAAGAAATGATATGTGAGTTGACATGTCTACTTTTTTCCATAATGTTCCATTAACCTTGAACCTTACATATATACATACATATATGCACATATAAACATATTTAGTTGTCAATGATATTACCAACAACTATTGTTTTAATTGTTTATTTTCATCCAGGGTAGGCTACCGGTGGATCACAAGATTTCTTGCGCTTACTTGCTATGCTATGCTACTTATGCCTGGTTTTCTTCAAGGTGTTTGTAATAGTTTTTGTTGACAGATATTGAATGACACAAGTATAATATTATTCTTTACTATTTCGTCAGTGCAATATTTTATTCTAGGTTATGAAAGCAATTAAAGGTTGGAGAATAGATTTTCTGACATAAGTCATTCATGGAAAAGAATAAAAAGTGTTTATAGACTAGCCTAACATTCTTGAGAAAATTGTTTTTAGTTCCCATTGTCCTTGTACATTTCAATGCTGCCCTCTCTTCTATCCTTCTCTGCAGACCGTTATTGTACTTTGTGGATGAATTTTCTTGTTTTATTCTAAAGCCCTCCTTCGATTCTTAAGGTGACATTTAGACTTATTCTCTTTCAATAATCCTGTATTTCTCTTGGACCCAAATGTATCAGTTATCCAGCTCTTGTGTTTGTGAAGAGTTTAACTGGTTTAGGGTCATGCCCCGTGAAAGATACCTCGTCCTGTTTCCCTACCTTCGCAAGATTTTGCAGTCACACTTTCAGACCCTCGTGGCAATTGTTGAATATCCTTTCCGGTTCCTGCACTTTCGGACTCTGCTTTCCTTCTCCTTCATAATCCTGCTCTGTTATCTGTAACGGATGTTAGGATTAAATCCCACTGGTGCAGTGGTGCTCCAAGCCCCCTTGCTACTAGGCATCCTTGAAATCTGTTCTCTTAATATGTTAAACACTATCATAACTAAGGTTTGGAGATCCTACGTATTATGGAAGAAAATAAAAGTCTAATAGTAGCTTTGTTCTTGAAAGTGTGACAAACATGTTTAGAAAATGGAACTGATCTTGCTTGCTTATCTTATGCAGTTGCATATTATTACTTTTTCTCAAGCCAAGTTCGGCGGAGTATCACTTATGGAGATCAACCAAGGAATAGGTATGTGAATCTGTGATAAGGATAGCAGATTATCTCATTCCTCCCACCCTATCCCCACCCAAAAAAGAAAAAAAAATCTCATTTCATGTGTCTCACCTAATACTATTTCAAATTTTTAAATGGTGATTTTTCAGGCTGGATCTATATTTACCGACAAACAATGATGGCCTAAAACCAGTTGTGGTTTTTGTGACTGGTGGAGCCTGGATTATTGGGTGAGTTGTGAACTACTGTCTGTGGTTCCTTCATAGTCACTGTGAATTAACTGTATTTTATTTATTCTAATTCTTTTGGCAACCTACCATAGGCACCAGATGTTATGCTACACGTTGAGTTACACCTAGACTCCGGCAACGAGTATTGCTGCCCGATTGAAATCAAATGACCTCAAGCATGGATTAAGCTCAATAATTTTTGTTTTGATAGATTGGTTAAGTTCAATGATATGTCTGTTGGGTTTAATTTTGATACTTCTTTCTTTTGTACATTGGTTTAATTTTGATATTGGAAGATATAATTTTAGCATTACTTCTCATAAAACTGGTAGTTATGGTGGACATTCAGTATGTGTCTAGAATTGGTGACCTGATGTATAGTTTTTGAAGTGGAAAGCACTCTAATTGGTGCTGTTACTGAAAATAACCTCAATATTACATTTTATCAGAAGCTGCTTGAAAGTACAAACCATGGCTCAAGGGGATCCATGACAGGATGGAAGATAGTTTGCAAATTAATTTCAGTGCTTTGATGAGAAAAAAAAAATCAATGCTTTGATACTGGATTTTGTTTCATTATTTAACTTAAACATGAGACATGCTGAGAGATATGGTTTGAATTCCACAATTTGTTTGTGTGCGCACTCAGATAGCAATTCAACATAGATCAAGTGTTTGATTTGGAGGCGTCCTTTAAACTCTTAGACCGTCACTCTTTTTGCTAAACAGTGTCTAATTACAGAAATCCCTATCAAGTATAGCCGACCATGAATGTTTTGTTTAAGGCACTGTAGATAATACCTTTCATTTTCTTGCATAACGTAAAGTCATTTATGATTTGACATTAAAGTTTCCGTAGTTTCGTGCTGATTTAGGTACAAAGCATGGGGTTCACTTTTGGGACTGCAGTTGGCAGAAAGAGACATCATAGTTGCATGTGTTGATTACAGGTAATTTGTATCACAAGAGGCAATACCATATCGCTTTCTTTAGTTTCGAGTAAAAGTTTTTCAGTGTAGATAATGAGTACTAGTAGCCTGATACCGGTAGAATACTGTACTCCAAGTTGTGTCCATGACTAAAGATATGTAATGACTCTACTATCCTTCCCCCCAACCCAACTAAAGACACTAATGATTAAAGATGAAAAATAAGGTTTAAGGTACTCTGTAAAAAGTTTAATTTCATAGGCATAACCATATGGTGATCACAGTTTTAAATTGGTTATGTTCAGAATCAAATTTAATTGATTGAAGGTGGTTTCTTCTGTTTAAAAGTGGGTTTTCAAGATGCTTGAGCTTTTAAAATTTTTGCACCATTAATTGACTCATAAATGTCCCTATTTATATTCTGCTATCTATATGTTGTTTACCAACACATATTTTCTTTCTTTGATATGTGCATACAGAAATTTTCCTCAGGGAACCATAAGTGATATGGTGAGAGATGCTTCTCAGGGGATCTCATTTGTCTGCAACAACATTGCTGAATATGGAGGTGACCCTAAAAGGTGAGAGACTAGTTTCTTTGTTTCCACTTGCTCCATTTATTGATAGAGGGTGCATGGAAATCTGTATTAGATTTAGGGTTCTTATTTTATTTACTTGGGTTATTTTGAGATGTAAGAATATTTGTAATTTTAATTATAGAATTTAGGTATAGGTTAAGGGATTTTATTAGGATTTATTAAGATTTGATATTATTAGGGTTTTGGGTTTCCTATTTGATATTATTAGGTTTTAGGTTTCCTATTGTGTTTAATATTGGTGCCTATATAAGCATCTTATTACATTTGGTTTTAATTAGACATTGATTATTGAATAAAGTTTGATTTTTGTCTCATTATCTGGCTTCTCTCTTGTTATTCTCTTTCTCTTGCTGTAGTCTTCACCTTTGCCCTTTATTTCATCTAATTTCTCGTTCTCTTTGTTATTCTTCTCCTCTATCCCTTTATTTATTCTTTCTTGGTTACTTGTCCTACATAAATACGAGTACGATGAAGAGGCATCAAGTTCAACACACTTCCAGTCTTTACTAATAAAAAAAACACACTTCTGGTCTTTACTGTGCTTTCTCGTGACTCAAAAACTTTGATCATTCCACACTTTAAAACTCATGGTCGAGTTTTTTCCAACTAGGAGAGAATGACAGAGGATGCATGGGAAGTTTGTATTAGATCTAGGGTCCTTATTTTATATGCTTGGGTTATTTTGAGACTTAAGAATATTTGCGACAAAGTATGTCACTGATTTGTTCATGCTTATTTGACTAGGATTTATCTGATGGGGCAATCAGCGGGTGCACATATTTCAGCTTGTACTCTCTTGGAGCAAGCAGTAAAAGAATCTCGAGGAGATAGTGTCTCCTGGAGTGTTTCCCAGATAAAAGCTTATTTTGGTTTATCTGGAGGGTAAACTTTTAATCTATTGCTTTATTGTAAATGTTTACTGAATTTGAGGAAAGCATGTATACCATTTAGTTCTGTTAATTTATCAATAATTGCTAGGATGCACCAATGGGATTAACTTTTGCAAAATATTTCCTACCTGAGACTCATCTAGGTCTTTTTTTTTGCTTTTTGTACTGCGTTTACCGGATTATTTTCTGTGGTGGTTAATATCTTCTCCACACCACCCCAGTACTGGAAAATATTCTTGCTCGTTTTTTTATGTGAACCAAGTTTTAATATCCTTTGTATAGAAAAGCAACAAACCCCCTTTTGACCTTCTTGTCATTGGTTTTGCTTGTTCAAATGGTTAAGGTATCAGTGACCCTGCTGAAGGACAACTACCAATTGTTTTTTGGATAATTGCGTTATAGGTTTGGATGATAGCAGTCCTTCTCCATTTCATGGATTTCTTTTGTGCAACCTCACTCTAACAAATAAGGCTCCTTAGTTTCCGTGATCTTAATTTTGTAAATTGTCATGAGATAACTAGGCCTCATGACAAAACTAGGTGTTGGGATTTGTCAAAGAGTTAAACGGATGAAAAGTTCAGCATCAGGTCCAGGTTGTGCGCCGCGACCTACAGCAAGTGGAGGAAGTCCTCCTTAAGGTGTGCGCCGCGGCACGGACCAGCCTTGCCACAGCCTCCAGCAAGGCAGCAAGTTTCCCCTCTTCTGAGCCTCAACACGCCTTGTTCTGAGCCTCAGCACGAAGCACACCTGACACAAATTTTTTCAGCACTTTTAGATGGTGCGTGGGACTTGGTTAAAACGCACAGGATTACTTAGACTCTTAGAGAGCCATGAGTCTTTGGTTCTTGAGATCTAAGGGTTGAGATTGTCTTCAAGATTGGTTCAAGAAGTGGTTGCACTATATAAAGGATCATCTAGGAGCAATAACACAGAGAGTGTGTGAATGTGTGTGAAATAGAACACATGGTGTGAGAGTGCAAAGACACTAAACAAAAGAAAGACTCAGAGAGGCTAGTTGGTTAGAGAGAGAGTAGTATAGATTGGGGATTCAAGGGCTTTGTAATTGGAATTTTCTTGGAGAAAATTCCAGGGAAACACTTAGTTCTTATCTCTTTCTTTTTTCTCTTTTTTCGTTCTTCAAGAACAAGAAGGTTCTTGAAGAGGTGTTGCTGTAATTGTAAGAACTCCATTGATTTAGTGCAGAGAGCTTGGAGGAGCTCACGGGGACGTAGCCACATTGCCGAACCTCGATAACAATTGCTTGTGTTCTTTCTTTGATTGTCTGATTGCTATTTATTACAAGTCATTCTAGACTTGGGTGTTTGGAAAGATCACAACATGAGATTCCGCAATAAGGTGATTTTCCAACAGTGGTATCAGAGCTACAACAGCAGGTATCAGAGCTGGAATAGGGGGTATCGGAGCAAGACTTCAAGAATCAAAGGAAACTTCTTGGGTGATTCAAGAACGGAGTTGGGATCAAGATCTGATCAAGTTCTTAAAGTTCAAGAACGGTGTTGTGATCAAGATCGTGTTCTTGAGATTTAGAAGTTGGAAAGCAATTGCGGTGCTGCATAAATTTTGGGATTTTCTACGCAAGATGGATTCAAACTTCATTGTTGAGAAGTTTGATGGAAAGGAAGACTTTGCTTTTTGGAAGCAGAAAATCAAAGCGGTTCTTATGCAACAAAAGGTGGACTTGGCTATTGGAGAAGATGACGATTTTCCAGCAAGTTTCACGGCGGTCCAGCAGAATGAGATGAAGAAGATGGCGTACAACACCATCTTCCTACACATGTTGGATAGTGTGACAAGGGAGTGTGGAGACTCGAAAGATCCAGTTGTTATTTGGAAAAAACTAGATGAGTTGTTTCTTACCAAGACTCTCCCTAATAAGATATATCTTCTTAAACGTATCTTTGTTTTAAAAATTGATCCTAATAAAGAGTTGCAAGATAATCTTGATGTGTTTAATAAACTAGTTCAAGATTTGGCTAGTTGTAGTATAACATTCCCGGATGAACAACTGACTGTTATATTGTTGAATTATCTTCCTGATTGTTTTGAAAGCGTGATTAATGCTATTGAATATGGAAGAGATACACTAACCAAGGAAATTGTAATCAATGCTATAAGGGCTTATGATTTCAAAGCCAAGATGAGGGAAGCATCCAGTGGAGAAGGATTGTTCGTTAGAGGAAGGCCAGCAACTCGGTATGGCAGCAACATACATGGCTACTATCGGGACAAACCACAAGGTGGAGGACAAAGCCATGGGAGAGCGCACTCTAAACCGAGATTTGGAGGAAAGAGATGCTACTACTGCCATAAGGAGGGCCATTTCAAGAAAGATTGCAAGAAGATGATTAGGGATGAGGGAAGAAGCTATACCAAGAATGGAGAGGCTTCGGTTGCTAAGGGAGAACAGCAAGATGATGATGTTCTTGTTGTGTGCTCAAATGTGAGCAAGGGACAAGAAGGCAGCGAGAGATGAATCTTGGATTTCGGGTGCACTTATGTGTTCTCATCGAGATTGATTCAAGAATTTCAAGAACCAATGATGGAAAGGTTTTCTTGGGGAATGATATTTCTTGCTAAGTGAGGGGCACAGGAGACATCCAGTTGAGGATGTTTGATGGAATGACAAGGCTGCTGAGGAATGTGAGATATCTTCCGGAGTTGAGAAGAAATTTGATCTCATTGGGGCAGCTAGATTACATGGGATACACATACAAGGCAGATGGAGGAAAGATCAAGGTAACCAAGGGATTTTTGATAGTGATCAAAGTAGCAATGAAGGATGGTCTCTATGAGATGATCGGAGACACGGACATCAAGGATCAAGCATCAAGCATCAAGCTTGATGGCTGAGATGGATAAGGCAGTCCTTTGGCACAATCGCTTGGAACACATGAGCGAAAAGAGCTTTCAAGTTCTCAGCAAGAACGGTCTACTTAATGGTGACAAAGTAGAGAAACTTGATTTCTGCGAATGTTGTGTTCTTGGTAAACAACATCGGGTCAGCTTCAACACCGGAGTGCACAAGTCTAAGGGAATTCTTGACTACATTCATGTCGATCTTTGGGAGCCAGCAAGAACACCAACACAGGGAGGTAATCTTTACTTTCTGTCTTTAATTAATGATTATTCTAGAAAGGTTTGGGTTCATTTGCTTAAAAATAAATCAGTTGCTTTGAATAAATTTGTGGTGGGAAAAAAGCTGGAAGAAACTCAAACGAGTAGGGTAGTTAAGGTGTTAAGAACCAATAATGACTTAGAATTTTTTAACAAGGAACTTGATCAATTCTGTAAGTTAAATGGCATTCTAAGACATAAAACGGTTGCAAAAACCCTCAGCAAAATGGAGTTGTTGAGAGGATGAATAAGACCCTTATGGAAAAGGTTAGGTGCATGTTAATTGGTTCCGGATTACTCAAATGTTTTGGGGGGAAGTGGTGTCTACTGCTACGTATTTGGTTAATAGATCACCCTCTAAGGCTGTGGACCTTAAGACTCTCGAGAAGATGTGGAGTGAAAAACCCCCTAAGTTGAACAACCTTAGAACTTTTGGATGTGCTGCGTTTGCACATCAAAAGGATGATAGACTTAGCCCAAGGTCTAGAAAATGTGTGTTTTTAGGATATGGGGAAGGGGCTAAGGGGCGTAGGTTGTGGTCCTTAGAGCAAAAAGGATTTAAACTCATAATAAATAGGGATGCCATTTTTAATGAGCATTTATTTCCCTATTTAGAGAAAACTAACCCTGCAGGGGATAGTGAGCAAACCAGTTCGGTATTTGTGGAGCATAGCATCAAAGAAAATTCAGTTCAGGTAGAGCAAGGAAGGTAAGAAGGTTCGGACCAGATAGAGCTCATTGATGAAGGTCAAGCTCAAGACACTCGAGAGGAGGCTGACCTAGAAGGGGATGATGCAGCAAGTCAGAATGACTATCAGCTCATAAGGGACCGGGAAAGAAGGTTGGTCAGACCACCTTTAAGATATGGTTTTGCGGCTACGAGTGCAACAGCTCCTTGGACAGAAGGAGGGATAAGTGAACCAGAAACTTACATTGATGCCATGGGATGTAAGGATTCGTTAAGATGGAAGCTAGCTATGGAGGAAAAAATGGATTCTTTGAGGAAGAACAACTATTGAGAATTGGTGCACATTCCAGGAAAACAGAGAGTTGTGGATTGTAATTGGATTTTCAAGATCAAATAAGTTCCAGGGGATGAAGTTTGGTACAAGGCTAGGCTGGTGGCGAAGGGGTTCACGCAAAGAGAAGGCATAGATTTCACGAAAACTTTCTCACCTAGAAACAAGGTGGAGGAAATGGTGAGTATCCTCATCTATGCTGATGATATGCTGTTGGTTAATAACAGCAGGGAGAGGATAGAAAGGTTGAAGTCTTAACTCAATTCGGAGTTCGAGAGGAAGGATCTTGGCCTTGGACAAAAGATCCTTGGGATGAGAATAATCCGGGAAAGGGAGAGAAATAGATTGAAGGTTTTTCAGTCTTTCTATATAGAAAATATGCTGTCTAAGTTTTCTATGGAAGATGGTAAACCAGTGAAGATTCCCCTTGCTGGTCATTTCAAGTTCTCCAACGAACAATGTCCTAGAACGGATGAGGAGAAGAAGGAAATGGAAAAGGTCCCTTACTCTTGTGCGGTTGGATCAATCATGTTCATGATGGTAAGCACTAGACCCGACATTTCTCAGACAATTAGTGTTCTCAGCAGATTTGTGAGTAATCCCAGAAAGGAGCTTTGGCTTGGGATGAAGTGGTTGCTGAGGTACGTGAAGGCTCAATTGCAGCTAGTGGTAGCGCTCTCAACAACCGAGGCTGAGTACAATAGCGGCTACGGGAGCCATAAAGGAGGCTATGTGGTGCAAAGGGTTGTTAGAAGAGTTGAAGGTCCTAAAAGAGCAGGTGGTGGTGTATTCGGATAGCCAAAGTGCGTTGCACTTGTGTAGGAACCCGGCGTTCCATGAGAGGACTAAGCATATGAATGTTCGGTATCATTTCATTCGGGAAAATGTTACGGAAGGAGGCATTTATGTGGACAAAGTCGCAACGGAAGAAAATCCTGCAGATTTAGGTACTAAAGTTTTACCTCTAAGCAAGTTCAATCATTGCCTTGGACTTCTTAGGATTGGAGTCGGTTGATATGGTGACTCGTGTTGAGTTTGGATCCTGAGTTCTCTGCACAATGGGTTCGGGTTTAATTGCTTAGACAAAGGTAGAGATTGTTGGGATTTGCCAAAGAATTAAACGGATGAAAAGTTCAGCATCAGGTCCAGGTTGTGCGCTGCGGCCTCCAGCAAGTGGAGGAAGTCCTCCTTCAGGTGCGTGCCGCGGCCTCCAGCAAGGCAGCAAGTTTCCCTTGTTCTAAGCCTCAGCACAAAGCACACCCGACACCAATTTTTTTAGCACTTTGAGATGGTGCGTGGGACTTGGTTAAAACGCACAGGATTACTTAGACTCTTAGAGAGCTATGAGTCTTTGGTTCTTGAGATCTAAGGGTTGAGATTGTCTTCATGATTGGTTCAAGAAGTGGTTGCACTATATAAAGGATCATCTAGGAGCAATAACACAGAGAGTGTGTGAATGTGTGTGAAATAGAACACATGGTGTGTGAGAGTGCAAAGACACTAAACACAAGAGAGACTCATTCAAGAGAGGCTAGTTGTTTAGAGAGAGAGAGTAGTATAGATTGGGGATTCAAGGGCTTTGTAATTGGAATTTTCTTGGGGAAAATTCAAGGGAAACACTTGGTCCTTTTCACTTTCTTTTTCTCTTCTTTCGTTCTTCAAGAACAAGAGGGTTCTTGAAGAGGTGTTGCTGTAATTGTAAGAACTCCATTGATTTAGATAGAGAGCTCGGAGGAGCTCACGGGAATGTAGGCACATTGCCGAACCTTGATAACAATTGCTTGTGTTCTTTTTTTGATTGTCTGATTGCTGTTTATTACAAGTCATTCTAGACTTAGGTGTTTGGAAAGATCACAACCTGGGATTCCGCAAGAAGGTGATTTTCCAACACTAGGCCCTGTGAAAAAACCGGGCCTTTAGTTTTACAATTATTTGGTGTTGAGGTGCATTAGGACCCAAATGGTGTAAGACACCGTATGTGCTACGCGAGTTTACTGTAGTCTTATGCTTATATATTTCTTCTATTTTACTTTCATTTTCATATATTTTATATTTATCATAATATTCAGGTGAAAGAGGAAACTTGTAGAGAAAACATTACATGTTGCGCTGTGCACCATTTGGGTTTTTATCCATGCATGGCAATAGAACTTTATTTTGTAATTTGGTGGACTATATCTTTTTTAGTAGTCTTTATAATATTCAGAAGAATCAGAACATGACTACAATGCATCAATTGCTAAATTGTGGGTTTGCGAATGAGCCATATTATATGGAAGCAGGCAAGACATTATCAATTTCCCATAATCCTTCAGTAGTTAGCAAAGTAACTTACAAGGCAAAAAGAGAAATCCATCAATCAGGCTAATCTGTGATATGTGCATTTGCGCATGTGGAATAACCGAGACTTCTTTCTATCACAAGGAAAATTGGAAGCTATTTGCTTTCCTACTTCTTGTATCTAATAATTTTACCCGATGCTGTTAAAGCTGAAGAAAAAAATTGGATTTGGCATTTGATGATTCTTAGAAGGTAGTTGTGACTGATAGGTATAATTTGCACATGGTATATTTTGATTGAGCTGTTGATTTGATGGTTGCACATTGGTGCTTACTTACAGACTTCCCTTTCAAATTCTATGAACAGGTACAATCTATTCAAGTTAGTTGATCACTTCCATAATCGAGGCCTGTATCGTTCTGTCTTTTTAAGGTATTCACCCTATGACATTTACTTCTTACTGACCAGTATATTCTATTCAACTCCCCTCCGCCCTCTCCTCATGTAGGTTTTATTTCAATATGCCATTACAGCATAATGGAAGGTGAAGAGTCCTTTCAGCAATTTTCTCCTGAAGTTAGATTAAAGGACCCAAGCATTAGAGACGCTGCTTCTCTCCTGCCTCCTATTACACTTTTTCATGGAACTGCTGATTACTCCATACCATCGGATGCCAGGTTAGAACATCCTCTGGAATAAATACTAACCCCTAACCTCAGGGGAAATGCTACCTTTCTAGAATACTTGTTAATTAACTAATTTAAATTGGATATCATGTGGTTTACTAGCAAATTTGAATCTTGCGCTAGATTTTATTTTGGAATCATGGAAGAAATTATTTAACAAAGGTGTGATATTGGACTGCTTTACTGGCATGTAATGCCTTCTATAGAAGGAAATAAGGAATGTTGATGATTATGTTTAGTATCAAAATTATATAAATGCACGACTTTTATATGTTGTGCCCTTCCCGTCCGAAGTATTTTACGATTTCAATTACAAGATCATAAGATGATGGTATGCTAAATTTGTGGAAATGGAATCTTCTTAATGCACCCTAATCCTTCTTGCTAGTGGCATCCAAGCAATGAATTTTTTTTTTGAGTTGGCAATATGACTAAGCTTTGCTACAATCTTTGAAATTTTCATGCATTATTCTTGATATTAACATTTTATGTGCAGTAAAATGTTTGCAGATGCTCTCCAAGGGGTAGGAGCTCAGGCCAAGCTAATTTTGTATGATGGAAAAACTCATACAGATTTGTTTCTTCAAGTAAGTGAAAATTTTATATATTCCTTTGTAATTTTAATCACCATTTCTTAATTATTATTCTATGTTAAATGCTTGATTTTACTGCAATCTTGGCTATTGTTATCCAAGTTTGACTTTTCCTATACTTAAGATGTGTGAATTAAATGCCATTGATCACCTTCAGTTAGATCATTAGATGTGAATTGGGAGGGGAAACTTGAACATAAGCCTAGATGACTGTTGAGCTCAGGCTGAATTGAGCTTTCTTATATTCTTTTGGCCATGAAAAAGAATGTTAGTTGGGTTGGGTTCAGCCTGTTGTCCCAGAGTTTAACTTGAGTGGAGCTCAGAAGATGTAGTGAAGTTAAAGTTCGCGTTATGTCTCAATTGTTTTCAATGGCACAATGAAATAACCATTTCTCAAGAACTTTGGGATCAAGATTAGAGTTCAATGTGTGAACTTCTCCGCATGAACATTTGTATCAAATTAATTGGAAACAAATATTAATGGGCTATTAAAGATGGGCTAGCTGTTATATAGTTAAAGTTGAATGCGGGTTGAAATTGGTCCAGGGTCAATTTGGATTCAACTCAACTGAGCCCCTAAGTTTTTGATTTGCTCTTAATTTCTTTCCCTGGTGATGTGATTCTTCAAATACGTCCTATATGAAATTGTTTTAAACTCTTGAAAATCAATTTGAACATGGCCGTTATTTATGTCATGTGGCATTGGCAGCTCCTGCCTTCCAGCCTAAAGATTCAGTAATACATTGCAGGATCCTTTGAGAGGTGGTGAAGATGAGTTGTTTGACCATCTGGTTGCCGTGATACATGCTGATGATAAGGAAGCTCTTGCCAAGGATGCTATGGCACCCCCAAGAAGGCGCTTTGTTCCTGAGGTTTTGTTAAGGTTGGCTCGCGAGATCAGCCCTTTCTAGGACTCTGGTTCTCAAGGTTGATCACTGCTGGGGTCTTTTAGGCCAATTCGAGTGGTAGTCTTGTGTGTACTATCTTAGCCATCGAGTATATGTTCTTTCATAGGGTGATTATGTTACTTTTCTGCTATTTTAGATGTTATAGGAGAATAGACCATTGCAAAATTGTGCAGACTAGTTGGGCAAGTAAATTATGGATCATAGTAGTTAATCTTTATACATTTATGATTGAGAGTTTCTAAGAATTTATTATTCCATCATCGGATTCCAATTTCTCTGGCTCGTGGTGCTGTATCCAGTTCCAAAACAAGAACAATCAGTCATCATGAATCGAGGTGTCCCCTTCTTGTGGTTATTTTTCAGGAACCTGACCCTCCTGCTTTTTCATTTCTTTGAATTAGTTTCAATATTCGTTTCAA
The DNA here is from genome assembly GCA_023935145.1 of Bretschneidera sinensis. NCBI lineage: Eukaryota > Viridiplantae > Streptophyta > Magnoliopsida > Brassicales > Akaniaceae > Bretschneidera > Bretschneidera sinensis. The sequence continues at coordinate 24,803,985 of CM043697.1, read as the reverse complement.
GGAAAATAGAAGTGAGATTAGTACATCACTGTTGCTTTTGTTCAATCTGTGCAATGCCAGAGGCAGATATGAGACTTATGACGAACCACGATCTTTTCTATTTAAGAATTAAAATTGAGGTCAAGTTAATGGTGAGATTGAATGTCACATTGATAATTTTGAATTTGAATATTCTTCATTTGATGATATTGTATTCAATCTCATAATAAACTTGATTTCATTTCAATTTTCAAATGAAGAGGATCGTGATCCACTTATAATTGGGGTTTCCTCTTTAAAAGTGCAATGCTGCTTTGAGGTTAGGGATTTAACATTTAACTAGTTGTTATGCCCACGGGCTTTTAGTATTTGTATTTAATACAAAATTCATATGAACTCTTTAAGCATAATACAAAATTCAATTTACACTCCAATTAAAACATTTATCATGAATTCAATCAGCTTTTGATAAGAAAAAATCAACAATCAAGCAAATTATGTATCTTGATTTTAATCAATTTATTACGAAATAAAATAATTCTAACATTCAAACATAATTTCAACACAATTAAATTGTCTAGCATAACTCAATCAGCTTTGAAAAGTTCATAAGCAATAAGTTTCTTTTTAAACCAAATCTTACACAACTTCATATCAAACGAAGATATTTTAAAAAAATTAGTGCAAAATTTAATTAAGTTATTGATCATTAATGCTCAATTATTGATCAATAATCAAAGTTTACGATTGACTACTACAAACAAATATGTAGAGTTTTTTTTTATTAATGCACAAAGCAAATAATAGAAATAGATTTTGCTGAGAGGAACAACCTCTTATAACCGGTTTACAAATTCCATTTTAAGAAATTTATGAAGGAGAAGTTGTGCAGAGATGTCCAAAAAAACTATTTTAATTAGTTGAAACTTGATTTGGTATATCCAAATCAGTTGCAATCCAACCACTATCACCTTGTCTTAATATCAATTGGCTATATATCCATTTAATTTTTTTTTTATTATTTTAAGTGGTTCAACTATGTATAAGTTTTTAAATGTAACAAACCTGATTAAATAAGTAACAACTTGAAATTTTATAATGGGTGATAGATTTTGCAATTATCATCCCCATTGGAGAATATAATATTGTTAATTAGCTTATTTTTACTAAAAATATTATTGTGATTTTAATATTTAATCTCATGCTCCAAAACTAAACCTATAGTATTTGAAAATTATTTAAAACTTTGTTTTGTTTATATCATTTGAGACATAAGTAATTATTAATTTACATATTTAAGTGTATTTAATTTGGATGTTTGTTTTTTTAGGCTTTTCATGTAATTTTTATTAACTCTTTTATTCATCATATGATTTGGTATTTGTTATACTATTGTTTTATACCCCCATGGTTAATTTATTTTATTGGATATATGTAAATCTACAGTCTTGTATAATTAATTTGACAATAAGAATTTTTGCAATAGAATATATATATTTTTAATTTTTTTTATCATGAAATTTGATTTATCTGTATTAATAAAGATTATATCATTTAAAACTAAATGTATTCTAATTAACACTTAAAATATTTTACTTGAAATTTTTATTCTTTTATTCTTAGATGCTTAAGTATTTGTTTAACTATTGTTTTATAGTCACATGGTTAATTTATTTTGTTTGATATATGTAAATATGCAATCTCATTTAGTTAATTTGAAATCAAGAATTTTTGCAATTGAATATTTTTTAATTATGTTTATCGAGAAATTTGATAAATCTGTATTACTAAAGATTATATGATTTGAAACTAAATGTATTCTTATTAATGCTTAAAGTATTTTACTAAATATTTTATTAACTCTTTTATTCAACAAATGCTTTGATACTTGTTTAACTACTGTATTATTTTATAGTCACATAGTTAATTTATTTTGTCGGATGTATGTAAATTTGCAGTCTCATGTAGTTAACTTGATATTAAGTATTGTAGCAATTGAATATTTTATTAATTTTTTATCATGAAATTTGACATATTTATATTAATAAAGATTATATTATTTAAATTTGAATGTATTCTAATTAATGCTTGATTTATCTTATCGGATAAGTGAAAAGAGAGATAAGTAAAGAATAAATTATTGTAAGAAAAATCATATGGATACTCAACTTGGATTACTAGCATGTTGTCAACTTGGATTTCCATATTTATTCCAATATGCTTTTTGAAGAGTTTATTGACCAACCTCTAATAGGTCACATCTGCATTTTTCAACCTAAAAGGCATAAACTTGTAGCAATAAAGGCCTCTAGCAATGACGAAGGCGGTCTTTAATTGGTCTAGTGGGTGCATTAGAATATGGTTATTGCCTAAATATGAATCCACGAAGCTTAGCAACTCAAACCCAAAAGTAGTGTCGACTAACTAGTCTATTCGAGGTAAAGGAAAGTTATCTTTCAGGCACGCCTTGTTGAGGTCAGTGAAGTCTATGCAGATTCTTCACTTTCCATTGGCTTTCTTAACCATGAAAACATTAGCGACCCATTCCGAGCAATGAGCCTCTTGAATGAAGTCTACCGTAAAGAGCTTGTCTACTTCTTCTTCTTCTATAGCTTTCTGCTGCTCTGGGGCAAACGATCTCTTCTTTTGAATCATGAGCTTATGATCTGGATTTACATTCAGTTTGAGAACGATGATCTGTGGGTTTATTCCTGGCATGTCAAAAACGGACCAGGTAAACACATCCTGATTCTTTATGAGGAATGAGACCAGTTAGTCTTTGAGTTCTTCGGATAGGCTTGACCCAATCTGCACAGTCTTACTATCTCTTACTCTATTCAACGGGATGGTTACTAGGTTTTCCATAGGTTGGCCTCGCTGGGTTTTGAACTTATCTCGTAAATCTTCAACCTTTATGGGTAAGGTCTTAGTTTTCTGGTGGCCTCTGATTGAGTTAAGGTAGCATGACTGAGATATTTGCTGATTCCCTTGGACTTTTCCAATTCCATTCTCCGTGGGAAACTTCATTTTCAGGTGACAAGTTGAAACTACGGCCCTTATTTCGTTCAGTGTCAGTCTTCACAGCAAAGCATTGTAAGAAGATGGATGTTTGACCACCAAGAATGCTGTCATCACAGTGGTTTGTCGGGGTGCTAACCCTCTTGTCACAGGTAGGACTATACTACCCTTAGCAAATATGGGCTTCCCTGAGAAGCTGTAAAGTGAAAAGGCCACGGTTTTAAGTTGATCATCTCCTAGCTTAATCTTTTTGAAGGTGTCATAATACATAATGTTTGCTGAACTCTCGTTGTCAACTAGAATTTGCTCCACGTTGTAATTTGCAATGAGAAAGGTGATGACCACTGCATCATCATGGGGTCTTTGCACCCCTTCCAAGTCATCGTCTGTGAAAGAGATCGCTTGTTTAGTCTTAACCGTTTTATGCGGTCCACTTATAGAAGTTATCGATCAAGCGTAGGCTTTCCTGACTTGAGATGAGTGTCTTGTCATTGGTCCTCCGTAAATCGTTTTGATAGTGCCTATCACCGCGGTTGTGTGACTTTTGTTATGGTGGTGCCTATCATCTTGTCTGTTTTCTTTTGAGCTCTTTCTTGGACTTTGGTCCCTCCGAGAGCTTGGATTCTTTTGAGGGTTTCGTCTCGGACTCCGCCGAGAGTCTTGTTCGGGGTTCGGTAGCTCAAAACTCCATCTAAAAGGGTATTCAGGACTTCACCTCGAAGGGTCTCTACTACGGGGGCTGGTGAACTCTTTTAGTTATCCCTGATGGATGAGGGACTCAACTTGGTTTTTCAATTCCCAACATTCTTTAGTATCGTGCCCATGATCCCTGTGGAACTTGCACCATTTGGACTGATCTTTGTCGTCGCTGGGGTATACAGACCTTGGGGGACAGCAGAGAATAACACAGTTCTAGATGTTCATCAATATATTAGACATAGGCATATTCAATGGGGTATAACTGTTGTATTACCGAGGCCCCTTAACGTTGCCTTCTTGTAGAGGTTTTTTCAATGGGTGGTCTTTTGCCTCAATAACTTCATTCTTCTTCTTTTTTCTCCCCTCTTCTCTTTCTTTTCGAAACGCTTAATCTTCCTTAGCCAATATAAACTCTTCGACCTTAGCAAGGATCTCGTTCATATATTTGGCCGGTCGTTTGGTAAGCTTAGAGTTAAAGGTCCCTGATCGAAGCCCTTTTTGAAAACAAGTCCAGATTTAGGATCTCCCATGCTGCGATGTTGAACCTTGAGATATATTATCAAAGTTTTTCTTTTTTGTGCTGGATGATGTTGAAGAGACTTTCTAAAGTCTTCCGAGGTTATTGGCTACTGGGAAAGTGTGCGGCGAAGGCACGACTGTGTTCCTTGAAATAACTTATGCTCCTCGGTTTGAGATGAGAGTACCATGTGCTAGCAGCCTTCTCAAGTGTTAGAGGAAAGGCCCGACATAGTACCGCATCTAGGTGACGATGTAGCATCATGGTAGTCTTATAGAGCTGAAGATGATCCATTAGATCAGTCGTGCCGTCTTAGGCCTTGATAATGGGCATTCTGAAGTGTCGTGGGAGAGGAGTATCAAGGATGTCTTAAGTGAACGAAGGATCTTAGGAGTTGAGCTCATCCAGGACATTGGTACATCGCCCTTTGAATGCTTCTCCTTTTTTTTGTGTATTTCTTCAAGCTTATGATCCAAGTTAGCATTGGAGAAATCTCAGGACTTTGACACATGATTGGGAGAGGACCTAGTGGTGGAGTGGTTGTAAGCCGGTTGATTGAGATTCAGGTGCCTCGTTAGCTGAGGGCTTTGTGGAGGTGAAGGAGGGTGAGCTTGCCCTCCGATTTTAACAGCTAAGCCTCCCACTAACTGAGTGAGCTCCATAAACTGCTCTTGTGTAATCAGCGAGGCTGGGTTGGGCGTTGTTGGTATTTTTGGACTCTCTAAGACATTAGGATTCACTAGGTTGGATTGAGGGAGCTACTGGTGCCTGGTTCGCCCATCAGACGATTCACTGGGGTTCTGGCCGGAGGCAACATGTTCTTGGATAGTAGAGAGGTCAGAGTCGGCACGCTGGGTGCGACAGCGTGCCGACTAGTGGCTCTGGTAGTAATTGAAGCGGTCGTAGTGGTTTTGGCAGTATTCTTGCGCAACATTGTAACAGATAAGTTTTTTCCTCTTAAAAAAAAGATTTTTCCCATAGACAGCGCTAGTCTGTGGATGCCAAAAATCCGCCCGGAATATAAACGACCGAGAAGCGAAACCTGTGCACACAAAGACGAGAGAAACCCTAAGGAGCTGTCGAAGAATGAGAGGGGTTGTGCCTTCAGGGGGACTCTCTGATGCCTAAGTTAATATAAGGCTTAAAAATATGAAAATTGTTGAGAGTAAAGACAGTGTTTTGTTGTGTGTGTACCTTTTGATAGTGAAAACCCCTTTATATAGTGTGGGAAATGGAATCCCGATAGAAACGTGACTGTTGATAAGATTGAATGTCCTTAAATTTGAGTATCTTGATAGAATTAGTACTTGACTAGAGATAAGATTGGGCTATCCCTAATCTTAAATATGGGATATTACCACTTTGTCCTTTTGCCACGTGTCTTGTCTTCATTGGGAGGACCATTTTGACTGGTGTGGCTGCCACGTGTTATTATATCATTGAACGGAGAATTTTTCTCTATATAAAAAATAAATAAAAAATTCAAAAGAGATGAGAGATGGAGGCAAATGGAAAGAAGAGAGAGGGAATGAGAGAGAGAAAGAGAGTGTTTTGGTCAATGCAATTTTTAACTTTTCATTTTGTGAAATTCATTTGTAAATTCTATGAAATTTGATAAAATTGTGAAATTCTATGAATTCATTTGTAAATTTCATTAAATCTATAGTTTTTTTTTTTTGGTAATTCCAAACATAACAAATATAGAATTTCGAATTAATTCTATAAAATTTATTTGTTCTAAACACACTCCAGGAAATATATTACTCTTTGAAAAGAGTTTCCTTGCAAAGCCACTTCCTCTTCAGTATCTATGTAGTTGCTAACCAAGTGTAGAATTCTTAAGACTTCTTTTTAGTAATCCAGGATTGCACATGCCCTAGAAGTAATCTCCTTTTCTGTTTGCGTTTCTAAACTTATGGTTCTGTGAAACATTTTTGCATCTGCAGATCTCAAATACTGAAGGAGAACTTTATTCTTTGTCACTTCCTAATCCTTACTTTAGATGGACTTAGAATTTTAGTTCGCTGGACAAAATTTTCAGCGTTACCCCTGGAGACAATGGCCACATATATGTTACTGTACCAGTTAGAGCTCGTGTCGGCGTTAGATGCTTTTTCAGGGAACTCGGCAAATAAGTATTGGGCCATTGGGTGCTGCAGAATGTGCACCTGTAGTTAATTCCAATGGTAATTAATTTATCAAGAAATGCGTGAAACATAATCACCGGTTGGCTTTTCGTAAAAATTGATTTTGAAAATAAAAATTAAAAATATTTATGTTTATAAAGAAAACATGTTTAAAACTGTAGCTTAAAAATTATTTTAAAAAAAATAAAAAGTTATTTAAATAATTTTATTTTGAAAATACAAAACTGTTTGGATACACGATTTTATAACTGTTTTCAGTTTTAAATTTAAATTTAAAATCTATATTAATTTTATTTCTCATATTTATTAAATATATTTTTCTAACACACACAAAATACTTAAAAATAATTAATATTATTTTATTTTTAATATTTTTTATATACCATAATTCAAACATGTCCAAATCTTTCCCTCTTCTCACACGTCTGTTTGTTTTTTTAAATAAATTCTAAAAAGTTAAAATAAGATATACAATATAACTTTTATCATTAAGTTGATTCCATGACAATTTTTGTTCACAATTAGTGAGAATGATATGATCCCACAAAGCCCGGTAGTTTTCAATACGTAAAGTCACATGAGCATTTAACCATCAAGTGCAGAGGAAACGTATAAATATAAACTAATGACATAAAAAGAAACAATCTTCCTATCTGCAAAAGCATATTTTGAACATGATTAGGAGCTGAATTGCCACCAAGATTAAGCATTTGTGACACAGCTTTCATGCCACCAGGAACAAAATGCAGAAAGTGGCATCCCTCGCCAAATGGGCACCCGGAAGTGCTGAAAAACAAACAAAATCCTACTGCATCAGTGCCCATTCATATTCAATGCATATACAAATCTAGTACGATGAAGTCAACTTCTATTAGTTCCATAAAGTAGCGACATTTCTTATAATTTCACTTGGTAAAATCTATAAGACAAAAGCAATACCACTCGGCGACCTACCTCAGATTTCCAATATAAAATCATCCTCCGAGGTCATCTTACTTTTAACAACAAAAAAAGCCTCACAAACTCACAATTGAATGCTAACAAGGATTGAGGGCCGTTAAATTACCCTATCACCCAACAAGCAACCATCAGTTACCATATCACCACAAAGAAACAATCAAAATCAGAGATCGCCAAAGGTTGTTAAAACCTTATTTTTAGACAAAAGCAATGTCTATAAAACTTTATTTCTACTCACCCGCAAAATTAAATGGGAAAGGGAAAATGTTTCAATCACTGGGTCAAGGACAAACAATGATGCGAGTAAAGATACACAAATAATACAGTGATATATAAAGTTGAACGATATGAATACAGACAGGCACATATGAATATGTGCACACTCACAAACACATACATACTTATATTAATATACACACACACACACACACATATATATATATATATATATATATATATATATATATATACACACACGATCTTATTGTTGGAAGCAGCATCAATTTTCTCACTACTTTCTGGCCTTAAGTGGAGTGAAGGAAGACTCAAAAGGATGATAACATAACGAAATGTGGCAGAGAGGGGAATTGGCCAAGTGGAGAACCAGCTGACTCTCTTCAACAGAAGAGATATAAGGAACCAGAAAGCCGAGGATGGAAGAGATATATCCATAAAACCATACAATTCAGTTTAGAGGTATTACCACAAAAACAAGCAAAGATTCAAACTTGAATTTCTTCCTCAGTGAGAGAGTTCCTGAACAAAACATTCTACTCATCTTTCTAAATCCATTAACTTCAAATGGTAAAAGAAGAGGAGATAATTAGGGGAAACAGTCATGAAGTTGAAAGCAAAGAATATACTCATTTCATCTCAAACACACTTGCATCTTCATCACAAAGATGATGAAACTTTAAAAAGAAAAGAAAAACCAATATATATATATATATATATATATATATATATATATATATAAGTTTACCTGATGAACAAAAAGTAAGCTGAAAATCAAAATAGCAAGGAATTCATTGAAGACCCATGTATCGATTCATCTATATGCGATTGTAACATACCTACTTAGATTGCACTTTCCACAGGTTTCGTGCTCTTATTTGCTCCAAAATTCAACAAAAAAATTGTATGATTATGCAAATTCCAGACCATAAAATTCACTCTTTAAAGTTTAGTAGTGATGTTAAATACTAGAAATCCATGTGCACAGTTTAAAGTTGTTTTACATGTACTCAAAATTAAAAGCGAACTTAAATCGGTTTAGTAGAGATAATACCTTGATTAAAAACAATTGAAAAGGGGAAATTTTCAGTTAAAATTGCAATTCGTTGAATAAGCTATTTGCTTCTCGCTGAAATCTCTTTGTTTTTTGAAGTTCGATTACAAACTCTAAATTAGGAAATCCTTTGATTAGAATCCAATTCATTATTAGCATAGAAGAACAAAGATGGTACACAATCAAATCTGAGAGGCTGCAGAGAAGAACAAAGTTATGCTAATAATTGAATTGGATTCTAATAAAAGGATTTCCTAATTTATCGTCCCTTCCTTCCCTTGCGAGATCCATCATACTCCAAGGGCAAGGAATCCAGATTCACACCACCACACAGCGCCGCCGGAGATTTTTCATGACATAAACCACACAAGGCAGAAGGATATTCCAGAAAATTACAATCGAACATACACAACCCATATTGGAATTTTCAACACTAAAACAGAGACTAAAGTATGCTCAGATTCAAGTAACAGCTAATATAGAATATAAACCCAAAGAAAAAATAGAAGATTTACCTAGTGAAACCTTCTAATTTCCCTAGAATTTATTTCCCATTTTTTTTATAAGTAGAATTTATTTTCCATTTTTACTCAACAGGAAGAACACCACCCGTTTTGAATAGATTCAACACAAACACAAATCCATTTCAAGTTGTTAATCTCTCATCACAAACCAGCAGATTCTAAGCTAAGCAATCAAGATTAATTGAACTGGACTTAAATTAGAATATATACCCGTGGTGACGATGACGCTCAGTGCCTTAAATTTGATGGAGACGCCAGATTGCCACAGTGAGGTTCTGCACCGGTGATGCTGGACAACACCCACTTCAACAACGATTTATAATTCATTAACAAGGTTGGTGGCATTAAGGGTATTGATTCAACAAACCTAAAATCAATGTTGCATGTTTTGATATGTTCTTAAAGTGTTGTATAACTGATAATGTATAGGAATTGAAAAGGTCTAATATTTTCTTGAAGAAATTATTTTGGGTTCTCACTGGGTGAATTCTCAATGGATTTTCCTTTTACAGGGCTAGTAAACAGAAGCTGGAGCAACTATTACAGCAATGGTCAGAGTGGCAAGTTGAAAATGGTTCTTCAACTCAGGTATGACTAGCTGGTTAAATTGTGGTATTTCTCTGCGAGGTAAAATTTTGTATGTTTAAAGTGGGTAGAACATGACTTCTTTGTTTTCTAACCAATGTGGACTGGATTAACCTGTCATTTTTAATGCAGTGAATAAATTTTATCTTATACTTGTATATCTTATTTCAAAAGCTTATACACTAACCGTAGAGAATACGTTTCGAACTTTTAAGTGCTGAACCATTTAGATAGTGTGTGTGCACGCGCGCTCGCATGTGCATGCATGCTTGTGTGTGTATACTGATTCTTAGTATTTTAGACAAGTTTGATTAATAATATAGAGAATTTGAGGACATGCTTTGTTGAAGTTAACGTTCATGCATCTAAATCTGCAATAGTTGCTCTCCATCCTTTATTTCTCTTTATGATCACTACAAGATAATTGAAATATGCCAGTGCTTTATTTTCGGCACTTCAAAAAAATGCCGCAATAGAATAATTGTCGGTATTTTTTTTGTGGCGCTTTCTTGAAGCGCTGCAATATTCAAAGAACATATAACGGTGTTTCAAAGCGCCGTTAAATGCGAATCTTAATACATATTCCGGCACTTATAAGCGCCACAATATACCGGTGCTTTGCAAGCGCCGGAATATACTTCTTTGCATATACCGGCGCTTTGAAGCGCCGAAATATGAAATATATTTCAAGCATATATCGGCACTTTTAAGCGCCGACATATGCTCGAAACCTATTTCATATACTGGCACTTTGAAGCGTCGGAATATGCTTCTTTTCATATTCGACGCTTTGAAGCGCCGGAATATGAAATGGGTCTGGAGCATATACCGGTGCTTTGAAGCGCCGGAATATGCTCAAAACCCATTTCATATTTCAACGCTTCAAAACGCTGGAAAATGCGCACTTTCATATACCGGCACTTTAAAGCGCCGGTATATGCTCCTTTAAGTATTTCGGGGCTTAGAAGCGCCGGAATATGCTAAAAAATTTCAGATATAAAAGTTTGCCGCGAATATTTGATTTTCTCCCAAAATTTTCTTTCAGCTTTTTCGATCCACCGTGCTGTTTCCCCCATTTTGGTTCTCTACACTTTGCTTCCTCACTAGCTCTATTTCCCTGCTTTCCACTGCCATCGTTAGCTCTGCTTCTCTGCTTTCCACTGCCGCCGTCAGCTCTGCTTCTCTGCTTTCCACCGCCGCCGTCAGCTCTGCTTCTCTCCTTCAACACTACTAACTGGGAAAAACAAAAGGTTACTTGAAGAGCAAGAGTGAGTTTGATTCAGTTTTTTTTTTGCAAAGGTACGTTAGGCATTTTAATTTCTTTGAACTGAAGAGAGTTTAATTCATTTTTTTTCTACTTTATATACGTTAGGCATTTTAATTTTGCTGATAATATAACATTGCACAGTTCGAACATTGGATAGAGTTGGTTATTGGCCTACAAGATCAGAATATTTAGCTTTAAGTTGAAATTAGATGACAGTTTGTTATGTTAGGTTTAAGTTAATTGAACTAATTGACCAGTTGATATAATTTTAATTTGATGGCACAATTTTGTCCATCCAAAATAATGGTTAGCATTGCTTTCTTCATTATCGTATCGAAACGTGGACATGAAAATTTGTAGTAGTCATAAGCAAGTTGACCTTCACTAACTCCAGCTAAGACCCCCAACACCACTGCTGCTAAAACAACCAGTAGACGACAACTACTTCCCATTCTCTCTTTCTCATGTACAAAGATACGAACACAGGCCAGAATATTTCTATAAAGTATGTGTAGGGGATGTATGATTGACGAAATTCTTGAATGTATCGAGTGCATATTTATAATCGTCAATAAAAAAAAGAGTAACTTTTTTTTAATGGAAAGATGGGACTTTGTACCACAACAATCTGTCGTTTAGATTCATTTGATTATTTTTAGTTTTTGTTAATCTATTATGGTCTTCCAATAACCTAAAGGCCAATGTGCTACGAGTACACAAATTGAAGTAAGAGTGGTAGATTTTGGTCAGTTTGCTAGCAACCGAACATGGTTATTTCCTGCAATGGTTAAGTGGTGATAATTGAAACTAAAAAATGAGTCAATTTTTGGAACTTCTTTTGTTATTTTCTGTGTGCACAAGCCAGTCTTTATAGGAAAAAGAGTAGATATAAGCTACATTTATAAGGTAATTTTTGTTCTTCCACTCCTTTTTGGATGTTTATTAAAATATCTATTTGACAATTATCCTTTTCATTCTTACATTTATTTGATTGCATGCTTTAATGGGTAGAACTTTTGGAATATATTAGATTCTCTGCTGTTAATCATATTTTTTTTCTATGACCACTATTTTTCCATTTATTCAATTACTAACATTATTATGGCTTGAACTGCTAACCCTTAGAACTAAGTACCCATAGTTGTCTTCTTCAATAGTTACAAGAATATGAAAACTAAGTTTAACTTGCATTTTTATGCCTTTCCTTTATAAGGTGATTAGAGAAATATGTGTTCTGTGGGGTCACTGTGCTTTTGTAAGTGAGGTAAGCAATCTTACTCGAGTAGTCTTATTTAAATTAGAAATTAATTTTGGCTTAGGAAAATTATTTTGAGTTGGAGATACATGTAGTTACTGTCCAACAACCTCAGGGAACTTAGTTGGCATATATATATATAATGTTTGAATTGTACATTAATATATTTTTGTTGATTTTTATGTTTTTCCTTTATGAAGTGACTATAGAAATACAATTTGTGAGATCAATGTGCTTTTGCGAGTGAGGTAAACAATTTTACTTCACTTGTGTTTCCTATTAACAGATGTTTCTTCACTTAATTATTGTTGTTATCATGTTGATCTCATGGTTTAAATTGAACAACTTCTACTTGCCATATTGAAAGTGTCATTGGATAAAGTGGTTCGTCCGGTGGATGATATTCAAACAAATCTGCCACATTGAAAGTGTTGGAAATGGCCATGTTATCCGAAAGTTCAATCACATAAGCATTATCATTAATGCGCTTCAGCACCCGGAAAGGGCCATACTTCATGCTTTTTAGCTTATTGTAAGTTCCTGCAGGGAAACAGTTCTTACGCAGATAGGCCATCACTAAGTCACCTTCCTGAAATATACGTTCACGCCGATGCTTATCGGCGGCAGCTTTATATTTGCTATTGACAAACTCTAGACTCTGGCGAACTTCTGCATGGATGCGCTGTACTTGCTCAGTTAGGTTATGAGCAACCTGATTGTGGCCAGGCAGTTTGGGCAAAAGAACAAGGTCCAAAGCATGCTGAGGTGCTTTGGTGTAGACAATTTCGAATGGCGTCTTCCTGGTAGATCGGTTGTACATGCTATTAAAAGCAAATTCAGCTTGTGGAAGGGCGACGTCCCACTGCTTAGGCTGAGAACTAGTCACACAACGGATCAAATTACCAAGGGTCCGGTTGACCACCTCGGTTTGATCGTCTGTCTGCGGATGACAAATGCTGCTGTATTTAAAGGATGTGTCAAATCTGCCCCAAAGTGACTTCCAGAAGTGGCAAAGGAACTTGATATCGTGATCGGAGGTGATGGACTTGGGAACCCCATGAAGGTGAACAATCTCACGAAAGAAAAGACTGGCTACATGAGACGCGTCTGAAGTTTTTCGGCACGGAATGAAGTGTGCCATCTTGGAAAACCGGTCGACAACCACAAAAACATAATCCACCCCACGATGAGTCCGCGGGAGCCCCAAAATAAAGTCTATTGTCAAATCCTCCCAAATGTTTTTCGGCACGGGCAAAGGAGTGTACAACCCGGTATTTTGTGCTTGGCCCTTTTCAGTTTGGCAGACAGGGCATCTCTATACGAATTTGCCCACATCATGTTTTAGCTATGGCCAGTAATAACGTTCAGCTATCTGGGCTATTGTTTTGTCACACCCTTCATGATCCCCTAAACCGTTGTTGTGTATCTCACGAAGAATCTGCTCGCGCAAAGACGTGCGAGGGATACACAATTGGTTACCGCGAAACAGAAACCCATCTTGGACATGAAAATCTGAGATTGCTTCTTTCCATTGACCTAAATTTCCTGAAAATCAGCATCTTCCTCATATAACTCTTTCAAACAGTCAAACCCCACAATTTCTTATCAGAGAGTCAGAAGTAAGGATACGCACCGGCTTAACGCATCTGCCACCTTATTCAACTACCCAGACTTATGTTTGAGTACAAAACTGAATTTCTGGAGGAAGGTAGTCCACCGAGCATGCATTCGATTCAGGGTGGTTTGTGTGTTGATAAATTTCAGGGCTTGGTGATCACTGTAGAGAACAAACTCACGCTGGATCAGGTAATACTCCCAATGTGTCAAAGCTCGGATGACTGCATAAAATTTCAGCTCATATGTGGTCCACTTTTAGCGAGCATCGTTGAGCTTCTCGCTGAAAAATTCTACTGGCCGACCATCCTGTGACAGAACAGCACCAATACCCATGCCCGAGGCATCACACTCAACTTCAAACAACTTGTCAAAACTCGACAGGGCAAGTACCGGGGCTATAGAAAGCTTTTCCTTAATCATTACAAAGGCTGTATCTTGTGCGTCCCCCCACTGGAAGTGGCCCTTTTTCATGCACTCTGTGATTGGTGCTACTATACTGCTGAAGTTCCTAATAAACCAGCGGTAGAAAGTGGCCAGACCATGAAAACTACGAACATGGTGCACTGCTATTGGGGTTGGCCACTCCCGAATTGCACGTACCTTCTCTTCATCAACCTGAATATCATCTGCACCCACGATATATCCCAAAAACAATAGCTTGGTAGTGAGAAAATTTCACTTTTTCAGGTTTACATAGAGTTTACTCATGTGCAAAACCAGCAACGCTTCCCGCAAGTGGTCCAAGTGTTCCACCTCATCTTGGCTATAGATTAAGATATCGTCAAAACAAATAACCACAAATTTACTAATGAAGGGTTTTAAAACCTGGTTCATTATATGCATGAAGGTGCTGGGACCATTTGATAAACCGAAGGGAATCACCATCCACTCATAAAGCCCCTCCTTGGTCTTAAAAGCTGTTTTCCATTCATCACATGGTCTGACCCGAATCTGATGGTAACCACTACACAAATCTAACTTGGAGAATATCTTGGCACCCTCTAACATGTCCAGCATATCACTTAGTCGTGGAATGGAAAAGCGATACTTGACTGTTATCTTGTTTATGGCCCGATTGTCAATGCACATGCGCCAACTTCCATCATTCTTCGGTGTCAACAAAGCAAGTACAACACAGGGACTCAGACTCTCTCTGTTCAGCCCCTTTTTAATTAATTCTTCAACCTGATTTTGTAAAATTTCGTGTTCTTGAGGACTCATTCGGTAGTGTGGCAGATTCGACAAACTAGCCCCAGGAACTAAGTCAATATGGTGCTGAATATCTCTCATAGGAGGCAGACCTTCAGGTAATTCCACTGGTATGACATCTTTAAATTCAGCCATTAACGGCTTTAACTCTTCAGGAATCTGTTGATACTCGGCTGGTGGTTCTCCTTTTACTACCAACGCATAGAACTCCCCTGCAGCTTTCACATCCTCAACGAACTCCATCTCAGGGACTGTAAGAAAGGTCTTTCCCTCTGCCTTAGGGGTTTTGACAGCTAGTTCACGTTCACTTGCAGGAACTAGTACAATCTTTTTGTCAAACCACCAGAAAACATAAGTATTATCCCGACCCTTATGCATAACATCTACATCAAACTGCCATGGCCTCCCCAATAATAAATGATACGCATCCATATCAACAACATCACACACAATCTCATCCTTATAAAATTTGCCAATAGAAAAAAGAACACGACAGATATCAGTTACCCGAGTGTCAGCGCCCTTTTTGATCCAACCAATCTTGTATGGAGAGGGATACTTTTCTGTTTTCAGGTTCAATGCTGCGACAAGGGCCTTCGATACGATATTCTCACTGCTACCACTGTCAATAATCACCTTGCACACTTTCTGGTTGATAGTGCACTGCGTCATGAAAATATAGTGTCGTTGGTTGTCATCCTTTTGCCTTAGCGTAAATAACAGACGTTGAACCACACAGTTAACATATACACCCTCATCTGCATCTGCTACTTCACCATCAGTGTAATCATCGACCTCTCCAGAATAACCTTCATCTGCGCCAAAAAGATCTTCCTCCTCCTCTGCTGTTTCAACCATGTTAACCTGCCGACAGTTGGGACATTCATTGGAACGATGTCCAGGTTGACCATATCTGTAATACTTTCTTGGAATGGGACGGGCATAAGGATTGCTGGGCACTCCTCTGTTTTGTGCTGGGGCACCAGTTATGGGGGCTGTTGGCTTGGTGGGGTTGGTAGTACTAGTACCGAAAACTCTGTTGGTTGACGGTTGTGGTGAAGTCTGTGGCACTGAAACTTGTGATGGCTGCGATCGATATGGTTGAGGACGTGATGAGTACCTGGACTATTGTGACTCTACTTTCATGGCTAGGTTGACCACCTCGGATAGGGACCACACAGTATGGAGGGATACCTATTCTTGAATGGACATCGCAACCTTCCGATATACCTAGCCACTTGCTGACCCTCTGTTTCCTGCAGGTCATTGCGCAAGTTCAACCTATAAAACTCCTCCGTATAATCGCTGATGGTACACACCCCTTGCCTGCAATTATGATATTGCTGGTACAACATCTGTTCATAGTCAGGAGGAAGGAATCTTACTCGTAGCAGTTGTTTCATCTTGGACCAGGAGAGAACAGGCTGCTTACCCTGTCGCTTGCAACTATTCTGCGGCTGCTCCCACCACGCAAAGGCTCCCCCCTTCAGTTTATAGGCTACAAGCTTCACCTGCTTATCTCTTGGGATTTGTATATACTCAAACAAAACATCCACTTTGAAAAGTCAGTCAATGAAGTTTTCGACGTGGAGGTGGCCATTGAAACACGGCAGATCTACCTTAACCCGAAAATCACGATTGTTCTGTTCGTACCTGTTCTGGTTGTAACGGTTCTGAACAACACGATTCTGATTACGACCATACCGACCATCATCATTGTTCTTGACGCCCAGCACTTCGAACTCATCATCACTGGATAAAGCGGCATAGGCTTGGGGCCTACGTTGCGGAGCATGAACGTGTCCAGCAACCGGTTGGTCGCGAGCAAGGCCTCCGACACGATCCCGATTGCGTTCTTCACCCCTGTTGCCATTGATTCTCAGACCAACCATGGTTTGTTGTATCTCCCGCAACATGTGTTCGATACGATCAAACCGTTGATTGTGATCATCAAACTACTGATTGTGATTATTTATGGCTGCCTATAGGACCTGCACCCCACGATCAACTTCATCAAGGTGGTTGCTTTCGTTTCCATCACCTGCCATCAGAACAGGATAGAACAAGGCTCTGATACCAATTGACATAAAATGCTAGCAGAAGAAAGAACTAGGAAGAAGAGCTGTACCTTCAACCCTCAATACGGTAGTTCTCACGAAAAGAAAAGAAACTCTAATTTTATTCAGAAAAATAATAATCCCTAATATTACATGGTCTCCTTATTTATAAGGTTAAAGTACAAAGAAAAGGAAAATTGAAATTAGGCAAGTACAAAATAGGAAATTTCTCAAAAACTGGAAACTGCTAAATTTGAGGCCTAAATATCGTTTTTTTGGCTAAAATCCCACCATGCTGATTACAAAGAATCAGTTTTGCTTGGTGGCCCATTTCCAATCAGATTAGGATCTCCGAGGCTCGATCCGGGCTAGTATATAAAACGATGTAAACCGTACCCTTAGATTTGGTGCGATCTAACCATTATAGGTAGTCTAGGGCCATCTGTTCTACTTTGTCTACCTGTTCTGTGGGGTCACCGTGCTTTTGCGAGTGAGGTAAGCAATCTTACTCGAGTAGTATTATTTAAATTAGAAATTAATTTTGGCTTAGGAAAATTATTTTGAGTTGGAGATACATGTAGTTACTGTCCAACAACCTCAGGGAACTTAGTTGGCATATATATATATATATATATATATAATGTTTGAATTGTACATTAATATATTTTTGTTGATTTTTATGTTTTTCCTTTATGAAGTGACTATAGAAATACGATTTGTGAGATCAATGTGCTTTTGCGAGTGAGGTAAACAATTTTACTTCACTTGTGTTTCCTATTAACAGATGTTTCTTCACTTAATTATTGTTGTTATCATGTTGATCTCATGGTTTAAATTGAACAACTTCTACTCGCCACTGCTTAACATGAAATGCGACTGTAGCTGGACTTATTCCACTCTTCAAGCTAAGAGATCATTAGGAAGTCAACCCAGTAGGCAAGATTTGCATAAGTTTTTGCATCAATTTTCAGTTACTGACACACTTAACACCTCAAACACAATTTTTTACACTAAACAGGGGACCAATCAGAAGCTATAAAACTACCCATCACAATGTTTTTTTTATTTATTTATTATAATGATTTTCGAAAGCAAAATGATCAATTATTAATAAAGACTCAACATGTCGCACTAGTCCAAGTACTGTTAGTGTCAAAAAGCGTTGTTCATATGTATGCTTCCATGTATATTATATTTTGTATATTTATTCCTTATTTACACTAACTAATGTACATTGCATGTGTATTTTTTTCTTTCTAAAATCTGTAACTGTAACTGTAACTGTAATAGTGTATCAATAAACCTCTTCCTTATATGTTCCAAGTTCCTTTACCGCGCTACAAAGTGATTGACGAGAAGACTCATAACTATCTAGTATCAGATGTGGACCTTAGCTGTTTTGTTCCTTTTTATTTTCTTATCAGTGTGTAAAATTCGTGCCATCATGTTGCTGCTTGCTTCAATTCCTCTTTATTACTATATTGTTGATGTTGTTGATTTGATTACATTCAGGAAGTAGCACACTTTCTTGCTGTTTTCCCAAAGAAAGTGAAGTTAAGCAATTCTACTGCTTTGAAGGAAAGCAAGCTGGTTTATCTTAGCAGAAGCTGTAATCTGCTTGGAATTCTTCATCCAACTTTCACTAGAGATCCAGTGCCATTCTTTCTTGCACCTAAGTATGGTTTCGATCTCATTACTATATTAGTTTTTATTCCTGAAGTTATATGAATTTGATAAGTTCTCATGATTTGTGCTACAATTGGTTTAAAAATCAATGAAAATGGGGCTGTTGAATTTTAGGCTTAACTGCAAATACTGGATACACCTTAGTATAATTCACAAGGATAACAATTAAGATTAAAAGGCAATGACTTAGTAAATCCAGAATAAACTAAATAATGTTAGTGTTGGCTGAGTTGAACTTGTGCCTGTAAGAGCTGTGATGACTAGAAACATAAGAAAAAACTTGCATGGTAAAATGAATTGTTATGTATGCACATGAGACATCCTGAAGCATACAAATGCTGATATAAGTGAAAAAATCATTTAATTATAAAAACAATAATAATTTTATTGTATATAATAATAATTATTATGATAATTTAAATAATTTTTAGAATTAATAATTAGTTTTATAATAATACAATTATTGTGAATATTAATATTAAAATGTCTTATTATATTGTAATAGTATTATTATGATTATATATATTATAATGTTTATTATTATTTTATTTCTACTTATTATATTAGTTTTTAATTATTATTATAATTAATAAGGTTGTTATTTTAATACAATAATTAATAATAATAATAATAATTTTATAATTTCATATTTGTTAATAATATTAAGATTGAAATAATATATAATATTAATTATTTGCTCAGACCAACTGCCAACATGAGTTTGTATCAATTTGTTATTATCAATTTCAGTTCATCTACTTACAAATCAAATCAAAATTTGTGATTATGCCTTCTTTTGCCAAAAATATTACAATTCTGACTTTATTAACATTGTTTTAAGGGTGTCATCTAAAAATGGATGAAAGTTTTGGTGTTGCAAATTTCATTAAATTTGCATGTCAGAAAGCTTATGATCGTGGTAGTATTGTTTGTCCATGTAGGAGATGTGGTAATTGTTATTCATTCGAACCAGAAACTGTTCAGGAGCATCTATTGTATAATGGGTTTAGTCCAGGTTACACCGAGTGGGTTTTTCATGGGGAGAAAGTCTCTCGTGTAGACCACACTCACACTAGTTCACAACCCACTAGTGTTCCAAGTGGCTTCATAGGACGAGATGACGTGTTGGGTTTGCTCCAAGGTTCATTCGAGGTTACTTGTGAAAACCCAGACAATGAACCGTTAAGTTTAGGAATCGAAGTGGGATCTTCAAATGAGCATAGTGAAGAGCAACAGGCTCATGGTGGGTTTGAGTTCAATAATTGTGGTGATCCTTCACACATGGAACATCCAGTTCGTTCTACTATTGATGAGACGACTCAGTATCGCAATTTGGTGAAAGATTACGATACTGAACTTTATCCAGGTTGTCAGAATTTCACAAAGTTAAGTTTCATGTTATATCTACTACACCTCAAATGTTTGAAGGAGTGTTCTGGTAAATCTCTGACTATGTTGCTTAAGTTTATCAACATGGCATTTCCGATGTGTGCTTCATTGCCCTCAAATTATTATGAAGCCGTGAAGATTATCAAAGGATTGGGTCTTGGGTATGAGAAGATTCATGTTTGTCCTAATGGCTGCACACTGTATTGGGGTGAGCATGTGAATGATGAATTTTGTCATGCGTGTAGAGTAGCATAGTGGGTCAAAAACACATCTGATGATGAGGATCCGTTGAATAAGATGGATGGTCAATCGAAAAAGAAAAAGCCAGCTAAGGTATTGCGTTATTTTCCACTAATACCGAGACTGAAGAGGATATATATGTCATATAAAACGGCTTCGTTGATAAGATGTCATGACAAAGATCGGACAAATGATGGGATTTTAAGACACCTTGCGGATGGATTAGCCTGGAATGAATTGAATAGATTGTATCCTGATTTTGCAGCTGATCCTCGGAGTGTTAGGCTCGGCCTAGCTAGTGACGGGTTCAATCCCTTTCGAACAATGAGTTCAACTTATAGCACATGGCCCGTTCTTTTGGTTCCATACAACTTTCCACCGTGGCTTTGCATGAAGCAAACATCCTTCATCCTTTCAATGGTGATTCCTAATGAGAGAAGCCCCGGTAATGATATTGATATCTTTTTGCAGCCTCTAATTGAAGGGTTGAAACAATTATGGGATGGTGTTGATGCGTTTGATGCATCCACCAATCAAAGCTTTAAGCTGCGCGCTTCTCTTCTTTGGACCATTAATGATTTTTCAGCCTATGCAAACTTATCTGGTTGGAGCACCAAGGGGCGGGTTGCTTGTCCATGTTGTGGGGAATCTACGCATTCTATATGGTTAAAGCACTTGGGAAAGTTTTGCTATATAGGTCATCGTCGATGGTTAGCAGAAAACCATGAGTTTCATTTTCAAAAGGATCAGTTTGATGGCACCATAGAGTCGGGATTTGCTCCTGTTCCACCATCAGGGCACGATGTTTTAAGACAACTAGAGGGTGAAAACTATAGCTATGGTAAAACCTTGAAACCTTCTAAGAAAAGGACAAGAGAGGATCTTGGTACCTCTACGGGGCAAGTGCTAGTGGATGAAGTTGATAACCTTTTTGAGGGTGTGGACGATTTCCTTGAAAATGTTGATAATGAGGATATTCCCATGGATGAGAGAGTTGTAGATACGTTGTGGAAAAAAAGAAGCATTTTTTTTGAGTTACCATATTGGAAAGACAATCTATTGCGTCATAATTTAGATGTGATGCATATAGAGAAGAATGTATGTGATAATTTGATTGGAACGATATTGAATATAGGTGGTAAGACTAAAGATAATAAGAAGGCACACCGCGATCTCGAGGAAATTGGTATTAGGAAAGACCTCCATTTAGTTGTTCTTCCTAATGGAAAATATCACTCGCCTCCAGCATGCTACACTATGTCCACGAAGGAGAAGCATAATTTCTTGACAGTTTTGGAAAATCTTAAAGTTCCTGATGGGTATGCATCAAACATCTTGAGATGTGTCAACCTAAAGGATCGTAAGCTGTTAAACTTAAAGAGTCATGACTGTCACATATTGATGCAAGAAATCCTTCCAATTGCCTGAAGAGCATCTTTGCCTAGACATGTTGTAGCAGTTGTGTCTGAGTTATCATCATTTTTCAAAGCTTTATGCTCTAAAGCCCTTAATCCCCATGAGCTTGACTTATTGGAGTCGTATGTTGCTTTGACACTCTGTCTTTTGGAGAAAATATTCTCCCTGAGTTTCTTTACCATTATAGTTCATCTTATCATTCACTTAGCCTCCGAGGATAGACTTGGGGGTCTGGTAAACTACAGGTGGATGTATCCTATTGAGAGGTTAGATGTTCAAAGCTATTTTGTGCACTTTGTTTTTTTTGTTATATATTGGATACTTAATTTATCTTTAAGTTTTTGTCTTTGCAAGGTATTTAGTGCGTTTGAAATCTTACGTACGTAATAGAAGTTGACCTGAGGGGTCAATTGCTGAAGGGTACAATGGGGAAGAGTGTCTAACATATTGCTCCTAATACTTCAAAGGTGTAGAGACAAGATTCAACCGCCCCCAAAGGAACAATGATACTACAAATTTTTCGGATGAATATATGTTTTCCTCAGGTGGGAAAGATTGTGAGTGTTGAGCTCGATGACTTGTCATTGGCTCAAGCACATCGTTATGTGTTGCTCCATAATAATAAACTTTCTAGCCTTCGTAGGTTAGTATCAATAAAGGAACTTAATTAGTAATCATGTGTTTAAATTGAGTTTTTATTATCTGTTGTTATCACTGTGATGGCTAGCAGTTACATAAAAACATCAATTATTGCATCAAATTTTTGGCTGCTCAAAGGCTAACCAATTGTTCCAATCGACCAATATAAAGTCTCGAACAAAAGTGGTTGGTTGAGAAATTTCTCTAATGGCTTATGAGACAGGTTAGGCATAATAACAAGAGTCTTCAAATGTTATAAGTGTTTTTAATTAAACATTGAATATTGTTTTCTCATATTAATTGTTGGAAAATGTTTAGGTGTCATTGATGGTGGATAACAATTATTTGGATGAACTAATTGCCTTTGCCCGAGGTCTGAATAATGTTGTTAGGAGATTCAATGGATTCAACGTCAACGGCTTTAAATTCCACACAAAGGAACGTGAGAGGTGTAGACGATCTCAAAATTCGGGAGTTATGGTTGAAGTGGATGATAAAATGTATTATGGTGTGCTCAACGATATCATCGAGTTGGATTACTATGGAACGTTTAAGATTGTGTTGTTCCGTTGTGATTGGGTGGATATTAATTCACCAAGGGGTTTAAAGAAAGATGCAAGTGGGTGCATTCTCGTGAACTTAAGTAAGTTAATACACACTGGTCAGTTATTGAAGGATGACCCGTTCGTACTTTCATCTCAAGCGAAACAAGTGTTTTATGTGCAAGACCCAACAAGAAATGAATGGTATCATGTTGTGATCACAAAGTCAAGGGACCTATATGAAATGGGGGAAAAAACGCAGGAAGAGGATGATGACACTTACAATCAGTGCATGCCTTCTAATGTAGTGGTAGACGATCAATTAGATTGTATCTCAACTTGGGCTAGGATGGACATTGACGAAGATACCAACTAGTCTTATGTGCATTTCCATGTAATTATATTTGGATGTGTATTTATGTGATGGACATGTGTGTCAACGAGTTTTGTAAGGTTTTATTGTAATCTATCGGATTACAGTTGCATTATATCACACAGAACAAGAATCCTGAACTTTTTTGTGTACAGTTTGTCGAATAATTCTTTAGAATGTCGTAAATTTTTGTTTTAGTTGTATCATTGATTATTGCTTGTTCTTTAAATCTTATTTGAAGCACTTATTTGTTCATTTGTTCTCAAGTACTCTGAAGTTATTGATTGCTGCATTTGTTGCGACCCCTTGAACATTCCTATCTTTCAGGTGTGGTTCTTCTAATTCTTGTTAACTTTTAATGCATTCTTGATAGTGTGAGATATAATCATTTTAATGTTTTTATGTATACAGATTGCAAGATGTATAGGTCAAAAAATATCCCTCCCTCAGTTAGAGATAACATGTCAAACAAGTATGCTGTTGAGTCTTCACACCATCAAGAAGATATTCACCATGAGCATAAGTATCACCTTGATGATGATCATGACTCGCGAAATGATTCTGAGACCGATCCAATAACAACGGGAAATGATCACAATGATAGTGAACAATATGAGATAATTGGTAATTTTTGTATTATAATACATTCTCTCTATAACTAGTTTGAAACCACATTGTTATACTAATTATAAAATTTATGTTTTCAATGTATAGATTCTGAAGGGAGGGTGAGGAAGAAAACACGTGTCCTGAGAACCTCACAAGTGTGGTCCTTTGAATGTGGGGAAAAATTTGTGGTCCACTTCAATGCACGTCATCAACCTATTAAGAAAGGTGGTCAAATGTTAAGTAGCTGGTTGGGCAAGGTTGCAAAGAGAGGAAACCTTTGTCCACTTAATTACACAGATTAGAAGAAGATCCCTTCTAGCTACAAGAAGGACCTTGTTATATTGATTCGGGTAAGTAACAACTTAATAACCATTGATTGCCTCCAATTTTTTTTAGTTTTTTTTTTTGTTTTTGTGGTGTTGTACATGCATAATCCCTAACATCAATAATGCTTATTTGACATCAATTTCCTTTCTTTGTGGTTGAGAAAGTTCCATTACCCTATGGTTGAAGCGATAGACAAAATTTTGTTGAGGATGATAGGGAAAAAATGGAGGGACTACCGATATGTGCTTAAAAGGGACCACGTGAGGGACAAAACAAAACAATAAGTTTTGAGCAATGATGTCCCAAAAGGAGTAGATCAAGACCAGTGGAAGCAACTGGTGAACTACTGGTTCTCTGAGCAGAGTGGGGTTGTTTTAAGATAATTATGTTCATTTGGATTCTCATTGTTTCTATTTTTCTAATAATGACTGATTATTCAATTGATTTATTATTGGTGTAGAAATATTCTACTATAGGGACAGCGGCACGTGAAAGACAACAATGTCCTCACACGTCTAGTTCAAAGAGTTTTGCTAGAAGACGGGATGAATATGTGAGTTAATTTGCTTCATTCATCCAATCTTTCATTTGAGATGTAGTGTATTGAGTCACAATTTGAACTCTTTTCATACATGGTAGGAGATGACACATGGGAATAAGCCCGAGCGCGTAGAGTTTTTTGCTGAAACTCATAAACATAAGGATGAGACTTTTATTGATGACGCATCACGACAATTTATGGTAAGTTCACTGTACATTTGTTGGTTGATCAAAGATGAAAATTGTATTTATTTGTCATGGTTGCCAAATGTTAAGCTGAGTTTATCTTTTTTGGATTAGCCATTTTGCATAAACTGCTTAATTGTATTTGTCATGGTTTCCAGTTCACTTGTTAATAGAAACTGATGTTTATAGCAGCAATATATGTATTTCTTTTTTTTTCAGATAGCCATTTTGCATAAACTGCTATTTTTACTTTTAATTAGCTTGATTGTAGCTAATCTGCAGAAAATTTAGGGTATGGCTAAACTTGTGTGCTGGTTTTCAATTAAGAATGATGAGCTAACTATTGCTTCCCAATTTAATTCATTACCTTGGTTCCATGGCATTTTAAGTACCCATTAAACTGGTTGTTGAAGTCCATTACTCAACAAGATTTTTTTTTGGGTACAAAGGAGGCCCATTGGGCTACAGAATGGGAGGTAGTCCTTTCCCACTCCTTATCTCTTCCATCCTTGGTGTGAGTGGGGTTTGATTCTTGATCTTTTGTGCAATGAGAAGTGACTCAACCAATTAAACTATTACGACTGCACCTTTTGCTGTCAACTAGAGTCGTTTCAAAGGAAATATTCTGTTAACAATGAAATAAGCTGTAGTAACATAATGAATTTGACTGATGCATAGAACTAGACATTAAAATTATGGCCCTCGCTGTGATGGTTAGAAAGAATGATATTAAGTGGTCATTAAGTGGCTAAATTTGTTTAATTTTTGGATAAATGAAATTTAATTCAAGATGAAAGATAATATCTTTGCTAAATAACCTGTTGCCTTATTTATAATACAAGCAGAAGCACAACAATTAGCAGTGCTATTTTGCTCCTAATTTACACTGTGAAAATAACATAGCTAAATTTATTCTAAGGACTACTTATTCTTTTATATGCTTCCTAATCTTCCATGGTAATTCATCTTGCTTATTCAATATCAAGGGTGCACTTTGAGAATCTGTTGCTACCAGTAGTTGTTGGATCCCTCTGTTGTAAGTAGTTTCAAGCCATGTTTTATAGCATTCACTTCTTAAGCCAACACTATATTAGGCATTAATGCTATAGGAAATACTACATTGATTCTACCCCTGGAGTCCCTTAATAACACCACCGCAACTTCCTCTCTGGTAATGAAACACTCCTGTGTTAAGAAAATACTGCTCATTTGGAGGAGCTTCCATTTTGCACATATTCTTCTTCTAACATATTTAAGGGCAGAAAGTGGAATTAGGATGCGAGCTGTATTAGTTTCGATGATCTACAATAAGGGTTTAACCCTTTCCTGCCAATCAAAGCATGGCCACACAAGTGGGGAGATCATTAATTTCATGACAGTTGATGCAGAGAGTTTATCTGAACTTTGCACCCCAAAGATACTCGTCAACCCTGTGCATTCCTTAAGAATTACCGAATCTGTGTTTAAGTAAATTTTTCTCTTAGTCCTGACTCCTGCTCTTAATCTCTGGTAGCAAGCTTCAGCTGGGGTCTTCTTGACTAAAGAAGGCAATTCTGGTGTAAAATCAACCACTATTAAGTAGTGCAACATGTTTTCCCTGAGTTCAGCAGTCCTGTTGGTCATCTTAGAGCAAAGGTTTTGATTTTTTTTGGTTGGTTTTTTCTATTCTGTGGTTCTCCTGTTGCTCAACTTTATTAGTTTATATGCCAAAGTATGCTTGTGATATTCCATGATTTTCATGTTGTCATTTTAGTTGTATCTTTTTCTTACTTATGAAAAAAGAAGTCATGTTTTTTTTCTCTGTTTTATTTTATTTAATGAAGTAATTGCAGTATTAAAATGCTTATGATTGATGGGGAGGAGTGTATATGTCCCTGTTTATTCGTCTTGATTGAGAAATTAGTGTAGTGACCTTAAACTGTAAGCTGACATCTAACGATATTTACTTGTTTTTGAACTTTTGGTGCTCTCTTTAGACATTTCTTGCTGATGTATTCTGGTTCAGAGCCTCTTGAATGGTCTTATTGCACTGACATATGTACACTTTTTTCTTTAGCTAGAAAATGTATACTATAAAAGCATTTGGATTGTCAAAATTCCGGGTTCATGTGATGTATGATGATAACATTGCTGTTCTACGTCTTTCTTTTCCTGGTTCCCAATTGGTTGTTTAGCTTCCACTATTTACTAAAAGAAGTGGTTAAATCCTGTTGTATGTCATTTATTTTACGGCCTCCTCTTTCCTCTCCTTTCTCCATTCCTTTTGCTATTGGAAAGTTGATTCAATCTGTCCTTCGATCTTGGGAGTTGGTGCTGCTTCCACAATCAAGGTATATGGAAAGATACCTTAGCAAGTGATCCTGCATAGTATACACAATAGTTTCTGGATCTGTACACACTCATTATACTTGTATTTTTTCTTTTGATTTTTAAATGATGTTACAGCTCATTGAACAATTATTTCTATGCCATTGATTTCATAATCAGAGAATAATGGAATAACAAGGATACACCCTCATCATATGATGACATATTCTCCCTTTTCTAGGTGAGACAAAAATAATATTATGTTTTTCACGTGATTATATCATCTCCTATGTCATTTCGGTAGATAAATATAGTTCTGGAAATTAGTAATTCCATGTCGATATATGTTATATGTATAAGTGGTTAATTTTGCTTCTTGATGTTCTTTTTGTGGTGAAGAGACCAACAGCCCTTGCACACACTGAAAATTAAAATATCTATTTATTTATTTCAGTCATTTCCTTGTTCTTGAATACTTTGAAAGGGTTCAAAGTTCCTTGTTACATCTGCAGTCCATACCCACCAACATGAAAAACAAAAAAAAAAATGAGTTGTTCCTCACCAATAATTATGGTGAAAAATGAGTGCATGGACTCAATATCATTGACCTCCTATCTTTTCTTTTAATTTGATTTCTGCAATTATGACTGAAAATTAGTCTGTATTATTGTTTGGATTGTATATTTGTTTTTCTTTTGCATGAGGTTTTATGGAAAAATAATGGAAATTCTGTCAGTTTTTCTACAAAATATGATAAGGAACTATTGTTTTATGTAAATTTTCTTGCAATTAGCTACTCAATATTTGGAGGAGTTTAATCTTTATTGTTTCGTAATTGTAGGTGACAGCTGAAGCTCGTGTTACTAAACTTGTTGCAGCTTCAGGATCCTCTGATGCTAGCAATAATTTAACAATACAAAATGAAGTCATCATCGAGCTTATGGGTGAAGAGAGTTCCGGTTGTGTCCGAGGTCAGGGTTTTGGAGTTATACCCTCTGCTGTGTTTGGACTTTCAGCTCAAATGAGGAATAATATGAGATACCATGGGGCTTATGCTGAAGAGATAAGTAGTCTGAGAGCACAAATGGAAGAAACCAATCAACAGCATGCGCATCAGATTGAACAGTATGCGAATCAGATTGAACAGCAAGCGCATCAAATTCAAGAAATTATAGCTAAGTATGATGATCAAATGAACAGTATGCAATCCTAAATGGATGAGCTGAAGTCTTTACTTCAACAATTGGTTAATAGAGGACCTCAAAATTGATGTCAAGTGTGATAGTAACTATAATTGTTTTTTTTTTTTGTACATGAGATGACTTTTGTACTGAGTAAAATTTTTTTTATGGATGATGATATATTTTATATTTTGAAGAACATTTTGAAATTTTATGGTACATTTTATATATTGAAGAACATTTTAAATTTTATGGTACATTCTATTTATTGAAGGGTTCATTTTATGGTACAATATTAAACCAAAATAATGTGAAAAAAAAAATTAAAGCAGTTATATATCGATGCTTTTAAGTGCCGGTATATTTTGGAAAATGGCCGAAATATACCGGCGCTTAAAAGCGCCACTTTATAGGTACTATATTTCGGCGCTTAAAAGCGCTACTATATAAGTACTGTATTTCGGTGCTTAGAAGCGCCGGTATATTTCGGCGCTTGTAAGCGCCGCACAATACCGGCTCTTTTAAGAGCCGAAAAAATAGGCACATTGCGGCTCTTAATGTATTTGCGCTTCGACACCATGTATACCGGCGCTTTTCGAAAGCGCCGAAAATTTATATTCCGACATTTTAAAGCGCTGAAATATGTAAAAAAAAAAAAAAAAAAAAAGGCCAGCTTTAACCTTTTATCTTGTAGTGGATATATGTCTCGTAACAAGTGGCAAATACAGAAAGAACTAATGGAGTGACCATTTAACAGCTTGATTGAGATCAGACCTTAAATTTTTAATGGCATCCCTTTTGTGAGCAAAATGAAAATTTTACTAGATTCTGGCTAGGTTAAAGGAGACAAACACACCTTTTCAGATGTTCTCGCTGTTGAGCAATTTGTCCTCCTAAGGGGCTTTAAGGCAGCTTCTTCTCTGTTTCTCATCTAACTTACATTTCTTAATGTTAAATAAGATTCGTTAAAAAAGGCTTTGATGGTAGCACAACTTGATTTCACAAGAAGCTTAGAAGAAAGAAGAAAATCTGACAATGGAATCAAAAACAATTGATCAGCCTGTTACCCCTAGAGTAACTTTTCTCGATTGACAAACGACCCTTCCACTCGGCACTGTCGGAGCACTAAGGTCAACTTTCATGCCTGCTCAAGCTTCTTTTTGAGTTTTGCCTTTGCACTCAAGGGCCAATCTCTCTACGTTCCGAGGAAACTTTTTCACATCTATGACCGCCATAGTGCTGTCTTACTGAGACTGTCCCTTATAAGCCTTCTTTTATAAATCAAAATGAAGAATTATGCACTGGATGTTTCTTAACTCAAAAACGAGAACCAAATCTGAGCTTTCTCTGAAGTCGCTCTATGGTCTCTAGTATTTGGCTGTTCCTGTGCTTTCATAAGCACCTCATGATTCATCAAACATTTTGTGAAGAGATGGTTCCTCTTTTTTCGTACTCCATAATTCCATTTTTTTTATACAAAGATAACTGAGAGAGAGAGAGTTCATAAGCACCTCATGATTCATCAAACATTTTGTGAAGAGATGGTTCCTCTTTTTTCATACTCCATAATTCCATTTTTTTATACAAAGATAACAGAGAGAGAGAGTACCAACCCTTGAACCCTGGAATAGGGTGTGGAATAACAGCACCCTGCACCATGAAACAATGAGGTAATGGAAATCCCATGGCATTTAGTGTACAACTCTGCCACAATTATTGACATCACTTAACTGATAGACTGGATATTGAAGTTGCTTCATGACAATTTTAACATCAATTAAGTGATAGAGTCTGTGCCTGGACCTGATGTGCTAGGAAGGTGGGTCCTGCTAATTGCTATTATCCTGGGAAGGCAGAAATTTTCAAGGTTTTAGCACTAAGATGATGTGGACTATGTTGTCCCACTAACTATGTTTTTTCATTTGGAATGGATCAATAAACTCTTGATTGTGACCAATGCCTCTGATGTAAGGCAAGTATCGCATTTGCCTTCCTTTTTGCCCTATAAATCTCTTGTTTTGGCTAATCAAAAATCAAAAAAGAAATCCTTACTATTATATAAAAGCGCCTGACGTATCACCTTTCATACCTATTTTCCCTGGATTTTTCTGTTTGCATTCAAGAAAATGCCTGTGGATGGAATGGTATTAACACCCATGCCACTATAAGTCTCACCACGACGCTACCCCTCATTTTCTTCTCTTCATCTCTCCTCTGTCTTCACCGCCCAGTCTTCCCTCTCTCTTTTTCATTATCCTCCCTACCCTTTTTTCTTTGTCTCAAGCGTGACAAGCCCCTTCCCTCTCTTCTATTTCATCCTCACTTTCTCTTTCTCTCTTTTCTGTCTAGTATTCGCAAAAAAGATAATTGTGCACACATGGTTTAAATATATTATAAATATTTATGTCGCATGTGTGTATATGCAATTAACGCATCTGCTACATTTTATGCAATTAACGCATCTGCTAGCCTGAGCTTAGTCTGAATTAAATATTTCATTCTATTCAGTATCCAGATCAAGTTCTAGATTCTGGTGAGGAGACATACTTTCCGGCTGTACGTGTTGGCTTGGAGAAGTCCTCTGCTGTGGTACGTTCAAAAATCATTAATAATAAATAATATATTTCTGGGATGGATCTTTGTTATCATAGTTGATTGTAAAACTGCAGTGTTTATTTTCTTTAATGTCAATAGCTTTCTTGTTAAACTTTTCCTCATTATATAAACCACAAGTTGGGGTGAAATGGACTCTTGTTATCAGTTAATCAATTTCCTTTATTTCAAAATTATTTAACAACCGGAAGAAAAAATAAATGGCTTTGTAGCAGCGACTTAGTATAAAAGATTTATTTGAACAAATCTGAGCATGAATTTAATGTTTGCTTGAAAATTGTAATTTCCTTGAAGTTTAATGTTTGCTTACAATGCATGAGAAGCCGAGCTATGGTATCATTAGCACTTTAAGTAGGACACTGACTTGGTAACCCCATGAGGAAACTTAGAAGAGTGTGAAATCTGACTTATACTTCATTTCCCAAAAGAAGTTAAAGATGTATTATGTATATCTGTTGCTGTCCTTAAACACGGAAAGCTCTTTTTAGCTGTTTGTGTCTATAAATATGTAAATCTAGCATACTAATTTGTGCACCTTCAAAGTTAAGCATAGTGTTTCTCTGTCCACTTAGAGGTTAGGACTTGATTAACGTCGGATACTTAATGCGATGTTATTATTTTCTCACTGATATATATATATATATATATATATATATATATAATGTTCTTGCTATCTCAGCATGGGATGATAGTACATAAAATTAAAGTTCATTATTACTTGATTCAAAATCTTTGTTCAGTCTTATGCCTAATTTGCACTTACTTTTTCAAGTTTTACCAGTTTTATGTTTGTGTTATCTTCCTTTTTCATACAACCCTTATGTTCACTTTACCCTGAAGTTTAGTGTTTGTCAAATCACCTCGTTTTTTTTTCGTGAAGTGGGACTGTTATTTAAGTAACAGAAACGATTAAATGACTAAAATAACCTGATTGAATTGGTTAATATCTAAATATTTTTATCTACTTATCAAAAAGTTATTTAAAGATTTATTGTTTTACTTATCAAAAAACGATTTTTTGTTTTAAGAAATAAGAATAGAGAAAGACTAAACAAAAAATGTTAAACATTTTTTCTCATTTTTTTAATAAAAAGAGTATTTTCGGGAATAAAATGGGTAATAATTAGAGTTGTCTCAAAATCTGCCATGTCTCCATCATATTCTGTTTGATTTGACAAAAATTTTTAACAGTCTCACGTTATACAAAGCAAAAAGGGCTGTTTAACAAAAACTAAACTTCGGAGACGTAAAGTGAACGGACATCAAACAACAGTGGGTAAATTGAAATGACCCCTTAACTATTTATCTATATTCATTTTTGTTTTTGGGTTTGCATTGGAGGAGGTGGTTTAGTTAATTTACCTTCTCTGGCTGTTGTAGGAACAGAATCTCTGGTTCGGACCTTGTAACTTGATATGGCCCAAAATACTTCGACCTAGAACACTCTAGGACCAAAATACTCCAATCGCTCGAGCCCGACGAACGGCCTGCTCTGACCCATATCGGCCCAGCTGGCTTCGGCCCAAACAAGCCTCAAACCCAGTCGAATGCCCCAAAAGGACCCAACAGGCCCAGTGACCTCCCCAAGCCAAGCAAACGATCCACATATTCTCTGGCCCAATGAAGTCTCCAGGCCTGAGAAGGACGGCCCAGCAAACCTACGATGGGATTTCCCCCTACGGCCGTCAGCCGCCCTACAGTCGCCAGCCACCCTACGAAGCTATCAACCACCCTACAGACTGATAGCCACCCTGCAGTTGCCCTACGGCCACACTATCACCTGAGCCCGCTATCATAACCACCTCGCCAGCAGACGCTTATAAATGGGCCAAGGTATGGACTTCACTATTCATATTCAGACATACTCGCACTCGCACATAACACACTTAGGCCCTCGGCTTTTTTTGAGCCCTCAGCTTCTCCCTTAAATCGTTGCTGACTTAAGCGTCGGAGTGCCTTCGGAGGTCTCCCCCTCCCCTCCTTCCGAGGGCCTTCGGTTCACCCTTGTCACTTGTGCAGGATCCAGGCCAAGTCCCCACTCAGGCCGAGTCCTCAACCAGGTCAAGTCCCCACTCAGGTCGAGTCCTCAACCAGGCCACGTCAACACCAACAATTTTTGGCATCAACAGATTGGCGCCGTCCGTGGGAAGCCATAATCTTTGGCTACAACAGGAGCGAAGAAGTAAAAGAACTCATTTGTCACGATGCCACCGAGGACCAGTGCAAGAATCAGCAAGAGGACCCCAGCGGTGTGCTCGGCCCGTGAACAAAGCAGCACTCATGGCCGCCATTCCAGATATTTCCACCTGTACTTGAACATGCCACCCTCGCTAGAGAGCAGTGCCCCCACCTCCCAGAAACCGACTCGCCCGATGATGAGGAAACAGTCGCCCACCTTCAAGCCCAATTTCGGGAACTGTCCAGAATGATAGCCAATCTGGCAACCCAGGTTCAGGAGGGAGGTCAGCAGCCCCCCGGATTTCCCGGCCAAGCTTCGGGACAAACAGAGTCGACTGGTAGAAATGATCCCACTTACTGTCCATCTCTTACGAAGTCCTCCTCGCGTTGCAGTCGGTCCAAGGAAAGTTTCTCTTCAAAAGGCAACCTCAACCTGGACAGACGGTTTGAAGAAATGGAAGGGAAGATAGACTTGGCCCTGAGACACAAGAATCCCAGCCTGATGGACGAACTCTGCTTCCAGGACCCTCCCTTCACGGAGGGTGTCCTCGAGACCCCTCTCCCGCCAAACTTCAGAATGCCCCAAGTCAGGATGTATGACGGAACCACAAATCCGATGGACCACCTCCAGCACTAGAAGACAACGATGGTACTACACCGGCACTCGAACCTGATCATGTGCCGTGCCTTCCCCCTGACTCTCGAAAAGGCGGCGGGTACTTGGTACTCGCGATTGAAGCCAAGAACTATTAGCAATTTCAAAGAGCTCAGTTATGCTTTCGCCTTTCACTTCCTCAGCAGCAAAGGGCCCAAGAAAACCTTGGAAAGCCTCTTCAACATTATCCAGCTTAGGGGAGAGAGGCTTCGGGCTTATATCTCCCAATTCAACACAGTAGTGTGGGAGATTCTAGACCTCGATCCGAACGTCCAGGTGATGGCCTTCAAAAAGGATTGAGATCCTGTATCTTTAGCTCCAAGCTAACTTGGCGCCTGCCCCGAGACATGAACGAGATCCTGGCCCGAACAGAAAAGTACATGCTGGTGGAGGACGATCAAGCCTTCAGAAGGGAAAGAGAGGGAGAAACCAAGAAGAAGAGGAAGGACCCTGCCCCCCAGATAGGAGCAGTAAAAAAGCCTCACTAGGAGGACAGGTATCGACCCCACCCTCGGGTCGACAGCTTCACTCCCCTCAATACTACTAGAACCGACGTCCTCATACAGCTTCAGGACAAGTCTGTCCTATAGTGGCCACCCAAGAAGTCTCTCAGGGGAGATCAAAAGAAATGGTGTTGGTTCCACCAAAGCCGAGGCCACGATACAGAGGAGTGTCACGACTTGAAGGAACAAATTGAGAATCTTATCAACTGAGGGCACCTAAAGGAGTTTACTAGGCCTCAAAGAAGGGAGATCCCTGCACAACCAAGAAGAGATGAAAGACGCCCTTATCAGCAATGGCAAGAGAAACCAAACCCTCGGAGAGACCCCAGGGCGGAACAGGAAAGGCCCCGCCAGAAGAAGCCAGAGGTGGCCACATCCACCCGAATCATCAAAACTATTTGCGGAGGGCCAACCGCGGGGGAAAATTCAAGGCGGAGCGGCAAAGCATATGCCAGGGCTGTAGCCTCCGTCAGTGGCCCCCAAAAGAAAAAAAGAATAGAGTCGATGATATCCTTCACAGAGGACGATCTCGAGGGCGTGCAGACTCCTCATGACGACACTGTAGTAGTCTCACTCCTAGTGGCCAACTACGAAATACGACGAGTCTTGATCGATAATAGGAGTTCCGCAGACATACTGTTTCATGAGGCCTATCAACGCATGGAGTTGAAGGAAGGGCTTCTAGAGCCTGCCCCTGCCCCCCTCTATGGCTTCGGGGGATCACCGGTCTTCTCCGAAAGAAGCATCGTCCTCCCTGTGACTGCGGTGACAACCCCGAGGGCGTCCACTGTATAGACTACGTTCCTAGTGGTCAAGCAACCCTCTTCCTATAACATGATAATCAGTCGACCCACTCTCAACAAGCTGAAGGCCGTCGTCTCCACCCATCACCTGAAGGTTAAGTTCCCTACCAGCAAAGGGGTAGAGGTGATCAAAGGGGACTAGAAAGTCTCTCGGTCCTGTTATTTGAGTGATATCAGGGAAGAAAAAAAGACCAAGGCTCTACCGCTTGAAGTAGAGGATCTACGAGACGAGGTGAAGACACCGAGAGACCGGCCCGCAGAGGAACTAACTGTTGTGCCCCTGGGAAGAGACCCCGTCCAAACCATCCAAATAGAGGCGAACCTCTCAAAAGAACCCAGGGAAGAACTCCTTTGCCTCCTCCGAAAGAATCAGGATCTATTCGCCTGGTCAGCCCTAGATATGCCAGGGGTAAACCCTGAAACCATTGAGTACCGCCTGAATATAGATCCCAAGTGCAAGCTAGTTGTTCAGAAGAAGAGGTCATTTGCCCTCGAATGACAGGTAGCCATCAACACTGAGGTAGACAAATTGCTGGAAGCCAGCTTTATCAGGGAAGCAAGGTACCCAGATTGGGTATCCAATGTCGTGATGGTCAAAAAAGCCAGCGAGAAATGGCGTATTTGCATTGACTTCACTAACCTAAACAAAGTTTATCCAAATGACAGTTTCTCCCTTCCTCGGATCGATCAGATGGTAGACGCCACTTCCGGGCACGAACTTCTCTCTTTCATGGACGCCTACTCTGGTTACAACCAGATTTTCATGCACAAGTCTGACCAAGAAAAGACCTTTTATCACCGAGCGAGGGCTGTATTGCTACGAAGTGATGCCCTTTAGACTGAAGAATACTGGGACAACCTATCAGAGGTTGGTAAACAAGATCTTCAAGAGTCAGATTGGGCGGAATATGGAAGTCTATGTGGACAATATGTTGGTTAAAAGCTCTGAAGCATAGAACCACTGCTCTGACCTAGAAGAGGCCTTCGGAGTCTTGTGCAAGCATAATATGATATTGAATCCGTCCAAGTACGTTTTTGGGGTAACCGGGGGCAAGTTCCTAGGATTCATGGTCACGTAGAGAGGGATAGAGGTTAATATGGAAAAAATAGAGGCCATCCTCAACATGCCCCTCCAAGACTGTGAAAGAGGTCCAACGATTCACCGGAAGAATCATGGCCCTGAGCCGTTTTATGTCTAAGTTGGCAGAAAGGTGCTTCATTTCTTTAAGGCTATCAAAAAGGCGAAAGACTTCACTTGGTCCGAAAGCTCCCAAGAGGTGTTCGAAAACTTGAAGAAATATCTGGGTTCGCTGCCCCTCTTGACCAAACCACTCCCACATGAAGAGCTCTTCCTTTACTTATCCGTCGGCCCAAGCACTGTAACCTCTGTTCTGATACGGGAAGAAGCAGGTACCCAAAAGCCTATCTACTACGTCAGTCGAATCCTCCACGACGCTGAGACGAGGTACCCTCCCATTGAAAAAATGGCCTACGCCCTGATGGTAGCCGCACGGAAGCTCCAGCCTTACTTCTAGGCACACACTATCGTTCTCCTGACGGACCAACCCTTGAGGCAGGTCTTTCACAATCCAAGTGCTTCGGAGAGGTTGGTAAAATGGGTGGTCGAGTTGGGAGAGGTTAATATCCGTTATCGACCTAGGCAATCTATCAAGAGCCAGGCTCTGGTCGTTTCATCGTGGAAACAACCCTGCCCATAGACCCAGGCGAGCTTGCAGCATCTAAGGACGATGGCCCCCCTCCGAGATGGAGTCTCCATGTGGATGGGTCCTCAAATTCACAAGGAAGTTGGGCGGGGCTTATCCTCTGCAGTTCGGAAGGCTTCACCATTGAATATATATTGAGGTTCGGGTTCAGGGCCTCCAATAACGAAGCAGAATACGAAGCCCTTCCAGCCGGTCTAAGGTTAGCTAAGGCATTTGTAGTGGAAGAGCTGGAAGTATTCAGTGACTCCCAGTTGGTGATAAAACAAGTACAGGGGGAGTTCGAGGTCAGAGGGGAGAAACTCTCTCGGTATCTCCAAAAAGTGAAGGAACAGGTCGCCATGCTCAAAACATTCAGGATAACTCAAATCCCTCGAGCTGAGAACTCCAAGGAAAATGCCCTTGCAAACCTGGCCTCCTCTCAGGAACTAACATCTAGCCAAGCTGTCTACCAAGAAATCCTCGCTGAACCAAGCATAGATGAAGTTTCAGTTCTACCGATAGAAGAGGGGCCCACTTGGATGGACCGAATCCTCCAATATCTAAAAAAAGACATGGTACCCGAACAAAAAGACCAAGCCAGGAAGTTAATTTTTCGCGTCTCGCGTTACACCCTCATGGAAGGGCAACTCTACAAAAGGGGTCTAACCATGCCATACGTACGATGCCTTGGGCCGAGAGAGTCCGACTATGCTCTCGGAGAAGTCTACGAAGGGATATACGAGAACCACTTGGGGGCTCGAGCCTTAGCCTTTAAGGTCCTTCGCCAGGTGTACTATTGGCCCACGGTTAAAGGTGACGCGACAGACTTAGTCAAAAAATATGAGAACTGTCAGCGGTGGTCTCCAATATCACACCACCCCGCTAACCCTCTTGTCTCCATCACCAGCCCTCTCCCCTTCGCTATGTGGGGGATGGATCTCCTAGGCCCATTCTCAACGGTTGTTGGGCAAAAGAAGCATCTTATTGTAGCCATTGACTACTTCACCAAATGGGTCGAGGCCGAGCCATTGGCTAATATCACGGATCACTAGACTCGAAACTTTGTATGGAAATCGATAGTATACCGATTCGGGATCCCTCGAGTACTGATCACCGACAATGGGAAGCAGTTTGACAGCTCTTGATTCAAGACATTCTGCGATGACCTCCACATCGAACATCGGTTCTCTTCTGTGGGGTATCCACAAGCCAACGATCAGGCTGAAGTAACCAATAGGACACTCCTCCAAGGGATCAGAAGAAGACTTGACGAGGCGGATAATCAGTGGGTAGAGCAGCTCTACCATATCCTTTGGGCCTATCGAACAACAACCCGGACACTAACTGGAGAAACCCCCTTCTTCATGGAATACGGGTCAGAGGCTGTCTTCCCTCTGGAAATTGGGATCACATCGATACGAGTGCAGCACTTTGAACCAGGTAACAACGAAGAAGGGTTGAGAATGAACGCGGACCTAATTGAGGAGACAAGGGACAAAGCCCAAATCCACCTCGCAACCTACCAGCAAAGAGCAGCTCGATACTACAACTCCCGATTTCGATCAAAAGACTTCAAGCTTAATGACCTCGTCCTCCGGAAGAGCGAAGTATCACCCCCTGCCACACAGGGAAGCTAGTATCAAACTAGGAAGGCCCTTACCGAATTCGAAGGGTTTGTAGAATGGGCACTTATGAACTAGAGGATATGGAAGGAAATACTATTCCACGCACCTGGAACGCGGAGAACCTCCATAGGTTTTATCAATGAAATGTAAAAGAAAGTAAAATATCAATAAAGATTCGAAGTTTCAAACATATTGGTTTATTCATATAGAAAAGTGGTACAAAATCTGGGCAATCTGGCCTCGGGTACAAAAGTGCTAAACAACTATACGGAAGACAAAGCCTTGTAGGCCGCGATCAAGCATCCTCAGCAGGTCCTTGGACCCCTTCTTCTAGAACAGGCTGACCAGCACCCTCTGGCCCCTCAGGGACCTCGTACATAGCAGACCCCTCAGCACCTCCTTCGGAAGAGGCAACGTCAGACCCTTCTGAATATACAGCCAAGTTGAGGCCCGAGAAATCAACCCCCGGGAAAAGAAGTGCGACCCTCCTCTTGGCTTCCTCAAAGCCTTCTATGTACTGATTTGTGCCCTTCTCCGTAAGGAACTCCTCATTCTCAGTGGCCTAACGACAGACCTCTTTCAGCTCCTCTCTAAGAGCCTCTTTGGACCTAAGACGATGATCCCTTTCGAAAACTGCTTCCGCCATCTCAAGAGAGATGGACAGATCGTGAACAGCATCCTGGGACTCCTGCAATTTGCACTCGGTCTTGGCCAGGCGATTCGCCATATCCAAGGTATGCCGAGAAAGCACCCCGGCCAGAACTCCAGCCTAAGAAAACAACCCCATTAGAAACAGAACATATAAACCAATTCAAAATGTGAGACGAGCATTATCTGAGAGAAGACAACCTCCGCGGCTGAGCATAGCGCCTCGACAAGCTTTGACAAAGCGTCCACCATGTCGCGAGAGGGAATCCTCAGCACCAAGTGCTCGTGGGCCACCCTGGGATTGGCAAATACGGAATCGTTCATCCTAAGGGCCCACCTCGGAGTAAAGAGGGGAGCCATCTTGAGCCCTTCTTGGGGTAAAGGCGTCCAAAAAGAAGGCGTGGGCGCAATTGGGCCACTCCCCCCTAAGGAAGATAGAGGCCTGGGGGGACTGTCCACCAAAATCGAAGCCACGGGCGAAACCTTGGCCCTTTTCTTCAGCCCCTAGATGCTGGCCTCTGCAGCCCTTTTTCGTTCCCGAACCATGCGCCTAGCCAACGCTGCCATCTCTATATCTGGGGAAAAAAGGAGAATATTAGAAACTTGGGTAAAAAAGAGGAAAACTTCTACGCACAAATAAATCGACAGCTACCGTGCCTCAGGTGTGAAGGAAGGCTGGGAGGACACAGGCCGCACCTGTAGAGCTCTTCATTGTCTCCAAGCACCTCTGTATCCAAGGATGTGGCCAGCATCGCTTTCAACGTCACCTGCTCACAGGTTTGAAGATGTGGTCTTTTACATTTACCAACATGGTCTAAACCCCAGCTAAGCGGGACATCATAACTCTCAGCACTCTGAACGAAGAAAAAACCCTCCTTCCACTTCTTTATGGACGAAGGTTTTTCCTTCAGAACACTCTTCCCCCGCCTTGAGCTAACGATGACCCACCCAGTATAGCCAAGCCGGGCTAACTGGAAATAGACCTTAAACACATTAATGTTCATCACCCCACCCATCTTCTGGCAAATGACGATAAAAGCTAGAATCAGCCGGACCATGTTGGGCACCAGCTGGCTCAATGTGATACCAAAGTATCTGAGCACCAAGCAGAGGAAAGGATGGAGAGGAAGCTTGAGCTCGGCCTTCAGCTATTGCTCGTAGAGGCAAAGCTCGAAAGGCACCTGACTGGGCAAGACGTCGCATGCCCTCTCTCCAACCTTGGGAACCCTCATATGGAATTCCAGAGGGATCCTATACTTGACCCTAATTTTTATAAGGCTGGCCTCCCTCACGGCACTTGAAATGGAATTAGCTTCGAACGTCCATTTCTCCCTCTCAGTGTCCAAGGCATCATCCCTAATGGTCAATGACGCCCGAACATCCTCCTCTCCAGAAGACTCGGCCCTCGAGCCCCCTCTTTCTTCCCCCTTATACAGAACAAGGGCCCAGCCCACACCTGAGGGAGTCGAATCCGGAGAAGAGGCTTCCTCGATAGAAGGGGAGCTCATCGCCTCCCCTAAATCCCTTGACAGAGCCCCACTGGTATCACTGCCACCAGACATCTCACTTAGAAAGAAAGACTAGTTTCTGTGGAAGACCCCTAAATACGCCGAGCGCTCTTAAGCTCCCTAGATAAGCTAACTCAGGATCTCTCAAACCCGTAAAGTGAAGATAAAATAAAGAATGAACTCTCTTATATAGAAGCTAGGGGGCACCAAAATCGAGAAACATTCATCCGCGCGTCAGACGAAATGACACGCCCCCTGGCATTCCCAAGGCATCGTCGTGCCAGCTGTCATCATAGCCTGCCCTTCGCTTTGACCAACACGCCGCCCTCTGGGCAGCCAACGTTTAATGCACCCAACGGGCAGAAACCCATAGACTAAGGATATAAATGTTCTAAAAGGCCCAAAGGAAGAAAGGGACCAGGCTCATAATTTATTTCAAGTACTGGACGCTTGGCACATTTCTCCATAAATCTCAGCCTTGTCAATTCTCGGTCGAATCTCCAAAAAGTTCGAGTATATGAGCTACGTCGTATACACTCGGCACATTTTTCCAGAAATCCGAGCCTTGTCAACACTCAGTCGAATCTCCAAAAAATCCGAGCGTATGAGCTACGTTGCATACGCTCGGCACATTTCTCCAGAAATTTGAGCCTTGTCAATGCTCGGTCAAATCTCCAAAAAGTCCGAGCGTATGAGCTGCGTTGCATACACTCAGCATATTTCTCCAGAAATCTGAGCCTTGTAAACTCTCGGTCGAATCTTCAAAAAGTCAGAACGTATGAGCTGTGTCGCATACGCTCGGTACATTTCTCCAGAAATCCAAGCCTTGTCAACACTCGGTCGAATCTCCAAAAAGTCTAAGCGTATGAGCTGCGTTGCATACGCTCAGCATATTTCTCTAGAAATCCGAGCCCTGTCAATGCTCGGTCGAATCTCCAAAAAGTCCGAGCATATGAGCTGCGTCCCATACGCTCGGCACATTTCTCCATAAATCCGAGCCTTGTCAACGCTCGGTCGAATCTCCAAAGAGTCCGAGCGTATGAGCTGCGTCTCATATGCTAGGCACATTTCTCCAAAAATCCGAGCCTTGTCAACGCTCGGTCGAATCTCTAAAAAGTCCGAGCGTATGAGCTGCGTTGCATATGCTCGACATATTTCTCCAGAAATCTTAGCCTTGTCAACGCTCGGTCGAATCTCCAGAAAGTCCGAGCGTATGAGCTGCGTTGCATACACTCGGTACATTTCTCTAGAAATCCAAGCCTTGTTAACGCTCGGTCGAATCTCCAAAAAGTCCGAGCGTATGAGCTGCGTTGCATACGCTCGGTACATTTCTCTAAAAATCTGAGCCTTGTCAACGCTCGGTCGAATCTTCAAAAAGTCTGAGCGTATAAGCTGCATTGCATACGTTCGGTACATTTCTCCAGAAATTCGAGCCTTGTCAACGCTCGGTCGAATCTCCAAAAAGTCCGAGCGTATGAGCTGCGTCGCACACACTCGGCACATTTCTCCATAAATCCGAGCCTTGTCAACGCTCGGTCGAATCTCCAAAAATTCTGAGCGTATGAGCTGCGTTGTATACCCTTGGCACATTTCTCCAGAAATTCGAGCCTTGTCAACGCTCGATCGAATCTCCAAAAAGTCCGAGCATATGAGCTAAGTTGCATATGCTCGGCACATTTCTCCGGAAATCCAAGCCTTGTCAACGCTCGGTCAAATCTTCAAAAAGTCCGAGCGTATGAACTGCGTCACATATGCTGGGACTATCTACCCCTGGAAATCTGAGCTCAACCATGCAAAGACACTACACAAGGCTACTCCCAAGTTGGGGGGCTTTGGACCCCCTCCCTCTCAACTCACATAATCTGTCATTGAACCATACAAGTGTAGAAGGCAAAGGTATTATATGGGCACAGGGAATAAGAAAAGATATTTCATTAAAAATCAAATTATTACAGCTAACGACCTCGAAGTACAAGTAAAAGAGGACCTTAATGGCCTTGAAGTACAAGGAAAAGATAAAACACCAGACCCTTCAGGCCGCGCCATTTACAAACTCCCTCACCCACTTCAGGCTGAAAAGTTTTTGGCACGATCCCAAAAGAGCCGGCGCGAACCTGGGACTGTCAGTGTTAACCACTATGATCAGCCCCAGGTTGATGACGCCCTTCCCTCATCCCGCTATTGAAACAGAAGAATAGGGCAGCACCAATCCCTCTGCTGCCACCAGAAGAGCGAAAGCTGCCTTACTCTCAACTTCCAAGAACTCAAAGTAAGCAGCCCCAGCCCCTCCTCTTCTTCGGTTCCAAAGCAAGCCAGGGCATGAGGAGCCCACCTTCTAGAGACACGGCACTTCTCCTCCCTCAACTTCGCTCGGAGTCTGGAAGAAGCCCGTGTCTCCACTCGGAGTGAAGAAGAAACCCGAACCATAGTAACTGCTGATAATGGCTATCCTCAAGAAGTGCTTTTCTCTCCCTCTCCTCATCTTAGGAACTAAACTTGTTTCTGCTTAAAATACAAGATGTCAGAGAACCCTATTTATAAGACTAGGAAACACGCTAAGCGATACAAATTAAATACGGTTTTACAGTTTCGAGGAGACTCTTCGTTTCTCCAAACAAATTTTCACCTTTCGAAGGCAGCGGTGCTATTTTCAAAAGCGGTTAGTTAAAGCAGGTTTGACCCTGCAAGTTCTAGAAGCCCTGCGATATGGCCCCAAACTTTCCAGGTCCACAATGATTCTTGATCGCTCGGCATGATTCTTCAACGGTTCTCCAAAAAACCGAGCCTTGTCTATCGCTCGGCACGATTCTCCAACGATTCTCCAAAAGAACGAGCCTTGTCTATTGCTCGGCACGATTCTCCAACGGTTCTCCAAAAGACCGAGCCTTGTCTATCGTTAGGCGCGATTCTTCAACGATTCTCCAAAAGTCCGAGCCTTGTCTTACGCTCGGCGCGATTCTCAAACGATTCTCCAAAAGTTCGAGCCTTGTCTATCGCTCGACATGATTCTCCAATGGCTCTCTAAAAGTCCGAGCCTTGTCTATCGCTCGGCATGACTCTCCAACGACTCTCTAAAAGTCCGAGCCCTGTCAATCACTCGGCACGACTGAGCTTTGTTTATCGCTCAGCCCGATTCTCACATGGCTCCCCAAGAAGACCGTGTCCCACCTATTGCTTGGCTAGTTAATCCAAAAAGCCCAAGGGACTAATCCACGTTCCTAATGTTCGGCCTCGGACCCAAAATCAAGTTTGTTTCGTCGTTTGCTTTGTGAGTTGGAAGTATGAAAGCCAAAAATATCGCGTAAAGAAAAGATTAAAAGGAAAGACATTTTATTCAGAGAATTACAACTAACGGCCTTGAAGTACAAACTAAAAAGGGCCCTAACGGCCTCGAAGTACAAAGAAAAAGTTAAAATGCTCGGCCCCTCAAGCAGTGCCGGTGACAAGCTCCCACACCCTCTTTAGGCTAAAAGACTCCTGGTACAATCCCGAAAAACTCCTAGCATGAACCTGACACTAAAAGCGCTCACCTGGCAGGTATAGCCCCAGGCCCA
Organism: Bretschneidera sinensis; assembly: GCA_023935145.1. Taxonomy (NCBI): domain Eukaryota; kingdom Viridiplantae; phylum Streptophyta; class Magnoliopsida; order Brassicales; family Akaniaceae; genus Bretschneidera; species Bretschneidera sinensis. The sequence continues at coordinate 24,759,638 of CM043697.1, read as the reverse complement.
GGTGCCCTCCTCATCCCCTCTTCTTCTTCTTCTTCTGTTCCAATACGCTCAAGGGGTCGAGGAGCCCACCATCCAGAGACACAGCACCCCGAATCGTAAAAGAATCCAAGGTACTCCTTTGAGGTCGACCGTGTCCCTCTTCTTCTTCCGTCCCTTGAAACGGAGAAGGTCTCGGCGCAAAGAATCTTCCCAGCTCCCACTCGAAATCTGGAAGAGGTTCTTGCCTTCACTCAGAATTTAAAAGAGGTCCTGACCCTCGTTCGAAATTAGGGAAAAGACCATGGTCGTTGAACCACGATCCTCCTCCAAGGTAGTTTCGTCCTCCTCTTTGGCTTCCATAAAACCCTCAAGAGGTTGATAACCCCCCTCCCCCTCTGTGGTCATTACCCTCGGCTCTCCTATCAAAAAGTGGTGACTCCCTCTCAAACTATTCAGAAACTGAAGTCACTTAAAACACAAGGTATCAGAGACCCGAATTTATAAAAAAGGAAAACACGCTCGACGAAGAGGAATAAATGCAGCAACGAAAAAAGAGGAAACGTTCCACTTCTCCAGCCGACCTTTCGCCTCTCGAAAGTGACGTTCCGATTACCAAGGACAACCGCCCAAACGTATAACTAGTCTTACGGTTCCAAGATGCCCTCTCAAGTAGTAATGGTCCAGCTCTCGCGCATGTCCTAGGCCCGATTAAAAGCCCACCCCAACAAATAACTTCCTCAAGCACATAAATATACTCGAGGAAGTGGGGGGCTTGTGATGTGGCCCAAAATACTTCGGCCCAGAACACTTCAGGACCAAAATACTCCAAGTGCCCGAGCCCGACGAACGACCTATTCCGACCCATACCGGCCCAGCTGGCTCTGGCCCAAACAAGCCTCAAACCCAACCGAATGCCCCAAAAGGACCCAACAGGCCCAATGACCTCCCCAGGCCAAACAAACGATCCACATATTCTCCGGCCCAACGAAGTCTCCAGGCCTGAAAATGACGGCCCAACAAACCTACGATGGGATCTCCCCCTACAGCCGTCAGCAGCCCTACAGTCGCCAGCCACCCTACGAAGTTATCAGCAACCCTGCAGACTGACAGCCACCCTGCAGCTGCCCTACGGCCGCACTATCACCCAAGCCCGCTATCATAACCACCTCGCCAGCAGACGCCTATAAATGGGCCAAGGTATGGACTTCACCATTCATATTCAGACACACCCGCACTCGCACTTAACACACTTAGGCCCTCGGCTTCTTTTGAGCCCTCGGCTTCTCCCTTAAATTGTTGCTAACTTAAGTGTCGGAGTGACTTCGGAGGTCTCCCCCTCCCCTCCTTCCGAGGGCCTTCAATTCACCCTTTTCACTTGTGCAGGATCCAGGCCAAGTCCCCACTCAGGCCGAGTCTTCAACCAGGTCAAGTTCCCACTCAGGCCAAGTCCTCAACTAGGTCAAGTCCCCACTCAGGTCAAGTCCTCAACTAGGCCACGTCAGCTTCCAGGCCACGTCAGCACCAACAATTTTTGGCATCAACACACCCTTTACCACCCGTCCTTCAAGTAGGATGTTTAAATATGTGCATTTGGCAGGTCTTTTCTTTTTCATTTTACATTTTGTCACAATTAAGAATAGAAATGTTATCCATGATTATCCATTGCTTCATCTTTTTGTTTGATTTGTTCCTCTGATGTGTTTTTCTATTTGTAGTCATTCTGGGTAGACAACCAAACCGGCAATAAGCACAATAAGGCATTTATTCCTTTGGATGGTAACATTGCGCCTCTTTATGATCGTGGATTTGCGCTGGGTTTGATTTCAGCAGATGGTTCAAGTAATTTGGAGGGGTAAATGCTATCTAGATTTTGTTCTCTTCTAAATGAACTGTATTTATGGTTCTTATGTGATCTTAATGCACTCAGCATATGAAAATATGTGCTGGAATAACTGGTTGAAAACATAACTTCACATGTGGTTTCACGTTAACATTGCTTATTCTTATATACAATATTTTTGGTTCCTATGCTACTTTATCTATATTATATGTTTTAACCTTTTGTCTTGTTGCAGAGGCCTGGAGATAATAGATGATGCTGCCCGTTGTTTCAATTGTGGTTCTTACAGTCATTCTTTGAAGGAGTGAGAAAAGCCACGTGATAACATTGCTGTCAGTAGTGCTCGAAAGCAGCACAAGTCAAAACTACCAACTCGATATTACCAGAGCTCCGCTGGTGGAAAGTATGATGATCTGAAGCCAGGTGATCTTGGTGCTGAAGCCCGAAAACTTTTGGGCCTAGGGGTAATGTTGCTTCTTTTATTCTGTGGGAAGATGCTTAGTTTCTTTCAGTGAATGTTTTATGCTGGCATCATCCTAGTGGTTGTTTGCAATACTTAAAGAAATCATCTACGACTCCTATCCCCATTTATAATAATAGCTGCACATGGCTTTGGATAAAGCTTTTACAAGGGTTTGTTGATATTGAGTCCAGATACACTTACCATGAATTTTTCTGAACTTCAATCAGTCATTAGATTGGGCATACACTTTAATGTTTTTGTTTCTTCCTTCTTCAGCTTGAAATGCTTCTATTCTTATACAGGAGCTTGATTCTCCCCCTTAGCTTAACAAAATGCGCGAAATTGGGTACCCACCAGGATATCTAGGTAGGTATTTTTGAATTTCATTTTTATTTTAACAATTGTAATACTTTTTGTTCTTCTTCCCTTTCTTTTGCCATTTCTCCTGATAAGCAGACTGCTTTGGAGTTGAGTAAATACTCAAGACTGAGGTGGACCTAGTTGCTGCGTCTTATGTTTGCTTAGGGTTTCCTTCTTCTCTCAATTTTTTTTTTTTTGATCTGTAAATGTTAATATATTAATCAATATGTACAAAATACTCTGGGCATACCCAAGAGATATAGCGTGAAAGCATATACAGAAAAACAAAATTTACAACTTAAGTCTTAGCTCAGGAAAACTCGCATATACTATTCTGTACACATGAATTTTAATTTTCCTGGCTATGCTTCTAGGATGGACTACAGTTCCATCAAACTGTCTAGCATTTCTAGCAAGCCATATGTGGTAAACAGTGCTAGCCAGAGCAGCAATCTTGGCTTTGGCTGGAGGACCTTTTTCCTTTAGCTTCTTTGTAAATCCATTTTACTACACTCTTTATTGTATTCATGCCTCTTTTAATACCCAGTCATCCTTTAATGGCTGACCAGATGGCTAAACTAATCTGGCATGTAAAAAAGAGATACTCTATTGATTCTTCTGACTCTCTGCAAAGAGGGCACATTCTGTCCATTTCAAAGAATTGAAGCTTGTCTTTTGTGAGGAGTTTTTCCTTCATTGCCAGCTAAAGGATAAAAGAGTGCCCAGGAGGTTTGGAGACCTCTTGGCCTGAAATTGTTATATACCTTTTTGATGCTCAATTGCTCTTTCTCTTCCCATTCCAACATCCTAGATCGAGCTTGTTGAATGGACCCTTTTGAAGAAATCAACTCATTTTTTATTTCAAGAATTTTCTTCCATAATATCGAGTCTTCATGCTTGGAATTTTCTTCTCTCATTTTTCTTCCCCCCTTCTGGTGGAGAGGTTATTTAGGCCTTCCCTCATGATGTTTGGCTCATAGACTCTCGCGTGCTAAATTATATGATGTTTGGTCATGCATTTCTTTTCACTTGGGTGTGGGACTATGAGCTCATTGTCTTCTGAGTTTATCATAGAGGGACCTCTTGTGGGATTGGGGCTGTCGTTCCATATAATCTTTAATGTCAATTGCTAAGGGTTGCAGCAACCCAATTGGTTTTAATTTTTTTTTTATATTACCAGCTTTACTTCCTCAAATTTAAAATATCATTTATTGCCCTTGTAACTCTTCCTTTGGGATGTTTAGATCCAGATGGTGAGGATCAGCCATCAGGAATTACAATATACGTTGATAGGGACATCAAGGAAGAACAAGAAGATGGGGAAATTACTGAAAGAGACCTTCCTGAACCACGAAGGAAAACGAGTGTTGAATTTCCAGGAATAATTGCACCAATCCCTGAAAATGCAGACGAAGGACTTCGGGCACCTTTGCCTACTTCTGATCCGTCTCGGAGCCGATCACACCACATATGGAACCATTCTTCTCAACCTAGCAGTAGAGGGCATCATCATGAGCAAAGGTGGTTTGGGGATTTCAGAGATGATGGACCTCCTGGTGTTGATCCAGTATTTAGCTCATCCATGTCTAGTTACCCTCCAAGGTATGGTGGGTATGATTCTGGTTACAGTTCTTACGGTCCAAGAGATTATAATCCAAGACCCAGAAGCCCTACCCTAGGGAGGTCCCAATCTGACAGAGCAAGAAGAAGCCCTTTGGTTTATGAAGATTTTGTGAGTCAACGATCTTATAGTTCTTCACCATATGCATCATCTAATCGGTATGCTTCACCAAAAGATTATGGCTCAGCCAGATTTGAAAATGAGACTTGTGAAAATCGGGATGACCGCAACCTGGATTCTTTGAATCGAGATGAGTATGATGGGTATCTCCATCGTAGTAGGAGGTGAATGGCATCATGTGATTTGTAACATTTATTACATTTTCCCCCCGCATGTTATGCATATTACTAGGCCCAAGCCCTGCTAAGATTCCTTCAGCTCAACTTTATCATATTGGGAGAGATGTCAAGGCATTTCTCTAACTTGTAAAGTTGCTTTTCGTAACAGAGAGATACAGCAGATTTCTTTATCACCAACCAGGAAGAGAGGTTTTGTACAATAAATTGGATAGAGTTCAGATTAGTATTATCTTACCAAATTTTCATATAGGGCGACAGGTTCCAGAATATAAAATCTGTGAAATTGTGGAGTTAGTTTCACTCTTTTTTAACTCTAAATAGTTCATCTCGTAAGAATCCGCATCGCTTGATTACTTTCCATACAGTTATGGCTTATGACTCATGTCCCTGGCAACTGGATATTGAGGTCATGAGCTGACAAGTTAATTTTATGCATTCAGTACTGATATACTTACTATTCAAGTATTTTGCACAAGTTTTTCACACGAGTAGGAGAGTTCACTAGTAGTAACTTATAGATGTTACAACTCGCATAGGGAGGGGCGGCGGCGCTAAAATGCTTCAAGGTTTTAAAAAAAGTTTAGCTCTTCAATGGCATATAATTTTTTGGTCATGGCGTATACTCTGACATGGGGCTTATATTTTCTACATTTGAATGTTTGTTTGAAGCGTATGTTTTATTAGATTTTTATGAAAAAGTGGTAGAGAATTAAAAAAATATGGTTTTGATGATTTATTACTAAAAAAGTAAGAAAAAATAAAATTTTATTTCAATATCTAATGTTTATTTTTAAGTTATTTAAAATTTGTTGATAATTAATTAATTTAATTTTATTTGAATATTAATTAATATTATTTTAACTAATTAATTATGAATTTTTTGAAACATCCAGACTTTTCAAAAAGTATATGCCCAAACGTTTAGGTTTACACATCACTTTATGAAAACAAAATATCTCACCCAACACATTCTCGCCTATGAAAACAATCGTTACAAGAGACATCACCAATGCATTTCTGTACTGTATGAAAATTTTGTACATTTAATTCATCATTTAATGTCTCGAGTGTAAATACTAGCCACTATACTTGAGTATGTGGAGGTTAGGTTTAATTCGCATGTTAGCAACTTCTTTTTTTGGTAAAGAGAAAGTTTAGGTGTTGGTTGAAAAAAAATATAGCAATTTAGATTGAATATTATAACATGAGAAGAATATAAAAAAATAAAAAATAAAACCTTGTGCACAAATCAATTTTCTTATGCATTGCCTTCCCACCAACCCCATCTTACTCTACAAATTGAAAATAAAAATTAAAAAATCAAATTCTAGTACAATAAGCTAAAAAAAAGGATTGAAATGTTGTTTATAAAGATTGCAAGACAATGATGACTGATGTTGATGGTGTTGTTAAAATTGAAGAATAAGATAGTGAAAAATGGATATTTATCGCAAGAGAGTCGTGTGAGTTCATTGGCCTTGAGAGTAGCTCGCTAGCTGGTATATTTCGGAATTGATGTCCTTGAGAGTAGCTCGCATATTTCGGAATTGATGACTCGATGCAACAGGTTAGCAGCGATCTACTCTTCAGGATTCAACTACCTTGTCCTCTGTAATTGCGCACATAAAAATGCAAAGGTTCAAGTGAAAGCTCATATCCATTCCTTCGAGTGAACATAAAAGTAATTTATAGAAATGAAAGCTATTTGCTATGGGAAAGTAAGCAAAATATAGAGAATGATTCTGTATTTTTGTATGTTAAAAAGTGAGGAGAGCTGGTAGTCTATTTATAAGAGAAGTGAGGGAACAAAGTATTTATTATATGACTGTAGAAATGCAATGGCTAGAAAAAGCCAAATGAATACTCAGCAATTAATAAAATATAACTGACCAATTTAATGTAATAAATATAATTAGGTTATAACTGCAAACTTATTGTATAGTTGTAGGCATCTAAGGCCTAACTCATTGTAAGAAAGTGGTATTTGAGTTTTGAAATATCACTATATTTCCAACAATCCCACACTATTTAAAAGCTGAAAGATAAGTAATGCAGGACGATCCGAGTCAGATGATGCTGAGTTGTCAGATAGCACGTTGCTGGCACTGAGGTACCTAGAGTTGACAGATCAGTGCAAAACTGGCAGGTGGACTACCTAGAACGGGCCATGGGCTCAGATCGGTCCCCGGAAGACCCTAGTTTGATTGGAAACTAGTTTCTGGGCAAAACTTTCAGCCCTGAGCGTCATTATTTTTAAGCCAAAAAACGATGTTTAGGCCCTCAATTTGGCAGCTTTCAGTTTTTAGGAAACTTTTTATTTTTATTTGCAATTACTTCAAATTCAGCCTTAATTTAATTTTCCTATTTTAACTTGACCTTATAAATAAGGTTTTAGGGTTTAGTAAACATTATTATTGAGTTGCATAATTTTGAATAAAATTCAGAGTTCCTCTGTTTTTTTAAGGTTTTTTCTCTTGTGTTATTTTTTTCCCTGTGAATTATCTGTTGAAAATTAACCTGCAGAATAATTACTATTCTGCCCGGTGTTAGTTGGTATCAGAGCTTCAGCATCTTCCTGGGGTTAGATTTCATCAGTTCTATGGCTGGTGGTCATGGTCGTAGTCGTCGCGGGGAGGTTCCGAACAAGGAAGTCCCACACTGTGATTGTAACATTCAGGATGCGATGAATGAGGATTTACAGAGGCAGGTCACAGAGTTAACCCAGCGTCTAGCGGCGCAGAATTTCAGTGATCGTAAGATGGAAGATCACGATTCTGATTCCAGTTTCGAAAACCTGCATCACAATCCTGCTCGATTCTAAGAGCACCGTGGTCGGGAAGAACATTATGGAGACCTCGGTTTCAAAGTGGATCTGCCCGAGTTTTCTGGTACGTTACAAGCCTAGGGATTCGTTGATTGGTTGAATGAAGTGCAGCGTATTTTTTAGTATAAGGAAGTCCCAGATCGTGTCAAAGTGAAACTGGTCACCATCAAACTCAAAGGTAGAGCATCTGCGTGGTGGGAGCAGTTGAGGCGCTCACGCGGTCGGTAGGGCAAGGCCAAGATCACAGATTAGGAGAAGATAAAGAAGAAGATGAAGGGTCACTTCCTTCCTTTCGGCTACACTCAAACCTTGTTTCAGCGACTTCATTCGTTGAAGCAAGGCACGAGATCGGTGGATGATTACACGAAGGAGTTCTATCAATTAATAGCCCAGAATGATTTATCCAAGACAGAGGAGCAGATGGTGGCATGGTATTTGAGGGGGGTTACGGTAGCCCCTACAGGATGTCCTCAGCCTTCACTCGCTGTGGACCATTTTTGAAGCATACCAGCGTGCACTTACAGTATAAAAACAGCAGAACAGGAGGCCAATGAACCGAAGCAGCGATCAAAGCAGTCGGCCAATTCGCCCTCAAGAATTTCGTCCTGCCCAGCAGCCACCCCAAGGTAACCCTAGCTCAAATATTAGATGTTTCAGATGTGGTGAATCGGGACATAAATCGACTGAGTGTAGAAAGCCTGCTAGTCAAAAGGGCAAAAATCTCCTAATTGAGGACAACGTGGTAGACGAAACTGAGGAGATTGGAGAGCCTGTGTACGACGATGATGAAGATGGAGATGTTGGGTATGTGAAACAGAAGATTGCAGAGAGGACGAAAGAATTTGTTGATCTTGATGAGCAGGAAGTTGTTTATGATGGGGAGCGATTGGAGGATCAGAGGCTTATTGATGACATCAGTAAGCACAATAATGCAGTGTTGCATTTGTTGGTCCAAAAATCTGCAAAAGTTCAGGCTAGGCCAGTTGAGAAGAATTTTGAATTGTCCATTGTGTCCCCAAAGTTAAACGATAGAAAAAATTACGATGCTCCTGGGGAGAACAATAGGAGACACTATGATGCCTATGAAGAAAATGATAGGAGAGTTTATGAAGTTAATCGAGAAATTATACCAAGGAAGCCTCCTGATAGGCATTTCTCTTTGGATCCAATCATCATTAGTCCCAAGATTGAATTACCATCAGTGATTTTGGATATGATTAATTCCACTTTTGATGGATTAGATAGTGAGAATTACCCAGTTAGGTCCAGGGATGGTACAGAAGGAGTTTATTTCATGCTGGATTCATCAGGCCAGAAATTTGTTACTGTTTTTAAGCCAATTGATGAGGAACCATTGGCAGTGAACAACCCTCAGAGGTTGCCATTGTCACCAAATGGTGAAGGGTTAAAGAAAGGAACGAGAGTTAGAGAAGGAACACTTAAGGAATTTGCTGCTTACATATTGGATCATCTGAAGAGCGGGCGCCGCTCGTTATTTGGTTATGAGAAGGGCTTTTTTGGGGTACCCCCATAGTTATGATTAAGTGCTTGCATCAGGGATTCAACCATCCTGGGGAAATAAAGTCCAAGATTGGGTCATTACAGATGTTTATGGAGAATGATGGTGGTTGTGAGGATATGGGTCCTGTAGCATTCCCAGTTGAGGAAATCATTGACTACATAAAATCACTTGATGCTGAAGAAGATATCGCTCTTATGGAATTCTATGGATGGGACATACCACTTGAATGTGCTCGTACACTCCGCATCTCTACCATACTCTTGAAGAAAAGAGTTGAAAAATGGCTGACTCCCTTTGACATTGGAAGCATAATGTACAGAGAAACCTTGACAAAGAAATTTATCCATGAGCAGGTGAAGCTAGCCATTCACGAGAGTAATGCCAAGTACAAGGCTCAGAGCAACAGTCATCGTCATCAGGTACATTTTGATGTTGGTGATTTTGTTTGGGCAGTATTAACTCGCGATCGTCTTCCCGTGGGAGAGTATAATAAGCTTAAGGAGTTGAAGATTGGACCCTGTGAGATCCTGCAGAAGATCAATGATAATGCCTACAGACTACGCCTACCCAGTCATTTGAGAACTTCTGATGTCTTTAATGTGAAACACTTGAGCCCTTGTTTTGGGAATTCCGATGAGGCTATTGTGAACTCGAGGACGAGTTCTTTCCAACCCGGAGTGACTGATGCAGGAGGATCCGAGTCAGATGATGTTGAGTTGTCAGATAGCACGTTATTGGCACTAAGGTACCTAGAGTTGGCAGATCAGCGCAAAACTGGCAGGTTTACTACCTAGAACGGGCCACGGGCTCATATCGGGCCCCGGAAGACCTTAGTCTAATTGAAAACGAGCTTCCAGGCAAAACTTTCAGCTCTGAGCGTCGTTATTTTTAAGCCAAAAAATGACATTAAGGCCCTCAATTTTGCAGCTTTCAGTTTTTAGGAAACTTTTTATTTTTATTTGCAATTACTTCAAATTTGGCCTTAATTTAATTTTCCTATTTTAGCTTGACCTTATAAATAAGGTTTTCGGGTTTAGTAAACATTATTATTGAGTTTCGTAATTTTGAATAAAATTCAGAGTTCCTCTGTTTTTTTAGGGTTTTTTCTCTTGTGTTATTTTCTTCTCTGTGAATTATCTGTTGAAAACTAGCCTGCAGAATAATCGTTATTCTACCCGGCGTCAATAAGTCTTCTTAAGAATTTTCGAAGAAATTTTCCAAAATAACATGAAAATGCAATGCATCGATAGTGGTACCTTTGGGGCTATGAACTATACCTATGATATATGAATAATGATCAATAGGAGATTGGTGAAATATAAAATTTCTATGAACCAAGAATACTCAGAATAGACCAATTAACTCATAACCCACATTACATCCTTAAGTTCTGAGTCAATTCAAAATCAAGGTGGCACAAATAGATCGTGAGCCATGCCTTGATATCCATGAGTACTCTAGAGAATTGCCTAAGCCTCATAGGAAGTGATCCCACTTTCACATCCATATAGGTGGATTCATAAGTGTGTACCACGGTTAACACACAATTCGCAAAGGATTATGGTATATATTAGGAGTTATTACTCATCCTAACAATCAGCGTTGGGACTATCACACCGTAGGAAGGGAATCTCAAAAATAAATATCTGATAGTGCACAGATGATTAACCTAGTGACTTATTCTTCCCATATGAACCTACTTCCTAAGATCTCTAGTCACATAGGTTGAGTTTCCGTCACCGATGATCTTGTTATATGCATAAGTCTCATTCCTCTCGTTGTTTCACTCACTTACTTCTTGATTAGTGGTTTTCTCAAAAGATCGCCAAATTCAACTCTGACCTCTTAAAGTCAAGAGATATCATCCCCATTATCTAACTACTCTATTACTACAATAAAAGCTCATCTTTAATTCCCTAGAATACAATGTTAACATCCATACAACTCATACAACTATAAATAAGAATGCTTCACCAAACAGTTTATCTTGAATTAAAATTAAATGTTACTAAAACAAGCCAATTCACAGTTATAAACGATATAGAAGACAAATTAGATGAATACGAGATTATTAGGTTACTTACGGCGACTGTGAGCTAGTTCCAAAACATAAAAACAAAATCAAGATGGGCTTGTAATATTTCTGAATATCCACATCTTTTATTTCACTTCTCTGTAAATTTTGGCTATACAGAAGTTGGAAGGTTTCCTTATGATGTTTGATATTTTAGTTTTCAAATTACAATCAGATTTATGGTGCATACCGATAATAAATTTGTAGTGAAAAAAAATACAACTTAGAACATCTGTGTGATGTCACGAATGGAATGACTGAGAGCCTGGATGAAGATTGAAGAAGATGTTCGTCGACTGATGGCTGAGGTCTGATGCTGAGTGGTTCGACTTTGAGAAGTGAGAGAGACGAAGAGCAGGAGAGAGAAAGAGAGACAGAGAGGCGTTGTGAGCTTGTGACTGACAGAGAGGCAGATATGAGAGAACTGAGAAGAGAGGAGGGCAGGAGCTGTGAGGTGTGCGCCGTGTAGTGTGGAAAATCAGAGATGGAGAAGAAAGAACTAAGAGAGAGGCGTTGCGTACTCATCTTAGCCTTAAGGATTTTAATTTTTGGGGTAACAGATAAGTGACTTGGTTTGGGTAATAGGTAAGCGGATTGCTTACGTGGTAAAATACTACTATCATATTGCAAATAAGTTTAAAAGTACTGTTAGTTGGAATGTAAGATTTTTAAACACAATGATTTAGTAAAAAACTCGATAAAAGTGATTAATACTGATTATTTGTTGATAAGGTGATTAATACCTATTATCGATCTCTGTAATTTGAAGTCTAGTTTTTGGCATTTCTCTTTTTCGTCGGCAATCTTTCTCTTGTATAGCTTTAGGTTTTTTGTAGGATTGAGAAGATCGAGAAGTTCAAAGCCTTAATTTGAATTTGAAGACTCTTTTTAACGTGAAATTGAGTACTGGAATTAATCAATTTTTATTTTGTTAATGTTGGTTTCTTATTAGTAGGTTTTAGGATCGAGAGAACCAAGAAGTTCAAAACCCTAATTCAAACTTCAAGATTTTTTTTTTGGGCGTGAAGCCAAGGTCTAAGATTAATCACTTTTGATTTCATTAATATTGTTTCTTAGTAGTAGGCTTTAGGAGATCATTAATTATTTATTTGGGTTTTTTAATATAAAATTGGTTTATAAATGAGCACTTGAACTCAAAACCTCAACCTAAAAAATCATTTGTGCTAAAATTCTAGGGCTTAAGAGTTTTATATTTTATCTTTTTTCCTTTTTTAAAAATTGAGGGTATAGGATTTGTACTTGGAAATTCATTTATGTATAAGAGATGTAGTTAACAATTGGGTTAAACCAAGCCATAGGTTTCAGAGGTTGTTCGTACAATGAATTATGATATGAACAAAGATTATTGTTGATGCCAAAAAATTGTTATCGGGTCGGAGGATCGAAATGTTGGATCTGCACATGATAAAGGGAAAACAATGATCTAAAGGGTCACCGGAGGAAAATGGGGAGTGGTGCCTCCGAGGAATCTCTGATACCTTTGTTAGTCTAGGGTTTAGAGAGAGTAACAGCAGTGATAGTGATGAATAAGGAATGACCTATATTTTTCGTACCTTGGACCCCTTTTTATATCCGTGATTCGTTTAGGGAATTAAATATGTTATTTGCTTAGGGATGATGCGGTCCCTAAAATACAACCTAAGTTCTTGTGGCTTGACACATGAAAAGTTTGTTAGCAATAACAACGTCATGAAGTGTTTTGCTACGTGTCCCTTGCCAAGCGTTGTCATCAGGTTGTTCGAATCCGAAGATTTTATTTATCCACGTGTTCGATCATCATTGGCAGGCAAATTATCCATGTGCTTGATTATTGAAGGATGAATTTTCCCCTGCATCGGAAGCCCCCCACTTCTTTAAGTATATTTATATGTTTGAGGAAGTATAATGGAGTTTAAGTTGTTGGTCGCACGCCTTACTTTGAGAGATGCAGGTCTAAGCATATGAGGCCCAATCAAAATCTTCGGCCTTGGAGATGTTTTTCCAAGCGTATGAAGTTCAATCAAAATGCTCAGCCTTTGAGACGTGGGTCTGAGCATATGAGGCTTAGTCAAAATGCTCAGCCTTGGAGATCTTTGGTAGAAGAGTTGACCTATAGGATGTTGGGCCTGCGTAATATCTTAGGTTGTCCCTTTTGACTTGGGCCCATAGATGAATTGTGGCTTGCTATTTTTTGCTTTAGGCCCATACAAGACCTTTGGGCCAAAACATTTTGTAGAGGTATTTAATGTTGGAGCGTTGCACTGGAGTTTTAGGGGGTGGAATGACGAAGCATGCTCTTGATGGAACATTTCTCAGTTGTCTTTGGGAACGCAACAATGGTGCCTATCCTAGACTATGCGAAACATTTGAAACTTTACACTTGGAATGGAGTTAATTTTTCTCGTAGATCACACCTGGATTCTTATATAAGGGGGAGCTTCCTCTCATTTTTTCACTTCACCCATTTGCACTCGGAGTGAAAATTTTGAAAGCCCTCGGAGTCTTCCAAATTTTGAGAGCCCTCGGAGTCTTCTGTTGATCAGAAAGGTCAGTCACTTGGGAAGGTTCGAGACGTCAGAGCTTATTCAGGGTTGGAGTCAGTAGAGTGCTCAGAGTTGCTTCTTTGGTGATCTGCTCTGTTAGTGAGTCCTTTTCTCAATTTTATAATGTCTTCCATTGGTAGTTATTGCGATAGGCCTAGTGACAATAATAGTGGTAATGGGGATAGTGAGGAACTTTCTAAAGAGCTGAATGAGAAAATGGGTCTGGTTTGTGCCTCGAGTGAGGGTGAGGCCTCGAGAGGCGATGATGCTCGGGATGGACTGTTGGCAATGGTTCCCTACGATGAAGAGGAAGAGGAGGAGGAAGGAAAAGAATCTTCTTCTGAGGATGAGGATGATAATATCCTTGCGGAGCTAAATGGAGATATGAGCATGGAGAAATGGGTACAATGGTTATATAGGGCAAACTTTGTGCCAAAAAAATTGGAAGGAGAGGAGGTTGAGGCTCTTAGGCTTGAATACTGGATTCCTGAGGAGTTTGTTTTGAGGAACGTTGGGGTAAGGGAGAAGATTTGTGATGTCCTTCCGAGCGAAAAATCCTTCAAGATTTGTGTTTATACTCAGCACTTGAAGGCTGTGCTCAGATTTCCTATTTATCCTTTCTTTTGCCTTGTCTTGAGGTATTTTGACATAGCTTTATACCAATTAGTGCCCAACTTCGTGTGTTTGATTACATCATTCATAAACATTTGCACGGATATGAAGGGACTGATGAGCATAAATGTTTTCAAATCCAATTCCCAAATTAGTAAACACGGGCAGTACGGCTGGGTAGTGATTAGCTCTAGGGCCAAGAAGATGTTGTTGAAGAAGACCCCTCTTCTATCAAGTAGTGGAAGAAGACATTCTTTTTTGTCAAGAATGAGAAGATTTTTGGAGTTCCATTAACTTGGAGTATGGATCATGTGGGAAAATGCAAGGAACCACATCTTTTGAACCGTGAACAGGAGACATTGAAGGCCATGATTGTCGCACCTATTGATGTTGGCATTTTATATGATAATGAAGAGCTGGCGAAGTGTGGCCTCTGCCTTCGATGCCTAGAGGAGACCCTTAAGAGTGGTATACCCTTGAACACCCCTTCCATTGACTTTTTCCTTATTTTTACTTATATTTGTGCTTTTTATTGAATAAAGATAGATGCTACAACAAAGGCTAAAGAGAGGGCGAAGAAGATGGCCTTAGAGAGGAACAAAGCTGCTCGGACAGGTAAACAGCCTATACCAACTAAAGGGTTTTTTAAGAAACAGCCTCGGGCTCCTTCCCCTGTTCCTATTGACATGGATGGTTTGAGCCCTCCTGAGCCTTCAGCTAAACTGATGACTGTTTCAACTGCACCTCTGTTTGAGTCTTCTTACCCCTCATCCTTGTCTCAAAGGGCTCCTTTAGATGCTAGGATCCACAAGCCCAACTGGGGCATAAAGACAGACGATTCTATGTTCGCTCATGCCCAGGTTGCGAGAGAGCATCTTATCCTTGGTATTCCTCCATGAGATGTAATCGAGCTCAAGAGGAAGCCTATTGAGATCTTGGGCTCTGTAGTTGAGGTATTGGCCTCTCAAGTAAACGACCCCGCCTTTGTTTGTTTATACTTTTAGTTATTCCTACTATGGAGTAACTTAACGTGTTTTTCTGTTTTTATCTCAGTCGAGCATCGTGATTGGGATGTTGTCTCGCCGCTTTTTGGATATGAATGACAAGTTGACCAGGTGTCAGTGAAAGTTAGATGATAGCTGTGGGCACATCCAATAACTCCAGAGTTCTTTGGAGAGAGTTCACTGTGGTAAGGAGGAAGCCGAGAAGTCCAGGATCAAGGCCGTAGAAGAACAAGAGGTGATGTGGAGAGAGAGGGATGCTGCCAGAGTCGTCGAACAGCGCCTAAAGAAAAAGATGGAGGCAGCCATAAGGAGGGCCGTAGAGGAAGCTATGGAAAACTTCAAGAACTCATCCTCCTTCCAAGAGGCCGTGGAGGAGGAAAGAGGGCTCAAGTACCTTGAGGGGTTCATGGAAGCTAAGAGGAAGGCCGAGTTGCTCTTCCCTTCGATTGACTTTTTAGCCGTTGAGCTTTCGAATTCAGGGGAGGAAGGCATTATAGTAGAGGGAACCTAGGTCAGAGAGGATGAAGAAGTGCAGACAGAGCCGAGCAATGCTGCAGAGGAGGTCGCACCCGACGGGGAGCCGACGCTTGAGGGCATTGTAGTTTTTTTCTCTTCTTTATTTTTCTTTGCAATCGGTAGTGCCTTTTTTGACTTGTACACATATTTTTCATTAATGAAGTGCCATCTTTCTTGTGTGTTATCTCTTGCAATTCTTTCTTTACTGATGAGGGATTTTAAGGGTAGAGGTCTTGGAAAACAAAATGTAAGGGGTAAATTGCTTTAACTTACAAGTAGAATGCTGTGAAAATAAAACGTTCTTTTATTGATAACTGGCACATTTCACAAGTTCTATCGACAAAACAAGTAAGATAAAAACTCAAATGAGAACTTCTGGGAGCACACTATTGATAGAATTTGTGAAGGTTCTCTGCATTCTAAGTTTGAAGTATGGGCTTACCACTCAATTCTTCAAGCTCAAACGTACCAGATTGGCAAACTCTCTTGATGCTATACAGATCTTCCTAGTTAGGGAGGAACTTTCCCATTTTTCAAGGATGGAGTACTTCATTTTTTCGCAGTACTAGATTGTATGACTTAAAATTCCTCTCTCAGACTCAGGAGTTGTAATACCTAGCAACTTTTTGCTGATAAGCGGCTAGTCGGATGTGAGCTTTGTCTCGAGCTTCGTCGATAAGATCATCATTCATCTGCAAAGCTTCTTCGTTATTGATTTTTTTGAAGTTCTACACCTGTAATGAGGACACCCCGATTTCCAAAGGGATGACTGCTTTGGAACCGTATGCCATAAAGAACAGAATTTCTTCTGTGGGGGTTCGAGCGGTGGTTCGGTAAGCCCAAAGTACATTGGGAAGATAATTAACCCATCGTTTGTCAGCCTCGTCTAATCTTTTCTTGATGTTCTGCAAGACTGTTCTATTGGTTACCTCGACTTGTCTATTAGCTTGCGAATATTCTATGGAAGAGAATCGATGCTCGATATGGAGCTCTTCATAGAATACTTTGATCGAGCGAAATTAAACTGTTTTTCGTTATCTATGACCAATATATGGGATATGTCGAACTGACACACTATAAACTTCTATACTGGTGATCATCTATACTGGTAAACGGTTCAGCTTCTACCCACTTGGTGAAATAATCTATCTCCACAATAAGGTGTTTTCTTTGACCTGGTGCTCCGATGAAAGGGCCAAGGATGTTTATTCCCCACATGACGAAAGAAATTGGACTGGTGATCGAAGTAAGAGAATTTGTCGGCCTTTGAGGTACAAAGGAATAATGTTGATAGTTTCTACATTTCTGAACTAGTTCCACGGTATCTCTTTGCATTTTGGGCCAATAGCATCCTTGACAAAGTACCTTAAAGGCCAACGTTAGATTTTTGAGATGGTTTCTGCATTTTCCTTTGTGGACTTCTCGAAGAGCGTAGTCTACTTCAGTAGGCTTGAGGCATTTCAGATAAGGCATGGTGAGACCTTTTTTATATAACTGTTCATCCATAACTACGTACCGTGAAGCGCGAGAGATAAACTTTTTAACTTCACTATTCTGCTCAAAGAGTTGACCGTCTTGCAGATACAAGAGGATCGGGTCTATCCATGTCTCTCCTTCTGTTACTAGTAGTATGGGTACTTCATTAATGCTTGAGCTGACCAGAGTCTTGAGGTTGACGACTTAGGTTAGCTTAGTATGTCGAAAGGAGGCGAGTCGGGCCAAAGCATCAGCTTTCGAATTCTCTATCCGAGAAACTTGTGTTATTCGGAATATTTTGAATGCAATGACAAGTTCTCTGGCCTTTTTGAGATACCTAGCGATCCTCTCGCCTCTTGATTCAAATTCATCGTTCATCTGATTCACTACCAACTATGAGTCACTGTAGGTGTCTAAGACTTCAGCGGCCATTGCTTTCGCCAATTTCATCCCAGCAAGTAATGCCTCATACTCGGCCTTATTGTTGGAAGCCTTGAACTCGAACCTTAAAGTGTATTCAATGGTGAACCCTTCAGGGCGACAAAGGATGAGTCATACTCCACTTTCAGCATTGTTAAATGAGTCATCTACATGGAGAGTCAACTGCAAAGTTCGTTCGGTCACTTTTTATTCCAGTGCTTTGATTAGATCCCTCTAGAGCGTTGTTTTTACGAAAAAATCTGTGAGGGCTTGAGCCTTTATGGCCTTTCGAGGGTTATACCAGATATCGAATTCTCCTAGTTCTATATACCATTTTACCATCATCCCCTAAATATCTGGCTTATGAAGCACCTGTCTCAACGGCTGGTATATCAAGAGGACGATAGTATGTGCTTGGAAATATGGCAAGAGTTTCCGAGCTGTAATTAAGAAAGTATATGCCATTTTCTCTATCAAGAAGTACCTTACCTCTGCATCATGGAGAACTTTGCTAACATAGTATACGGGTATCTAGATACCCATATCTTCCCAGATCAAGACATAGGCCACTACTTTTTGCCCGGTCGATAGATACAGGAAGAGTTCCTCCCTTGTGACGGGCTTGGTCAAAAACGAATGAGAGCTCAAATATTCCTTCAACTCTTTAAAGGCTTTCTGGTAGTCTTCAGTCCAGATGAATTCATTTGCCTTCCTAATGGCTCAAAATAATGGGAGACACTTCTCTGTGGATTTTGATATGAAGCGACTGAGTGCTGCTACACATCCGGTTAGCCTCTGGACTTCTTTTACTGTCTGGGGAGAGGTCATATTCAAGATGGCCTCGATCTTTTCTAGGTTGGCTTCTATTCCTTTTTGGGTAACCATAAAGCCTAGGAATTTCCCTCCAGTGACTCCGAAGTTACATTTTGCAAGGTTCAGCTTTATCTGGTGATACCGAAGTGTTTTGAATGCTTCCTCCAGATTGGAGTTGTGGTTTTTGGCCTCAATTATTTTCACCAACATATCATCTACATAAACTTTCATGTTTTTTTCGATCTGTTCTTGGAAGATCTTATTCACCAGTCTTTGATAGGTCACCCCGGTATTCTTAAGTCCGAAGGGCATGACTTTGTAGCAGTATTGCCCTCGGTTAGTGATAAAAGTTGTTTTTTCCTAGTCAGGCTCATGCATAAGGATCTTATTATAACCAAAATAGGCATCCATGAAACTCAAAAGCTTGTGCCTTTAGGTGGCATCAACTAGCTGATCTATCTGTGATAAAGAAAAACTATAATTTGGACAGGCTTTATTTAGATCTGTAAAGTCAATGCAGATTTGACACTTGTCGTTGGGTTTTTTGACCATCACCACATTAGACACCCAATTAGGATAGTCTACTTCCCGAATAAAATTGACTACGAGGAGTTTATCAACTTCAGTCTTGATGGATATTTGTCGTTCGGAGGCAAATGACATTTTCTTCTGAGTTACTGGCTGAGTCCACATTTAGACAGTGCACGATGACATCATGACCAATCCCGGTCATATCGGAGGCTGACCATGCAAATAGGTCTTGATTCCTCTAAATGAGGGAGATGAGTGATTCCTTGAGATTCTCGATGAGACTAGAGCCAATCTGGACCGTTTTGGAGATGTTTTTGCCAAATGAAACGACAGTCAGTTTTTCTATGGGCTGGCCTCACAAGGTTTTAACCTCATCCTTAAAGTCTTCTATTTCGAGGGACAAAGTTTCAATTATTTTGCCTTCTCTCACAGAATTCAGGTAACAAGACCTGGAGGCTTGCTAGTCCCCTTTAACTTCACCCACTCCATTGTCAGTAGGGAACTTCATTTTTAGGTGGTAAGTGGACATGATTGCTTTTAGCTCATTGAGCATAAGTCTGACGAGGATCACATTGTATGACGATAATAGCTTTACTACCATAAAAGTAGTCCATATAGTGGTGGTTTATGGGGCCACCCCTGTGGTGACCGAGAAAACTATACTGTCTTTGATAAACACAGGAGCTCCTGAGAAACCATATAGCGAGGTAGAGATCGGTTTCAAGTAGTCATCTTTCAGTTGCATTTTCTAGAAAGTATCATAAAACAAGATATCTGTCGAGCTTTCGTTATCCACTAAAATGCGTCTGATGTTGTGGTTGGTAATAAGGAGGGAAACCACCATGGGCGTTTCTTCGAGCAACCACCACGGGTGTTTCTTTTAGTTACATTATCCTCTTTATTTTGACTGGAAGGATGTTTGAGGCCTTTTTTAGGTCGATCTTCTGGCATTTCTTCTTGTTTTGGTCCAGTAAACCCCTTCAAGAACCCTCGGCTGATAAAGGATTCAATATGTTGTTTAAGAGTGTGGCACTCCTCGGTGTCGTGCCCATGATTTCTGTGGAATCGACACCACTTACTTCGATTTTCATTGGTATGTTGCAGCTTCGGAGGCCATCGAAGGATTTCTTTCTCCTAAACCCGTATTAGTACTATATGCGTTAAGTGAAGTAAAACTTTTGAAACTTGTGGAAGTTTTAGATCTATTTTTGTGATGGGGCTTTTTGATCGCACCACCTCAAGAATCGCCAGTTTCTTTCCTATTCTTCTTTGTTTCCCTTTCTCTTTCCTTTGGGAAGGCTTGATTGTCCTCAACGAGTATGTATTTCTCCACCCGGGCCAGGATCTCATTCATGTCTTTAGGCAGTCGCCTGATGAGCTTAGAGTTGAAAATCCTGGACTTTAGCCCATTTTTGAATGCTAGTATCTGTACATTAGAGTCAAGGTTTGGAATTTCCTAAGTGACTGCATTGAACCTCAAGATATACTCCCGGAACTTCTCCCATCGATCTTGAATGATATTGAAAAGACTTTTTGAAGTCTTCTTGGGTTCTTTGCTACCGAGGAAGTGCGAGGCGAAAGCATAGCCAAGCTCCTTCAAAGTGCCGATGCTTCTCGGCTTTAATCTAGAATCCCAAGTACTGGCGGCCTTTTCAAGTGTCAGGAGGAAAACTCGACTCATGACGGGATTAGAATGTCGATGTAGCATCATGGTGGTCTTGTAGAGCTGCAGGTGATCCGTCAAGCCGTCATAGGGCTTGATAAGTGGCATTCAAAAATTTGATAGGAGTGGAGCTTCGAGAACTTCTTGACTGAATGGTGGATCCTAGATATTGAGCTCGTTTAGGATGTTATTATTCTAGCCTTTGAAAACTTCGTTGATCCTCTCTTCCATTTCTTCGATTCATTTGTCTAGGTAGAAATTACTTCTGGAGGAAGAACCTCTCCTAGATTTGCTTATGTGAAGTGGCGCAGACTTTGCAGTGGAACGACTCACTTCTTATAGCTATAGTATTGATGCAGTGGGTTCAGTGTAATAAATGTGAAGGCTAGCAACACCAGATATGTGCTCTCTTTAATGACAAGAGAGATGTGGAAGGAAAAGCTGAGTATATCTGTCTCAAATGTTGCTTAAAAGGAATTCGAAGTAGGGAGTATATGCCCTCGACAAGTGGTGTTGTTTTGAGTGCGAAAGATCTGCCAAGGACTATGCTTTGCAGCTATATAGAGCAAAGACTTTTTAGGCGCCTCCAACAAGAGAGAAAATAGAGAGCAAATGCTACCGGAAAGAGTATTGATGAGGTAAGATGCTGGCCTTGTTTGAGAATAATCTTATGTAGGCATGTTTACAGCTATTGTAATGTATATATATGGCTATTTGCATGTTGTGCACTGTGCATCGATGATAAATTATTGATTTACAAAAAAAAAAGAGTAATTTAAAATAAAATCAAAATAGTGACTAAAAACATTGATGAATATTATCTAAGCCATGTTTTATTTGATCTATTTGATAAAACTAGACAAAATACTAAAAATTAAAATTTGAGTTAGAAATCACAATATTTAGGCTAAAGTAGGGGGAGGTGAGAGATGCAACCTGAACTTATTGCATCTGCTTGACCTATAATGTATAATATATTGGAAACAGTCAACCTCAATCTCGTGTAAATAGGAAAAGGTGTTGTTGTTATCGTAACCTCTTCTTATATATCCTCCTCTAATATTTGATCTCGTGTAATCAAGGAGAATCAGCTATTAGATCTCCTATAATTGTGGGGAATACTTTTGTATAAATATACCTCCTTGTAATCTTAATAATATATAGAAAAATATTTTACATGGTATCAGAGCCAACTTCGATTTCCTTTCCACTTCCATAAGAATCGAAGCCTTTTTTTCTGTGCTTTCTTTGATCCTATTGGTACCATTTGGTGAAATGATTTCTTCATCAAACCATGAGTTCTTTGAAATTTTTTTTTTAATCTATTTATGTTCTGCTATAGATCATATTGTTTAATCTGCTTGATTGCTCTTTTTTTTGGGGCTAATCTTGTTCTCTACTTTCTTTCTATATCATGACTGATTTATCCTCTAGTAATCTAGAAACTCAAACAGGGAAAGAGAAGGTTGATCCCGCTGTCTTGCCGCCATTCCATCTACAAGATATGTCCTCTTTGATTACTCCAGAACGACTTGATGGTACTAACTATACTGAGTGGTCTTTGAATGCCCAAAATAA